>VZTZ01027764.1:187811-362795 GCA_013400955.1 Drymodes brunneopygia | reverse complement strand
CCGGGGCAGCTCCTCTCTCCGCGGCTCCGGCCCGGGACAGCTCTCGCTCGGCAGCTCCGGCCTCACCTGCGCGGCGGTGCCGCTCCGCGGGGTCCGCACTCCCCGCCCCGGGGCCGCCGGCATCGGCTGCTCGCAGCCCGGCACCCGCACCGACCCGGGGGTCTGGACACCCGCGCAGGGCTTTGTGAATTTCAAGTAGCTGCGAATAATGAGATGCCTTTCATTCGGGCTTGGGTTTTTTGCCCGTAGTTTGTACAGTACAGCCTTTATCCGAGGCGAGGTTTTGTTTTCCCCGGGAGGCTCCGCCGTGGCAGCCCGGCGGTGCTGGGCGGCAGCCGAGCTCGCCGCTGGGGCTGCTGAGCGCTCCGCTGTTGTACAAGGGAGGATCTTCGGCTCGTAACCAAACCCAAACCACCAAGTTAATTTTAACTCCGCGTGTGTCGGGAGGGTGGAGTGCTGGAGGAGTTTGCTGGATCATCATGCGAATAGAGACACATCTGAGAAAGGACTGCAGCTCTGCCTTGGAGTCGGGGAGAAATTCTCAGTTTGGTAGGATCTAAAAGTTGTGTGACAATTAGAGGAATGTGTAAAAATGTGTTGCTCATTTGATTTCACCGTCCTTCTTATTTATTAGGGGACACCGAGAGTCAATCAAAGGCCCGTAAAGGTTAATTGTACTCTTCATACAAAGTAATTGGTCCTCTTCTGAAGAAATAGATTTCTGGGGTCTTTTTTTGAACTTAAGACACTCATTAGATTTCTAATTTAAATAGCAACTTTTCAACTTTTCAGTACCTGCTGTTCCATCGCAGATGCAAGTTCTTAAAAAGTCACCTTTATGGAAAGAAAAAGTTATTGTAACCAAAAAGATGTTAAAAACCCCCTAACAAACTGGAAAGCAAGGCATATAGCAAGGTGCTTTGAATGTGCAGGGAGTCACATAAAATGTTTTAGCAATCTATTTGGTTTATTCGGTATAAATATAAATAAACGTCTATATTTGTGTGTTATGTGAATACTTCTCCTTTTAGAAATTATTGTCTGTGATTTTCTTCCTGTGTGTGTTAGATTAACATGTAACATGAGTTGTACCTTTCAGCTGTTGTAGGGATAAACAGTTCTTCGGTGTCACTTAGGGTTTCCAGCAAAATAAGACAAAACAATTCACCAGAAAGGAAAAGAATATCTTTCTGAAGGTCAGCTTCTATTTTTCTGATAATTTCAGAATGAACAGTAAGTTTTGCCTCTTAGTTGTAGATTTACTTGGCTGCTTTGTTGTATGTCAGGTTCAGCTTTAAATATTTGGAGATTATCCACATTAACTTAGAGAGAGAAACAACGAAACAGGGGGAAAAAAAACCATGATTATTGGCCATACACTTTTCTGGGACACATTTTAAGTGTATGACTGCGTTAGTGATGCTAGATCTCATTAAAGGCATATGTTTGCTTGAATGGCATGAATCAAGAGCGTGATTTAGGGATTAAAAGCCTGGCATTATGGCACAGTCTTGAAGGATGCAAGGGAGAACTTGGATTTGTGCTTTGAGCAGCGCTACAGTGGCAGGAATGTCAGCAAAAGGAGACTGGAAATAAGCAGAAACAAGTGCAACTCTGCCTGAGAAGTTAGGATGATGTGATTGGGTGTGTCTTGTGAGTGATGAGTAGAGAAATTAAAGTTATTGCAACAGCAAACAGTGATACAATGTTCTGTGTGAAGCATTTTAAATCTCATAGGAAAAGCCTGCTACTGGAGGACCAGCAAGGAGGAAGATGTAGTAAACAGGAGTGGATATTACACAAACTACTGGTTTGTACTGCCTCCTTAGGCTTTGGAGGTAACTTTGTAACCTTTCTGAGGATTTTTCTAGAGTTCAAAGATTGTGCGTGTACTGGTGATCAAAACACTCACTTGATGTGCCATTTCAGAATTTCCTTTACAAGCCCATTATCATTTGCTAGTCTATTGCCTGTAGACAAGGTTACATATTGTGGTTCAGTAGCAGTTTGTAAACATTGTTTGTAGCATATGATGTTTGTAAACACTACTGGCTGCTCTAAAAGTCATAATCGGGAGACTTACATGAAGCACTTGAGAGGTCAAATACAATAAACTGACATTTGTATTACAGTTATAGAATTAGTTTTTCTCTTGAGATAATCCCTCAAGAGTGTACTGCTTGAACATGTCATAAGAACATAATTGGAACTACCAGATGAATTAATTAAAGGAGAACTTCAGCTTGAAATGGGGAAATGACATAACCTGAAAGAGAACAGAGAGAAACCTTATCACTAAAGTGTGGTCATACCTAGTATGGTTTATATCAGAATGCTAATTCTGTCACTTTTTTCAAGAGAACAAGTAGAGCACTGAGTCCACCAGGTTCTATTAAAAAAAATTTCGGGTCCCTTAGAATTTCCAGTTACTATCAATGGTGGAAAGCATGGCAGAAGATGAGTCTGTGTTCCAAGTAAATCAGCTCTTGAGACAAGGCAAAAAATCATTAGCTCATGACTTAATAGAGTTGTTGCATAAGAATATGTTCATTGGGCACAAATAAACATTTTCCCCATCGCCTTTTTTGCCTTACTGTAATCTGATTTTTGAAGGGATAAGCTCCTTTAGAGACTCAGGTTGTACTCCAGAAAAGGGCAAACAATACTGCCCCTGTTAGAACACACAGCAATGTTCTCTTTGCTTCTCTTACCTTCAGTGTGAAACTATTCATGCAGATGTATCTGTCAATATCTTTGGAAGCAATTTCCTTCCTGGTATCTCCCGGATCCCTGAGATCAGAATGTTGGCTTTGTTCATGCAGATAGCTTTGCTACCTCACTGCCAGTGCTGCCCTGAGCATTCCCCGGGACTTAAATGCTTCATCAGGCTGTTTTGTGGGATGGCCAACTATTGCCACTTGATGTACAGCCTTGATCTGGGTTGGGTAGGGCTGGGAGGAAGAAGGAGGTAGGTTTACTCAGTTATCTTCATTTTGTTCTATCCTCAGGGCACAGACCCAAATGCAGTAGTGGCATTACTGGCCACCCTTTCAGTCTCACAAATGCAGCTGTGGACCTTGTCTGTGCCACTCTGTCTGCCCAGGCGCACTGGAAAGACTGGGAATGGTCGGTAGTAGCTCTTAAGTCTTCAAAATGTGTTTTCTTAAGCATTTTAATGCACTTAAAATGTATTTTTAAGCCTAGGCTGCAGCTCCACTGCACATAATAAGCAGACAGTCCTCCCTTAAGGTCCCCTCTTGCTATGTGGTTTCAGAGCATGTTTGTTACACTAAACTGAATGTTAAGAGTCCGAAGTGATGTTATCATGGATTTTATCCAGGATTCCAATAGAGAATTTATCCAGCTGAAAACATGTCATGAATTCCCAGGGAAGAACTTCCACTTCCATTCGTCCTCTCCTCTGCCAGTTTAAGCAGATGTTCTTATCACCAAGCTAAGAGGGAGCTCCAAATTGAAGTGTGATTGTTTCACAGTCAGGCTGAAGTGACAGAATCATGTTTCTGACGTGTAATTACATATTGGGCAAAGACAGAGAGAATGTAGAATTTTGTAGCTGAAGGAAACAAACATATTTGTAGAACAGACAACACCTGGGTTTCTGACAACCACCTAAGTAACTTTCACTGAGGCAAGAAGCAGAACTTGGGCTGTAACACCTAGTTTCACACAGGCTGCTTGATAATTTGGCAAAAATACTGGAAAGCCCCTTAGATTAAGGCACTGGATTTCTTTAACTTCTGCAATATTCTTTTCTGTTTTGAAGGGCAGCCATTAAGAAATTCTGTCATTTTAATTCCTGAGTCTGACATACTCATCAGTATATAATCTCTTGGTTACTACTGTAGTTGTTTTATGTTTCACCCTAAGCTTGCATATTCTGGTTTTATTCTGAGAACTGAGCTGGGTTTTATCCATTTACTATCTCAGTTGGAGTTATAAAGATTCAGCAACATCTGTGCAGCCAGATGTTTTTCTGCGTATTCTGTCAGCAATACCTGATCAACACCCTTGCCTTGCAGTGGTGTGCACAAGTGTAACTTGGTAAACAATTCTCTTAATAAGGCACGGGTTGGAGGCTGCAGATGGCTCAGTTGATAGAATTAAGGTGGAGTTGTTTTGTTTTGTTTTTTTGTCACCAGAAATTAGAACCATAAACGGTGGAGATTGTTTTGATGTTCTGGTTGTTCCTGTGCTGTAGAGATACCCTGAGCAACACATGTAAATAAAACTTTTATGTTGAGAAACATGGGGCTTCTAAGGCAAATCTTTCAGCATTCAAAAGTGTGTGATGGCTGTTTCTAGCTTGCTTTGCTTTGTGGAGAGGGGTACTTGGGTACTCCAGTACTTGGGAATAGATATGGACACAGGAGCCTTATCTCCAAGGTTCCGAGGTGCTTCAGTCTTCTCATAATTCCCAAAATAACATGAAAGCTGTAGAACTGCATGCAAATTCCTCCTCATTCTTTTCAGACAGAATGGAATAGTTTTTTGAGGACTGTTGAGCTCTCTGGAACATTTAAGACCTTTAATGTGATTTTTTATTTTTAATTCTTCCTCTGCTCTCCCCAACCCCCTAGTTTTAATGGGGAAAATTCTGACCAAAGACAAAATGCAGCAGTACCACGGTGTGCAAAGCAGAATCCTGACTAGTACCTGTTGTGACATTTAATATTCTATTCTGTTTCCATTTTTGTTCTTTTACATGCAGATGTCAGATCTTCAGTTCCTTCCAGGCAGAACGGGACATTAAGAACTTAAACATTGTGCTTAAACTTTCCAAGTGATCTGCTCTAAGTCCATGTAGCCCTTAAAGGGTTTTTTCAGAGTTCTCAGCAGTCTAGGCAAAATCAGAATCGTTTTCCTCTAAGCAAAAGGCTGGGATGAGGTTGCTGCTGCTGTGGGGAAAGCTGTCTGGAAGGGAGGTGGTTTCCCATTCTCCCCTCACTCTTGCAGCTCTCCTTGTGGAGAGGACCCTGGGGAGAGCTGGTCTCTTCCCAGCTGCAGCCTGGGCTGGCTCAGCTTTGGCAAGGCTCTGCTGTGCTGGGGCTGGCAATTTATATCAGCTGCCCAAGGCAATTGTTGGTTTTCTGATGCACAAAGGTACTCCTGATATTAATGAATGTATTTTCTCTTTTGTCAGATTGAGAGCTTTTATTTTACTGCTCGTGTGTACATGTTTGTACATCTTTTAAAGAAGGTATCTCTTGAAACAGCAGCATTTTTTTCTTAATCTGTTGTGCAATCTTCTGGAACATATCACTGAAGTGAGGTAATGAGCCTAGATAAAGGACTGTGTTCCCAATAAAACAGATTATTTTTCCTGCAGTCACATCTCAAAATGTTGTTTGGAGCAGCAATCATCTTTGCATGCCAGTTACATTAGGAGTTGTTTAAGAAAGTTTTTTGTGTCCTCAAACCTATTTTTTAAACATTTGTCCAGGCCATCTTTCAAAATGCCTTGCTGTGCAGATATGTGCTGTCTCTAATGCTTTCTTCCTACACACTGTGTTGGCAGCTGAATGCATTCAAAGATCATGAGTCAGGTTCCCTAAAAAAAGTAATAATGAGATTTAAAATACTACAGACTCTTTATTTGTGAACATTAAGTATTGTTTTCCTTCTTTAAAGCTTTTTCTTTCCGCAGGTATGTGGAAAGAAAAGATCTGAACTTTATTTTTTATTGAAAACAATTCTTTTTCCATACAAACTCAAAATTTTGGGACTTCAAGAAAAAGTCTTTTGTGTGGCTTGCCCTACAGCTGAAAATTCTAGCTGATAGCCTTTCTCTTTTGTCTTCCTGATTGATAAAGTGGCAGAACCATCGTTCCCAGAGCAGTGGACATTTGGCATTAAAGCCAAATGGTGATTTCATGTTGTAGTGTATGATAGGCCCAAGTTTTAGAGTAACTGTAGTTAAGATTAATGTGTGAAGACTTTTTAAAAGAAAGCAAAGAGTGAGAGGTGAAGTGTGTATGGTATTTGATGCAGAATCTTTACTTGGGACAGAAAATAGCAGCAGGGGACTGACGATGTAGGCAGCAGATAGCTTGAGACATTAACCCCCACCATGGTGCCCCTTAATCTGTTTCACATGTGTGAGCTCTAAAGCAGAGCCTACTGTGGATTTGTAAACACAAAGGTCTTTAATGTCTGAGATTAGGACAGTCTTTTTCTTAATTCAAGCAGCCTAAAAATTGCATTACTAATTTTGTAAGTTATACGTTGCGTTAATATTCAATTTATCATGTTGTGCAAATGGGCTTAGGATGGGAGAAATGCTTTTCCAACAAACTGTGCAGCTGGAGCTGTTACTAATTCCCTAATCTTTCTGTGCCATATAGTAATTGCACTTAATTGTTTGCTTTTGCTGTGTTTTATGGTGTGAAATGCAGTATGTCAACACTGCTGAACAGCTAGGTCAGTGTGTGCAGTGCTAATATTCTTGAGAGAGAGAATTTCCAGGTTTCACCTGACTGGATGAAAAGGCTCATGTGTAACCACCAGTGCAGTGCTTCACACATTTTCTTGTAATCAAAGTTTTGGAATTGGTATTTCTCAGTGGTGAGTTGGTTTTGTCTTTGCACATGTTTTTGTGCAGGGTGGTAAGATTAGAGAGGGGCTGGGCCAGTGCCTGTGGCTGGGAAAGGGACATGTAAAGTAACATTTTCTTACACAGTCACTTAAAATTGGTACTATGTTAGCAGTTAAAATACTTGGTAAATTGCTGGTGGTCCTTCTACTTCGGTGGATCTCCCCACTGCTAATTCTTCTTTTTACTCATTTAAAAAACATATTAAGTTTCTTTGGAGACCAAAAGAACTCACCTAGTGTAGAAGCACTACAGCGTGTAAGAATGATTCTCCATCTTCAATCCCATCCCATTCTGTGATGGGAGCTTTGTTTCTGGTTTAGTCCCCATGGGTTTGAAAGTGAACCTGAGAAACCAGCCAGTCTTGGAGAGGGCACTTGGGAACTTTGGTTTCCAGCCTCAGTTCTCTCAGGAACTATTGCTTCTGCCCTGAAGACAGCAGAATCTGCAAGCTGTGCTTTAACCTGGCCATACTGTCTGGCAACCCCATATGTTTGTCACCAGCACTGTCATTAACAGTAAATGTGATAACCTAGAAGAGCCTATGAGCGATTTATTGTTCTCTCTTTCAAAATTAAGTACATCTCCCAGAGGTCTCGGTTCCAATCCCCCTGTTTTATGGCTGAGGATATTGAATGTAGCTATTAAGCTGCTAGACTGGTTTTGTATTAATAATTTTCTGTAGATATGAGGAGTAATTCCTGAATCCAAATCATTAGCTGGCATTTCAGCCACTCAACACTGAATGATGTGCTTGCAGTGGCAACACCCCCAGCTGCCAGTACAGCTTTGTGGCTCTTTTTTTACTGGTTTTGACTGGGATGGCACGAGACAGCTGGTGGCTACAGCCACTGCAAATCTGCCAGTGTGGAGAGCTCAGAGCCAGCAGAGCCCACACGGGTGTTGCAGGGATGTGTCAGGAAACTGAAGTGCAGCTGGCAGCACTGTTGATTATTTCTCTTAGAAACAAGAGGGTGTTTGCTGGGCTTTGGTGCTGATTGGCAAGGCAGCAATGATTTAGCTGCAGGAGTGGCAGTGCTGCTGCAAGGAGGGAAGGTATCTGTGTCACAGTGGGCCAGGATATATTGCTGTCCTTTGGAGGAGCTGCTTGGGTGCCCGGTGTTCTGTATGGTGTTTATTCTCCAGTCGTGCACAGAAGTGGAAATCCTGGTCATTATCCACAGCAGTAGACATAAAACTGTCACTCTGCTTAGGTTTTGGTTTCTGTTGTTGGGTTTTCTGACATGGAGAAGGAGAGGGTGTGACTACTTAGCAACAATATGATGTCATGCTTCATGTAGCTAATTAAAATTGATAATTAGGCACTTAGGATTAGATAGCAAACGTAGCATGCACATGCTAATACACATACTTAATTTGTTTCCCATATAACTGATAGCTTTCAGCCTTCTCTGTCTTCAAAGTGCACCATTTACACCATGAATTCTAAACTCAACTTCAGATTCAGAAAAGACTGACATACTTTGGTGAACAGTTTGCAGTCTTACTTAAAGTTTTGTTTGTCCCAAGGTTGAATCTAATAGCATAAAGGATATCTTAAGAGCAAATTCCTTTTTTGTTGAACTAGAATGCATTTACAAAATATCTTTGTCTGAATTTTATTCTCATATTACTCTGTTTTGTCTTTTAAATTCTCAGACTTCATAAATAAAGCAATGACGTTGTCTTTACTTTTAAATCTCCAAAGACAGAAAGAAATGTAGTCACTATAAAAATAGATGCAACATAATTTGCTTGTGTATTTTATTCGAGGCCAGATAAGAAAATGATATAGAGTTAATACAAATGAGATGTGGTATTGTGTGGGGAAAGAGAATAATTTTCAAGTGCTCATAGATGAGGCTTTTGATGAAATGCAACACGTGTAGCCCAAGGTGGTAATTTAAAATGGGATAGAAAGCTGCTTCCTCTGGAGGCTCTCTGACAGGAGAGGCTTTTTGGGGAGCCTCTGTGTGTTTCATATCCTTTGTGAATGCAGATCTCCTAGGTGGCCACTGATCTGCTGATATGTTTCAGGATTTCCTCATCTCTGATACTTCTGGCTTAAATCTTGAATTCATGTCAAGCCCCACATCTGGAATAATCTGGGGTACTTTAATCAGAAGTGCAATATAAGAATGAACAGTCATCATCTAAGCTCTTGACATGCAGAATTCAGAGCCAAGTCATAGTTTGATGACATAAGGATATTGTACTTTATTATGCAGCATTTTTCTTACCATTCCTGGAGGATATCCTGAGTTTTGATAATTTAATGGCTTATGAAGAATTCCTAAATAAGACTTTCTCCCCCTTCCCATTTTGGAGTTGTGTTTCCTCTGAAGCATTGTTAGGCTTGATTAGGATCTAGGAAATTTTTGAGTAATGAGTCAGAAAAATAAACAAAATCTGAGCAAGCAAAAGGTGAGGAATGGAAAAGACTTTTGGTTTAGATGAGTTTAAATCCTTTCAGCTCTAAACTAGAGCTATAATTTCCCTCTCCTGCATGCACACCTTTTCCTTCCTTTTTCCCTGTCCCTTTCCTCCTCTTGCCCTTGCACCCTGTAAAATCCCCAGGAGAACAGTTGTGTTGTGCCTTACTGAGATGACTTTTTGGGTTATGGCATATCTGTGGGATAGATGTGCTTCTCTAAAAGGGCCTGAAGGAAAAGCTTTCAACTGTGACAAAGGTGGAAAGCAGTAAATATGCTTATAGTTGTAAACATTAATGGTTCCACTGCAGTCCCTTATGTACTTGTTACTCAGAAAATTATCTTTTTTGTGACTCGGCGCACTTTTCAGTTTGGGGTTTCAGGTTTTTTGACATTGTAACTGAGCCGTGATTAGAAGGCATGAAGAAATGGACCATAAAATAGATGTTCAGTGAAAGATAGGTAAAAGCATACTTAATAGGATTAGTGAAATGTATTTGAGATGTGTTATGTTGCTGGTGTACCCGTGACTACTTAACCACTGTAATAATCTGTTGCTATTTAATCCAAATCAATTCCATTTGCTAGGTCGTCTGGAAGTTACTTTACTGAATAAGTTACTTAGTTGCTTAGCCAAATAGCAGGGGAAAAAAAAAGTCAAACTACTGCAGAAATATGCCTTGACAGTAAAGAACATTATAAAATGCTAAGGATCTCAGTTCTGAAAGAAATAAGTGGTTGGCTGCAAAAAAATCGCTTGAATATTTTGAATTCATTATGGTGAATTTTGCCAGATGCTTTTGAAGAAAATTTACGTATGTTATTTGCTGTGGTGTTTCTTGTGCTTGCTGCAAGGCATGTGTACTTCTGGGTAATTTGATCCTGTTTGTTTGTGGTCTAAATACTTCTTTTCCCCCCCAGACAGCACTGTTCAATTGTGTATTATTTCAGCTGCTTTTTGGAAAATGTGATACAAATGTAAGTCCCAGGCAGTATTTGTCTAAGGTAGAATCGTGTTTATCTAAGGTAGAATCAGGTGTATTTCTTCTTAGCTGACAAACTTGGTGGAATCTTGACCTATCTTGGCAGATATTTGAAATTCGTGTTTCACAATATGCCTGGAAACATTTTACAAGGCAAGATCTTTAAAGAGACGTTGCACCTCAAATACATTTGTAGCATGTCTGGAGAAAGCAACTTATTAACTCTCCTCTGAGCTTCTGACACTATGGAAGGGGGAAGGGTGGGGAGAGTGTTTTCTGCTCACTCCTATCTTGTCGCTTATCTGGAAATGTGTCAATTATTTGAGTCTGCCCTGGCATGTGGATGTTAGGAAAACTTGTATACGTGGCAAAGTGCTGGCTAGTGCAAGCGCTGAAATGTGAAAAATTGCATTGTGAAAGACTGCAATTCTATGGTTCTTAGTTCTGTTTTGTATGGATATAGGAGTTCTGCTCATGTCTGTTTGACTTCTCAGGGTGTCAAGATGTTCACCCTGTAGCTGTTGAAGTCACTTAGAGTGAAATGATGCTCCTGAGATGGAGGTTGGAGCATTTCTCTGTATGTTGCCACCCTTTTCTTGCTTAGTGGATCTTTCCTTGGGTACTGGCACAAGTATTTCTAGTATGGCTTTGGGGATTGGATCAAGTATGACCAAGAGCTGGGAAGTGAGAGGAGTAAGTTTATTTATACATGTACAGTCTGCTGTGGAGCAACAGAGTGAGATGCAATACAGTTGCTTTTCCAAGTAAATATAAAAAATCCAGTGATTGGTTTGTTGTACACTGGTTCCTTCAGTGCAGTTCCCTCACCAGAACAGATTTATCCACATGAACACAGTCTCTGTCTGGCCTTCATTGCTGTGCTTTTATGCTCTTCAAGGAATAAATTCAATAATTATAATCCTCACTTTAATAAGTGAGGATGAACCATGCTGCAGTGCAGAAAAGCAGGGAGCTTGTTGTTACTATATCCAGTTTATTTAGCTTTGTCATGAATTCAGGTTCCTAGGTGTGAATAAGAAAGGTTTGCTTTGTTTTCCTGATGAGTTCTATCAGAAAAAAACAAACCAAAACCATCAAACCCAGAAAAGTTTTTTTTTCATGGTTCTCACCTGTCTTTAGAAGTGAAGAATCTATTGACTTTGAATGCAGCAGACCTCAACTTATCTATTAATTAATAACAGCAAAGAAGCAGAAGTTGCAGCAAACAGTGTGGTGGCTCTGTCTTGCCCAGTGGCTGCTGTCCCCTGCTCACCTCCATTTAAAATACACTATTGCTAAAGATAGAATTTTGCCTTTGAATCTCCACTTTTGTAAGGTTAATCTTAGCATGGAACAACATGCCAGAACTTAATTGCCTTTTGGCAGATCTTTTTACAGTTAATGGTGTTGCTGGTGCTGGAATAGAGAAGGATTCAGGTGCTCGAGGGACTGATCTTTAAAAGGAAGGCAGACCATTTAAACTGTTTTTTTTGGAGCTAGTCTCTGGTGGAATTGGGCTGCAGCAGAGTAGTCCTATTTTTCCTTTTGCCCCTCTTCCTGGCAATGATTTTGGAACTTGTTGGAGCACTCCAATAACATTTTCATGCATTTCACAAAATCTGAAGAATTGTTAGAAAAGAGAGTTTGACATCAGTGTTCCTGCAGGAGATGTGCAGCTGACTGGAGGATGAAGTGGTTGAAATCGTGAATTCTTGCTCATCACCTAAATCTGCTGATTTTTAGTGACAGTTACATGTAACAAAACCTCCGATGAAAAGATTTTTTTTCTTGGCCATGAAAATTTATCCACTAAGACCTGTCATAATGGATGCAACATTTCCAGCACTTTGTTTTGGAGTGGCCTTATAAGTACATGACATTGTGAATTTTAATGTGAATTCTTTATCATAGTCATGCAGTTCAGTCATCTCTTTTGTTTACCTTCTATTTTTATCACATTTTATCACATTCTGTTTTCATGAAACTTTTCTTTTAGCCCTCTTCAGTCTGCTTTCCAGTAGACACAGTCTTCTACTCAGTTGTGCTTCAGCAGAATTGGCATGTCACATCCAATACATGTAGAGTGTATATAAATTTCCTTGTTTTGCCCATGTCTCTTCATATTTTTTGGGAATGGGCTATCAATCAAATAGCTTACCTGTTTTTCTATGGAATTCTCAGTTTGCTGTAGGTGGCCTGTATGCATTCCATGTGCTTCCAGGATCTGCAGTCAATTTTTCTTCTTACAAATATTCCTTCAGAAGTCTGGACAGCTTTTAAACTGCATAGTTTGGTTGTGTTCAGGGTCATTTTGATATTCTTGGTTCAGCGGTGTTCTAAATTACCTCTTCCTCTATCTGCACAAGATTCAGACTGGCCAGGGTTTTTTTTGGTATTTATTTTTGGGTGTTTTTAGGGCTTGGCATGCTTTGGAGCTCTCAAATGAAACCAAAAACTAAAGGAGAAAATCTTGTGTGCTGCCTCTGTCTGTTCTCCCCTTGCAAGCAGCTATGCAGTAATATCCATCTAGAGGCTTTGAAGGTTACTGTTATTACATGAAAGAATTTTAGGATTTTGTGGTTCACTGGGTTCCTTCATCAGCTGTGCTTGTTTGATTGGTACCTTTTCTATACAGTAAATCTGTTGCTTTTTGTTTGATGTTTGTTAATTCTGTCCATGCTTGCTGGGATTTTTTTTTTCTTCTTATGATTCAGTTTAATTGGCTAAGATTTTAAAACATTACGTTTTCCTTTCATGTGTTTTTTTCAGTTACCTGTTTCAGCTGCTTTTTCCCTTTTTATATTCTCTATTATTCCTTTTATGCTACTATTTCTCCACCACATTTTTTCACCTGGCACATGCAGGACTGGGTCACTGATTCTTACAATCTCATTTGCTGATTTCTACAGCTCAGTGTCACTCTAGTGTTCTCCTTCTTGCACTGAAACTGAATGTGTGTGTTTATCTACATCTCCCAGCTCATCCACAGAACTTGGTGATAGCTTAATTGATGAAAGCAAGAATTGGAAGTCTAAAGAAATACCTCCACATTTATTCTTTGTGTCTGATCCCCATCTGTGATTGCTCAGGAGAAATCAAGAAATCGGTCTGACTCAAACACTGAGGATGCAATTTCCATCTCTGTTGTGTTTCACAAATACTGTTTTCCTCTGACCACTTTGTGATTCTCCACACACTCAGATTTCCATTTATGATGTAGATGAGAAATGATAAAGATGCACCAAGGCCTCCTGGGTTTAAATATGACCTGGTGCTCTCCTCTGGATGAAAAGATGAGTCCTGTTCAAAATTGTTTTCCTTTCATCTCCTGCACTGTGATGATGTCATGGATGGGACACTTTTAGCCTCTTGTGATTTTTTTTGGTACTTAATATGTTTTACAAAGGAGGCTTTTCCTATTATTGTTCTCTTCTGTGATGAGAAATACAAATGTCCTGAAGAAAATGCTATGTGAAATTTTAGCTGAAATATGCTGCTGATCTAAAGGCCAAGAAGGACTCTACGATGTGAAGTGATGATATTTCAAATTTCAGCAAGACTTTTTGCAGGTTTATGGTAACTATTAGGGCTAATATGCTTAAAGTATGTTTTTCTCCATTTTTCAAGTTCAAGGAGGAAACAACCATCCAACTTAAAAAAAAAATACATCTGTGGTGTCACTTCTGCAATAGCCATAATCATAGCTGTGGGGTTTGTTTGTTTTATGTGCAAAATGAGTGAATGGAATACATTAATCCTGATGTCCCGGACTTTGAAATAATAGCATCATCAGTGTCCTGCCTCTTTTCTGCTCCTAAAATGCACATTGAATGTGGTGATATCTGTGAAAGGAGAATATATGGGATTGTTCAGAGCTCTGGACTGAAAACACAATATGATGGAAGAATTCCTTGTGGTAAAACAAGGACTTAAAGACGGCCCCTGAACTGCAAAAGTGAACAAATTGGATGTTTTGATACTGCAAACTGGGAAGTTTGTGGCAGAGAAGTAAAGGCTTGCTTTTAAGCTCCGTGCACCTACATCTGTTTAGGCCATTGGTTACACTGTTGACACAGCTTGAATTTATATTTATTGCTTGAAAACAGAAAATATTCTCAAGTCTCTCTGCATATGATATCCTACGTGAGCACACAGTTTTGTGTTTGGGCTCTAGATAATTTTATCAGTGTACCTAGCTGAATTGTGTATTACTGTCAAAAAATTTATGTAAAATGTCTATTTTTACTTACATTTCAATATTTCTACTTGGTATTGTCTGAATACTTGATCACCTAGATCACCTTGTTACTTAAAAAAATTATTTGTTAGTTGTAATAAGTAGTCTGTTTTACTTGTCATATTTGTAAGCTTCAGTAAAAAGCATTCAGTTCCCAAAAATAAACCTTGGTTTTTATAAATCCAGAATTTGCAGTCCTAGTCTATATAATCCAGGTGTCACAGAAGTGTTTTTCCATGCTACCTAGCAAGTATGTCACTATGTCCAGTCACAGTGGCAGACTAAGAGTTCTTGAGGTGGTTGTGATTCATTTAAGGAGCTGCTTTATTGAAGATAAATCTGAGTAGTTGGTAGTTTTGTAAATGTGGATGGCTGTGTGTGGGGTGTGTCTAATGAAGATTTTGATTTGTGAAGTAGCAAAGCCAATGTAATTTTTGTTTTTTATTGTTTCTTGAATTAGTTGTTGGAGAATATATAGTTACACAATACAAAAGTCTTTTGCTGCAATTAGTGTCTGTAAGTCACTGCAAGATTTTTCAGTAGTGCATGTAGTGCTTTTTTCTTTTTGTGCTTATGTTTAATTCTGTTTGTTGAACCCTGATACTCAATGCAGGAGTATCCCATGGATACCAACAGCTTAACAGGAGTAAAGTGGGCAAAAATAAAAATGCATACCATGAGAACTTCTGTCAATCTATGAAGAGTCTTCTAAATGAAGAAAAAATGTCCAGTTCCATGCTTGAGGTTCTGAGCCTGCACACCAGAGAGCATACAGAACTGAACACATCAGCCTGTGGCTTAGGCAGACCAGGAGCAGCTCCACTGCAGAAATGCTGTGTGCTCACCTCCAGAGCCATGTCAGTGTGCTTCAGTGCACTCGTCAGGCAGCTCAGGAGTGCCAGGGTGTTTGAGACATGGCCAGAAACAGTGTGAGGTTCCAGAGGTCATGCGGGTTTCATGGCATCAGTCCCAAATGGGGGGTTGAAAGGCAGCCCATGGAAATATCCAGTTTCCATGTTGTGCCCATGCATTGCTGCCTCTCTGCTTATTCCATTTGTATTTCTGTATTTCTTGGTGCAGTGTCTGGCTGTCTCTGCATCAGTTGTTAGTACATGAGCATGGTCAGAATCTTTTTGTAGCTTCTTGACAGTTATTATTGCTGGAGTTTTATTAGATTTTCTAGCACTTGTGTCAAAAGATATTTGACGTGTTGTAAGATATCTGGAGTAACTTAGTCATAAGTTATTTGGAGGAGCATGTTGAGAGAGGCCTTTGGGTTGATTTTCATATTAGCTAGGCTGTAATTTCAATGGAGAAAAAGGTTTAGGCCTGTATGTCAGGCTGAGGAAAGCTGTGGCTTGATGTAAAGCCTGTGTCTGCATTGCCTGGTTTGCTTTGGGCTGTCCCTGTGTGAGGATTTGCTGTGGCTCCTCTGTGGGGTGGCATTTTCTCCCAAGGTCTGTGTGCATGTGTAAGTCAGTGTGCTCCCAGACAGAAACACGCAGGGTTTGTCTGGCACGTGCTAGGAAGACAGAACTCCATCCTTGAAACCTCATTGGCCTCTTCAGACCCTGAAATGGAACTAAACCAGTCAAATGTCATCCTGGGGGATGTGATTCCCACCCCGCCCCGTTTTTCCCATTCGATGGTGGTCAAGGTGCTGTAGGAAGCTTTTTGCTGATGTTAGGCATGCCTGCCTCTGGCTCTTGGCTGTGATTTGAGCAAGTGCTGACTCTCACACCTGAAATCAAGGGCAGCCTGCTTTGATCATAAAATACTCCACATTTTATAGCTCTTTAGGAAATCACACCTGAGGGCTTGCACATGTTTCCTTGGCAGGTTGTTTCTGTAGTTTCTGCCAGGTTTTACTGCACCTGCAGCAAATCAGTTCGAGTGTAGCTGAGTTTAAGCCTCTCACTAGAGGAGACAGCAAACTGCTTGATGGTCATTTCAGATTGGGAGCCCCAATTCTGTTGAGTAGCCACACTGACTAAACGTAAAACGAGGACAACACTATTTTTGAAATACGTTCAAGCTTGTGGACCATAAAGTGCTGTGGTGAGAGCTGCCAGAGAGCTGCCTCTTGTGAGTGTCCTCTGGCTTCAGGCTGCACTTTGAGGAGTTTGTGGTAAATAATGCACCAGGCTTTGCAAAGGACCATCAGACAAGATGTTCATTTGGTGAACTGCACCTCTTTCGTGTACTGAACAAGGCAATAGCCTACAGAAAAAGTGTCATTGCACGGTCACATCCTGTCCTTATTGCTGCACATAAAGGAATCCCAGTGATGTTCATATGGACAGCATTTTGCCATCTTACAACAGAGGACTTCAGAGTCAGTTGTCAGAAACTCAAAGCCCTTTTTTTTTCTCCTGGTCTGTGCTGGTGGCTGGGTGTGTATTTTTGTGACAGGAATTTTCAACCCACTTCCTGCTATGTTCTCTGCTCCTTTAGTTCACTAAGTTATGGGAGAATTCCTTCTTTCTTCCTGTTGTGCAATCCCTGCAGATTTATCTCACACTTGATTAACAGCGTGGCTTCTGCCAAAGGGAATATTGGTAAATCCAGGGAGTGTAAGAACTTTACAGAAACTGAGCATGCTTGGAATACTTCATGTGTTCTTGTTCATAATTTAGGTTGTTCCTGTTAATATAGCTGAAGGACCTGACAGTCACAGATATAATTCCTGTTGGAAAGCTGCAGTTACTGCCCTTATGGGGTTTGAAACACACACTTTTGCAGAATCATTGTTTTTGGATAATGTTTCTTGTTCAGTGTCCGTGACTAATTAGCTCATAAAAAAGTCATTGAACTAATATCTTACAGAGAAACCTGTGATGTCAGATTTGATCCCCTAATTGCTCTTATAATTGGCATTTATTGGAGCTCTTTCATGAGTCAGGGCAACAGACCTCATTTGTTTTATGTGGAATGTTGTAAAAACAATCGAACTGGCAGCTGATTGCAGTTTTCTATTCAGTAAGCAATTTTGGAAGACTGTGGCCTAGACAGTTGTCTGATTTGCCTAGGTTGTAAAAGTTAAATGTAAAGAGAGATGAATTCTCAGCATATGGCTCTGTGTTAGCAATTACATGCATTAGTGGTTTAGCTGGTGTATTGTGTCTGCTTTATAAATGTTTATATTGCAGCCTTCTGCTAATAGATATTGATGACAGGCACAGAGTGTGGCAGTGATCATTAGTTATGGCCCAGTAATGATCCATCTGCACGTGCTTGGTAGCATATCCAGTTCTAACCCTTGCTCCTGGAAACATCAGCTGTTATGTTGTTCCCTAATCATTTAACACAAGGTCATTGTCAACTGGGATGTAAATATTTAATTCTTGATATCGAGCATATTCAAGTTTTGGAGCTCTTTAAGCATAAGGGAGCCTAGAAATAAAATTATGCTGATGCTTACATAAAACTTATCTTATTAATTCTGAAATAATTTGTAATGTTTTCTGATTGCCTAACTAGGTGTGGAAAGAAAATATGCAACCTCTTTATCTGTTCTGAAACTACAGAGAGCTCTGTGATGAAATGCAACTTCAAAATGTCACACTCTCATCAAGAAAAAATAACTCATTGACCTTTGTCTATAAAAATTGGTGGAAAAATTTTACAGTTATGACCAGTCTCTGGATCTCATGTTTCAAAAATGTAAAGAACATGATAAGTTTGAATTAAGCCATGAGGGGTATTTTGACAATAGAATATTTAACTTTTGCCATATGGCTTCTCTCAAATTCTATACTTCTTTCTCAGTTGCACATCAGCTCTGAACAGCATGGGGTTTGTGGAGAAATCTCTTCAAGCTGCAGACTCAAAAATGAGCTTTTTTTCAAGTATTTGTCAGTTAGAGACAGTCTTCTGGAATTGTTTGCATTAAATTTTTGTGATTGTAGCAATGAATGTCTAATACCAATGTAAAGAATCAATGAAGTATTTCTGGTGGCATTCATCCTGAAACCAAAGCATGATTAGCAAGCAATTAACTGTCACTATTATGCCTTTGCACGACTTCACTGGCTGGATCCCAGAAATACTGAATTTTTCCTAGTGGGGAAAAAGATCAAGGGCTTCTCTTGGATGTTGAGTTCAGGTGGCAGAGTACAAATTCCTGTGACAAGTGTGAAAAATGACCTGAGGGCTTTATCCCAGGTGCATAAGCCTGTAGGGCAAGGACTGCTGAGCTGTTCTGTGCCCACAGTGCTGTGGTGAACACATCACTTTTTGCATTGGAAAGCTGTTCGTTTCTCTGGGGATGTTGATAGATTTTTTTTTTTTACATGGACCTCTTCAGGCCACTGAAAATTGTCGTTTCTGTTTTATTTCTCCACATTTTATAACTTCGGAGGAAATGCATCTGCTTTTGAAAACTCGTATTTTAATCTGTAATCTTTGGGAAAAAAGGATTTAGTGCATTTGATGAGATTATTCAACACTTTGTGCAGACAGTAAACATACACAAGCCTCTGTCCTAGACATGGTAAAATTGCTCAAAGAAGGCACTTAAGTGATTTGTCATAGGATCTCATAGGAACCTTGGAAATTCTTGGTACAGTTGTAGTGGATTTGTGTCCCAAAAAACACAACTCCCTGAAATTCTTACATGAGTCCAGCCCTTGGGAGTTCATTAGTCCTTGGCACTGGCAAATTTTTCTTCTGCACATTAAAAAAAGTTCAACTGTACCTCAAATCACCTGTTGGTTGATGTCTGACAAAGCTTTGGGCCAGATAAATCTGATGTCCAAAGCATTAGCAATATATGCAAATATGGGTTGAAGATTTAAAAGTCACTTTGTGAGTTACAAAGAGTTTGATCTAATGATTGTGGTTTCTGAACCTTTTGACAGGTACCTTCGAGGTGAGATGCAAGACACGTGGAGAGAAGGGAACCACTAGATCAGGTTCAGTAATCTTTTTTGGTTTACTGTATATCTACTTTTGATCATATTAATGTGCTTACTAACATGTACAGCTAATCCCTTCTATTGGTGATCTGATGTAAATGGAGTTAATTTGTATTTGTTGTTGGATCAGCAATGTTACAGGAGGTTTTGGTGTGCTGTTTACACAGGGAAAATCTGTAAACACCTGTAGTCCTTTTGCCATCTGAATGCTTTTGTTGTCACTGCAGGGCTCATGAAAGCACAGTAATTGTGGAACAGTGAAAGCTAATCCTTATCCTAGATGAGTGGGGTTAAGATCTTTCTATCCAGCACATATCTTCAGATCTGTGTTAACTTTTATTACTAATTCACAATTCCTCGGTGTGCCTTTTCTTGACCATTTTTTATCTTAGGCTGATTATTTTACCTGTTGCTTTACTTTTATTTCAGTGCTCAGCTGGGTTAGATCATAGAATGTGCAGATGTATTTGTCAGTGTTTTAGGTGATATGTCTGTTCAGAGTGAGGTTGTCATCACAGCTTTGAGAGAGAACAGAAATCTGCTTTTTTACTGTGCCAGTTTCTTAGGGAAGTGTAGTGCTTAAAAAGTTACACTTGTGACCTTCTGTTGAATTTGTTCTGCTGGTTTCATTTCCATTCAAGCTGTTCCATTCTGGTGTAAGGAGCCAGGGTCACTGGCCTGGTCAGATGGATTTTGAAATCAGTAGGACTCTGTGGTTAAGATTTGCTGCAGGATTCAGGTTACTGGTTTAAATTATAGGCTGTGTTCTGGGGAGTTGGGAAGGGGAAATCCCTTCTAGAACTTGACAAATAAGTTGATGTTCCGAAGATACCCAAGTAGCTGAGTATGGATTTGCTCCTGATGAAATCAGAGCAAGAGTTACCATAAAACCGTGATATTTTGATTTCATTCCCTGACTTTCTTACAAACCTTTTAAATTATTTTCTCTCAAGAGGAAGCAGAATTTTCATCTGTGTTGTTTATTTTAGAAGATTACTAATGCATTTTTGATGCAAGGCACGTGATTAAACACAGGAGTGTGGGGTGAGAGGATGATGCACTCACATACTCTGTCATGAGCAGTATTAAACAGCATGGGGAGTTACACTGTCTTAGAAGTGATGGTGTTCTAGCACGTGTAAAGCATCATAGGTGACGTTTCTTGATTAATTTCTGAGAAATAAATCAGAAATGACTGGATGGTCTGATATCATGCCACAAACTGTGAGCTTTGGCCTCTTAGCTTAATGCAAGTCTTATGTAAACATGAATATGTAAACAGATGCTGGGATTTTGTGAGTTGTTTTGGATTTATTTGGAGTTTTAGCATTTTGGGGTTCCCCCCCCCCCCCTTTTTGGGGCTTGTTTTTAAGATAGATTAATCTTGTCTATAAAGAGGTGGCGTTTCAAGGCAGATTTTGGTGTGTCTTCAGCCCTCGCCCTGGTGTTCCCAGGCATCAGATTAAGTTGATCTGTGGCAAGAACTGGGAGACAGAAAGTGAGAAAGAACCAGGGAATATGAGTTCTGCAGAATCAGCAGCATACTGAAAGTCTTCTAAACTTCACATTAGGCTCCTAAAGATACATTTCAGCTGTGATTGTTGGAGACAGAGAAATATAAATGGGCCCTTTCTGCTGGTGCTTGTCACGTGGGACAGTCACTCTTTGTGTAAGAGTCTCTATGAGCTTCACTTACTTGCCTATTTTTCTGGCTTTTGACTTTCTGCCTAAGAATAAAGCCTCAAATTTCAGTACTTGCATTGTGAAAATTGTTAAATACATTTAGTTACAGTGAGCACTCTTCCAGGCTCTTGTTTATTGGGACAGAAGGGAGGGGATGAATAGAAAGCTGTTGTTTATATCTATATTCCCAGATTACTCTTACTAGCATGCCAAATATCTAATGAAAAACTGCCTTGTGAATTGTTGGGTTATTTATTTATTTATTTCCTGAACAAAGCCTGGTGTGCTGATGTGATCCAATGGTTCCATAGGGGTAGGCTAATAAACTGTAAATGGCATTAATCTGGAGCTCTGGCTTGGCATTTTTAACCCCACCTGTGGGATTAATGCAAGACTTTGTTGTCTTTCCCACCTCACTTCTGTCTTTACTCTTAATTTACGCAGTCATACTGGATACTTATTATGTTGAAATTGGAAAGGAAAAACATCTGTTTCTTAAGTTTATAAAAAGGCAAGCTCTTTTGATTTTTCTTTTTTCCTTTTACGAAGTGGTGCCTGCATTTAGCTAAGGTGAGAAGGAAAAACAGTAGTAGAGCCTGTATGGAATGAAAAAGGAAGTTTCCAGACCCTTCTGCAGATCCAGATGTTTTAACCATGAGAGAAGCCTTCAGATGCAGTTTTGCACGAGTTATGTTCATCCTTTGGGTTGTCTAGGTGTAACAAAGCATCCCTAAGGACAAGGTGGTGAACCTCTGACTAGTTTAAGGAATGCAATCTGATGACTTTTTAAAATTGTACTAAACTCTGGAGTAGACAGTGTTCTGTTCCTTGGCACAGGGAGGATGAGTGTTGATAAACCTGTTTAGAAATTCAATGTCCCTTTCCATGTCACTGGATATCCTTCCTTTCGATTTGGAGGTAATTTAGTTTAGTTTTCACAAAAGTAAGCCACACATTACTAACAGTGTGCTGAAGTCATTAGCTAACAGCCTCAATTAGCTTAACACCCAACATGCAGAATAAATGCAGGAAGAGCAATGAATTTTTTTAGCCTTGAATTTTCCACTGTGCCCATTTTACTGTGGTCCAAGGCTTTATTCAGTGACAGACAACTGGAGACTCAAAATGTCAAAAAATAAATGCCATTTTAATCTCATTTGGGAGAAAAAAAGCCACCAACTTTTAACACCTAGATAGTAATTAGGCTGAAACAGCATAGATTAGCCCCACTTAATGTGGAATTTAATTATTTGTAAGCAATTAAGTTAACATAGAGTCTGCTCAGTTTGAGGAAGGGTTTGAGTATAGGGGTTTTTGTCAAAAATGTTAATGCAGTCTTTGTGCTATAACTTGTTAATTTAACATAACTTTCTTCCTGCAATTTGTCATCAATTCAAAGACAACTCGTTTTATGTAAATGAAATAGCCCTTCTTGGTAGAAAAAAAAGATGTCAAAACTGTCTGGATTGAACTTTGGCTCCTAGTTAGCAAAAACCAGGCAGATAAGACAACATCCCCCCCCCCCACCACCTTTATTACACTTGAGATTTCCAGTCCTTTGCTTCCCCTCAGCTTGTTTGCTTCCTCTTTGCTACCTAGGAATTGCCAATAACTGCAGCACAGCTACCAGGGAAGCAGTTTGTCTGGGATTAAGGAAGAGGTTGAGTCATTTTCCCCACTCTGATTTGAGTCCAGACTCACAGGATGTGCAGAGCATCCACCTGCTGTGGGGAGGGGAAAGCACTTTGTGGTGTCCTGGTCAATCTTTCTCCATGCTTCAAGGAGCAGAGACACAAGACCACTGCTGGTGGAGCCACACAGGTGTCAGGGAGGCACTGGGCAAGGAGAGGTGCACTTTGTGGGGGAGCTGCTGAACTTCTCATTCTAAGAAAGGATGGGAATGAAGGAATCCAGGATGTAGCAGGCTGGTGCTCCCATCCTTTGTGCAATGGAAAAGAGGACAGTATTGGTCACAAAGTGGCCTTAGCTGTAGACAAGGTGAAGGTTTGGGCTCAAATCTGGGGACTCCTGTAAGAAAGGCAGTGTTGGACTGGCCCTGTTTGCCCTGGCTGCAGGTTTTTGGTGCAGTTTGCAGCTGCTGCTTGGGGAGAGGTTCTGTCAGAGCAGCTGCACAGGAGCCCTGCAGTGCCTTGAGCTCCTGGTGCATGTGCAAGCCCAGCCCTGGCAGTGGCTGCTGCTGCAGCTGGTGCAGGGCTGGTGGAGCGTGGGCTGCTCCCTCTCGTTCATCAGTGAGCAGGGGAGGTTGATGGGCCCTGCTAGGATATATACCAGCTGATTTCCTGTCCACTGCCTGGCTTTCTGATGAGAAATTGGGTGCTGAAAACACCTAGCTTTGGATGTTAGGAGGGATTAGGTGTCATCCCTTCCTCCCTTGAGAAACCCGAACCCACGGTGCTGCTTTAGTCTCTTTTTGCTTTTTGACTGTGAAGTAGAGGACATTGTATTTTTAGTGGCAGCTTTAGGTTTCAAAGCATGTTGTGTCAGGGTCTCAAGAATCCTTTGAACATGTGACTGCTCTGTTTTCTGCTGGCACAGTAGGTTCAAATATGGCAGTAAAGAGTAATAACATCTTAATTTCGATTATGTCTGTGGAGTGTGGCTTGGGCATATATTTTTAAAAGGAGGAGCACAAGTTCAGATTTGTGTTTCCAGTGATAAACCATTTTGAAAAATTGTTCAGTTTGTGGATAATATTTTCAAGTTTCTTTTGCTGGGTTTTCCCTAAGCAGGTTAATGGTGTGTGTTACTCACTCAGACGGATTGCAGTGCAACTGCAAAGAGACCCAAAGAGATCTAGTCATCCTTAACTTGCTGTGAAACCCTTTGCATGCTGGTGGCTACAAGAAATAAGCTGGAATTTAAAGGGAAGGAGAGAAGAGCTGAGCCCAGCTGGCTGTGCCTTTCCTCAGAGGGTGACTGCACTGTTTTGTATACAGACCATGAGCAGGGAAGTGGTGACTGGATTCCTCCTCCTTAGCCTCTTCCATGTCCAGTTAGGAAAGGCAAAGGCTATTCCCAAAGTCTAATTTTCTGACCTGGATCTGAGCAATGGGCTGATAATCCTGACCTCTTTCTTGTTCCCCGTTTTTCTTGGAAGGGCAGGAGCTGCAACCCTTGGGATGCATCTGTGTTTTACTGCCTGCTTCACCTGACACACCCTTTTGCAGTCTTTAGGGCAGAGCAGTCAGGCAAAGGCCACCTTTGGAGACATTTTGGGTTTGTTTTACCTTTGCAGATAAATTTGCAATGTATTCATTGCAGGGTGAATGAAAGAGCGGATGTTTGGATTTGAAAGGGAATCTTGTTTGTAATTCTTGAGTATAAACAAACTGTGGGGAGGAAGCCTTACTGGAAAGCAAGAGAGCCTTCCTGGACCATCTTCTGGTTCAGCAAGTAAACCCTTCTGGTGTTTTGCATCAGTGACAATGTGTGTGTATATGTATTTTTAGAAGGGCTTCCAAAGGGCCCCCTGCTATGTGTGGGTTTGTTTATGGTTCTGTTCTTCACACCATGGGATATTCCCAGCTCTGCTGCCCCCCCAGTTTAAGTTCCCAGCCTGCCCCCTGTGAGCTGGCTGGTGCAGGGAGCAGGGCTGGTAAATGATAGAGCTGTCTTTCCACCTCAGTTTCCTCACAAATGGCATCAAATGCTAATTGCTTTTCATTCTGTACTTCAGCAGGAGCAGAGTGATGCAGAGCTAGGGTTTGCTTTTCCCCAGGGTGCTGTGGGTGTGACTGATGGAACAGAGCCAGAAGAATTTGGCAAAGTAGCCGACTGTAAAGGGAATAATCTCTTTTTCCTGATGATGGATGGCACTTAGAAAGCAGCTGAGCCTAAAAGCCATTTCTCATGCTAGGGCTCTGCAATGTGCAGGTCAGCCATTGAGCAAATGCAAGCCTTCAAAATGAGAGCTAATAGCTTGGCAGGTTAAGCCTGACAAGCAGTAAGTGATTTGATTGTAGTTCTTGAGTGTGTGGAGTTCGGTAGGTTTTTTTGTGGATTGTAATATCCAGTAATTCTAATATTTTTCTGATATTACATGGTTATCTGTTTCTAGGTTCAGAAATATCTTAAAGAAAACACAGTTAATAAGGAAATATATTTTCATACTCAAATATGATTCCTTTCTCTAATATCTAAAAAATATTTCTATTTAACTGCTGCACATGCTGTTAAGAATATAGGATAAAAAATTCATTTCAGCTGAGCAGTTGTTAAAATATTAGCCCCTCATTTTTCTGTGGAGCAAATTGGCAGCTACCTAGGACAGGGAATGGTGTGTTGCTCCCAAAGAAATACTCATGGAATTGTGAAGGTGAGATTTGAAAGGAAAATCCATGGTGGAGTGAAGGTAGATTCATACAGGACAACAGCTGGAAAAGACACTTGTCTAATTTGACATGCAACAGTCATAGCTCTTGGAGAGCTCATGTTGTCATATTTACTGCTGGTTTGGTAAAAGAAGAATGCTGTCTGGAGTGCTGCTGGAGGAGAGGCTTCCTGGGAAATATCCAAATACTGAGCTTACCCCTGCCAGTTTCAGAGCTGTTTCTTGAAGAGATCTGATTTGAACAGATGCTTTTGTTTGACACTGGAGTTTGAGAAGATGAATGACAGAATTTTTATATAGAAAATTCAATAATGATAAAGTTTCTACATAAGCAACAAAGTCCTAAACCATTGTAAAATGTGGGTTTTTCTTCTAGGAGGTAGGTCCCAGGACAACACTAGCATGTGTTATCTTGATCTGTGAGTGCACGCAGCTCTGAGCTTTGAGCTGCTTGCTAAGTGCTGTACTTGCTTCTGTTTAAAGGGCTAGGTTCTGAGAACTGCTCTCTCTACAACCAAATAATGGATTATTAAAGACACAGACTTCACAAATAGGTTTTGTGAGATTGGATTCTCTAAGCAGCAGCATCTTGACAATAAGTACTTTAGTGTGTCTGAAACTTGCTGTGTTTACCAATTATCATCTGTGATGCTTGAATTGATTTGTGAATCACAAAGCTGGACTTCTGTTTTACACGAATGTATTGGCACAGTAATTATGAATGCAAAGTTTTCATCCTTATTGTAACAAAAGTTTTATTGTCCAGTATTTGAAAAAGTATTTTGCATGACAGAGAGATTCATATGTTGATACTCATGTGCACTCTGTGCAGTTTTCCTAAGAATGTTTCAGCTTAGCAGTGGCTTAATAAAGTATTCAGGTGAAGTAGGAACCTCATTTAGACTTCCAGACCAGCCAGGAAGGAGTCTTGTGTTCTTGTAGAATGAACTTCCCTTACAGTTTGAATTCAGTGAAACTGAATATGGTTCTTAACTTGTTGCATAGCAGTTCAGTACAGGGTGGGAATCTGCTTCAAATTCCTTGTTCTACTTTATAGAGTTAAGGCCAGAGTTCAGGAGTTAAGTACTTCTGTGGTCCTAGGAAGGAGGGGTTTTTCGATCTTATTCTGAATTTGCAAATTCATTCCTGTTTCTTTTCTTGCTCTATATCTTGATGTTTTGAGAGCAGCTAAAGCCCTGTTGCAAGGCATTTGTATCCAGCTGTGATTGTGGTCTGATAAAATCCTGTGGTAAGACTGGGATGTTTGCATCCAGAAGGGATTTCTCTCTTCTCAAGCAGTTATGGTCAGCAGCCTTTGGAGAGCAGTGGTTTGTATCACTTAGCCTCAAAGGGCCAGTTTAACACAGGGCCAGCTGCAGGGTAAGGTGGTGCCTGTAGAGTTTGTCAGAGCATCCAGTTAGTGATTGAACGTGCTGGAGTGATTTAATTGAAATAATGCTAAAACAGTCTCTCCCTAATCAGGAGCTGGCAACCTGATTTTCTGGGGCCTCGCTTGTTAACATTAGAAATATGTTGAACACATGTGGACGCAACAGAAATTTGAAAGTAACTAAATAAGCAATCTTTTTGGGGAGATCAGAAAGAAGATGTGGATATGAAATACATTTTGTGGTAGGTCTGGTGTGCCTGTGGTGGGAGGTTATCAACTCTAAACTTTTGATTTATTGGAAATAAATTGTGGAACAAACAGTAGACTGCTTGCAACATGGATTTCAGTTCCCTCAGATTGTAGAAATAATGGATATATTAGAGTTTTTTATGCAGAATATTGTGTTCTCGCTTAAAATTTAAGAAGTAGAAATCTAAAATGTTCAGGGTGATGCTTTAGGTAAAATTTAGCCATCCAGTTTAGGATGACCTTTGGCAAAATCTTTCTCTGTTAGTGGAAGAAAGACATAAGTCATGTTATGAAATTTTAAGCAAGGGCTAGAGCAATAGATGGATGATGGTATTTGTAATTTCTGCTTGATTTAAGTTTACAAGACTTTAGAATTTCTCTCTGATTTTTGGAGAGGTAACAAACCCAATGCATGGGGAGAGGAACGTGGAATGCTTCTACTGCATTTTCATAATTATACCTTCTGATAGATTGATGCTCTAGGCTTTGACTGACTTTGTGCTGATATTGTGATACATTTTTAAATCAAGCAGTTAACACATTTTATTGCCTGATGAAGCAATAGAGTGGCAAAAGGCAGCAGTTTGCCAGTGCACATGGCATTGCCATACCATTGTTTAGTGTGCTTTGGTTTACCAACACTTCCTTGTTTTGATAAATTCAGGAATTCCTGGCCACTAACATCTGCCAAGTCGTGACTTAGCCAAAAATTAGCTAAGGATTATGAAAATAACTGTTTCATTCTGGTTTTGTTTGTACCTGATGCTTTCTGCAGATCTTTCTGTTGTTTCATATATTAGATCTGGCTCAAGCAGGAAGCATGAATACTGTTTGGAAATACTCCTTAATCTTCTTCTGTGGTGTCTCAGTATGGCTGGCATTTTTCCTGGATGTGACTGTGTGTCTGCATTTGGAATGTGACAGCCCCAAGCTGCTTTTCCTGCAAGTTCTATGAGGTTTTTTTTGTGGTAAATTGCCAATTTTTTTAGCCAGTCTTCACTGTGAATCTTCCTGGAAGGTTATGAGGAAGGAATAGGATGGCTTTTAATAAATTTCTTTTCTGAGACTTTAAAAAGCTGTCTTGCTTGCAAAGAGTGGGTGATTGGTCATCCAAGTGGAAGAGGGACACTCGTTCTGCTGTGCAATAAGTGTGGCAAAAACATATTGACATGTAGCAGAAAAGGGCAATAGTGCTTTACCCAGGCTTTTTCTTAACAGGAATGCCCCGTTCTAGCTACTTCTATGGAAAAAAAGAGTTAATCTCTGGCAGGGTTCAAATGTATCCTGGGTAGCAAAGGTATAGGCTTTGGCAAGACAAGGTAACAGGAGACTGCTGCTGCACAGCCTGGACCCTGATCACCCCCCGAAGTTATGCCTGAAACCATTTTGGTAAAAGTGACATTAAAATAAAGGTAGCTCATTTTGTTTTCCTTCCAAGTGTATAAAGAAGACTCGGGAGAAGCTGAAAAATTATATATCCTCCAAATAACCATGCTAACTTGGTATCTATGTTGTATTGTTGTATTTTCTGGGGTCTGGCCACACCTAGAGGAGACACCACTCAGTGCTTTATTTCTGCTCCTTATCACAGATCTCTCCTCATTTTGTAGGAGGAATGATAGCAGGAACATGAACAAATCTGTTTATTCTGCTGATCTTCTCTTATCAGAGTCATTGCTAAATAAGTGTTGCTGTAACTGCAGTTAAGGTCACTTAAATTCGACACCTGAGTGTCCCAAACTTCTTGTCTTCCCTTTCACAGTTAAAATTTTGTTTCACTGCCATAGACAACCAAACTTACAGAAATATAGGGTGAGCTTTTCCTTTCTATTGCAGTAAAGAGATGGCAGGATTTTAATTTCTAGAGTACCTTATTATACAATTTTTGTAGACATGGACTGTCAGGAACTTAAGCCTGCAAAAAGGGCTTGCCCAACCTGCACTTAGAAACCCCATGCTGCTGCATTGGGAAATACTTCTGCTAAAGGCAACTGAGAGGACACATGAAAGCAGTTCCTTTCTTTCTCAAGGCTGTGTACTCAGCATCCTAAAGGCTCCATGCATTAGGAAACATGAAATTCCAGGGGTGGCAATAAAAAAAAAAATAGGCTGCTAATCCCATTTGTCTCTTCTTGAATTCTTGAATTTCTTCACAGGTTAAAAGTTTAGTCAAAAGGTCTTCTTGTGTGGTTAGAGTTGCTAGAGGCCAAGGTGGAGCTGAAAATCTACAGGGTGTCAATACAAAGTGGAATAGCTCCATGTGACACAAAGCTTATTTTAAGAGCCCTGCATCACAATTATTCAGGCTCATCAATTATTCTACCCCTTGATGTACACTAAGACTTTAATAACAACCATGAAAATACTCTCCTAAGACTTTTACAGTCTAAGAAAAGTTGTGCTTCCAAACCAAAGCCTTTGTCTCTTCCAAGATGTTCTGGGAAAGAACTGGGAATAGTGGAAGGAGAGGTAAAGCAGAGGAGTGCTGCTCCAGGCTCAGTGCACTTCCCTGGCCCACCAGGATTAGCACGAGCCCTGCTGTTCAAAGGAAGGAGCAGTCACAGAATGTGTGGTTTTGTTTTGGTAGAAGATACATGATCTCCTGTGATTCACCTGAATGAAGTTTAATAGGGTCCAGCATCATCCAGGTGAATGAATCCTGGCAGCTGCTTGCATTTTATTTGAAGCCTCCTAGGTGGCATGTCTCATGCTGTTTGTTTTCAGTTGCAAGATCTTTGTGTTCTGCCAAAAAAAACCCAAAAAACCCCCAAAAACAAAGTGTGTATTCTAAAATGTTCCTCTTGTTTTTTAACCAGAGGAGTAGAAGTGGTTTTCTGGCATAATGGAATGAAGATTTTCTGCTAAGCAGGTACTACCAGACTTTGTGTCTGACAGTATATTATGGCATATTTGACAACGTTGGAAGCCAAGGAATTGGAATTATATTTAATGCACAGCTTGTTTCTCTCAAAATACCGTTTCTGTTTCTGTCAACCTTACATAAGAGGTGTTGGATGAAACAGGTGAGCTACAGCAGATGGTACCACTGACTGTGATGACATTCAGAAGATACCTGTTCCTGCTCCAGAAGTCTCAGGCCAGCTGTTTCTTACCCTGTGTTTGTGAGCTGTTGTGTTGTTTACTGTCCTCCAGATGATTTGGGGCTCTTGGTGACCCAGCACACTCTGATGTGTCTGGGTGTGTTGGTGTCTATCTGAATTACAGTTTTGAGGTCTTGTCAGACACTGATGTCTGGAATAATGGATCTGTAAGGAGCCTGCCCTCTGTGACACCTGTGAGTCTCAGCTGCAGGTGCATTGTTTTGCTGTGTTAGCAAGAGATGGTGAAGGATGGGAGAGAAAATGAGGTGAAGTGGAAATGGTGCAGGTGATTTTTTGCTTTGTCCCCATCTTAAAGAAGTTTGAATTTGAAATACTGCCATGACCATGATGCCTGCTTACAAAGTTCTTGAGAACATGCAGTTGTATGACTGTAGAAAAGAGCCATAAAAATATGTGGAAGATTGGCAGCTAGAGACTTAATGCTTTTCAGAAAGAGCAATCAAAAATGCCTTTACTCTACAGGAAAGCAGCAGGTAGTAATGCTTATTTTTGTTGTTTGGAGACACATAACAAGTATCAACCACTGAAACAGATGCTTCATAACTGACTTTGGAGGTGAGGCATATGTTTTTGACAATGAAGATGATTCATCCCTTGGACAAACTGCCAGTTTGGGAAAACCATGTAGCCATCCATTGAGACGTTGAAATTGAAAATGTAAGGTTTTGCTGTTGCCTTTCAAAGGTGGAAATCTTTCCTAAATGAAATTTAATGGCTTGTGACAGGTGCAGCAGGTAATTTTGGTCATGAAATTCAGAAATGGTCTTGATTCCTGGCTTAGCATTCTGATGTTTTGTTGGCTGTTTCATCTGGAGCAGTTTCCTTTTCTTACTGTTTTTTTCCTAAAGTGTGATGTTGATCTAAGGGTCCAGAAATGTGCTCCCAGAACTCTTTCACTGGTCACTTACTGGCATTTCAGAAGCTTCTTCCTTCTTAGGAAATATTTTTAATGGGCAGTTTCTCTTTGATTGTGCTTCTTGAGGTTTTTCATCTTGTTCAAACCTCAGTAACTTCCTGTGGTAGTGTTTTAGAAAAGAGCCATTTCTCAGGGTTGTGACAGGTCATAATTTCTCTTGCTGTAATAAGCCATATTAGAAACAATATTTGGTCTTTAACTTACTGATATTTTAACTATTGATTATTTATGGTTTCAGGCTGTACTCAGAAATATTTTGGTGCCTTCACCAAGGCATTGAGTTGAACTCCTGGCACAGCATTCTGTAGCATTGTATTCTTCATGTTGTGGGTTCTTCTCATTATTGTAAAGCTGAAAACTCAGCTATGTTCTTTAAAAAGGACCTAGGAGATCCAGGGGATAGGACATCTGACCAGCTGTTTGTGTAGAGGTGCATTTCATTCCCCACTGTGTGGATTTTGTTGTAGTATCAGAGGTAATGTTTAAGCCCCTGTAGTTCAGAAAAAACAGCAGGGCTGGCAGGGCTGGCAGGGTGGCTGTGGCCAGGTGCCTTTAGGATTGCCTTCCCTTGGGCTGGGGAGCCCCTGTGCTAGCACTGCCCTGCCCTGGCAGGCTGCTGGCTTTCCATTGCACCTTGGTGGGTGCCTGCAGTCCTTGTCAGGAGTGTGTGCATCACAGGTGGGAGATGGGAGGAGGCTCCTTTCCTTGGGGCACAGGAGTCTGCTTTTGGAGAGGAGCTCCCAGAGACCACAGGACACCTGGCAAGTGCTGCAGAAAGGCACAGCTCCCGTGGGGTGACAGAAGGAGCAGGGAAAAGAAAAGCCCAGAGACACCACGCTCCACAAGGAAGAGAAGCAGCTAAATTAGTCCACAGACTGACAGACCTGCTGAGCTAAAAAGAAGGATTCACTGGCAGGGAACCAGTGGGCAGGGGAAAAGACTGTCTTTTTTTGCATCAGTCACAGTGGGTTCTCTTTCTCAGCTGATTTATTATCACACATGCTTTGATGAAGCTTAGGTTTTTGGGTTTAGTAACACCTGGATTGTTTTTGGTAGCTTGTGGTAGGACAAATTCAGTTCTAGCCCAGGCCAACTTGGAGTTCTAGGAGAGCATTGCACATCAGTTAAGGAGGAGCAGCAGACTCAGGTGTTGGAGGACTTGGACAAAGGCAGTAGTCGCAATGGAATTGAGTTGCTACGTCAAGAGTTAGAAATTTTAAGGATAGTTGTGTGGAATCAGATTAATACTCTTTGTGCTGTCCTGTGTATGGACAAATTTTCTCCTTTATTCTTTACTGAGGAAGAGGGTAAGAATGAAATAGCACACAGAGTTACTTTCTAAGTGTTAATCAAGGACAACTTGGATCAAAGAGGATTTCCTTTGTGCTTAAGGGAACTGGATGGACATTTTACCCCTACAGATTTGTTCAGACACTTTTTGAATGCTTGAAATTTTGGAACATGCAAAACTCATGAGCTTTTATCAGTGTCCAAGTTGGAAAGTCTGTGTGCATATGTATTGAATTCACAGGGGGAATTGTTATTGTACTGGTATTGATGCAGTTACCAAACATCAGTACTGCTTGATTTGGCATGTGGATTTAAATTGACTACTTAAGGAGTTAGTGGACATCTGTTCAACATTTTAGCACTCATTTAGTTGAAATAATTGGTTAATAGAAGGTCCTAGCTCTATGTTTTATAGTGCTAACTTAAAAAAAAAATGCCTTTTTATTCCAAGCTGACCTTTCTTTTTGTGTTTGTGTTAAATCATTGATGTGGACCAGGAGAAGTGGCTCTGAAGTTTTGCTAGTTACACATAGAGTTAAATGGTGTTGCTCCCAGAGAAAGAGCAGGCTGATGTAGGAGGGCCCTTGAAGGAACTTTTCAAAAGGAAATTGAGCACAATAATGTAAATTGAACATAATTCCATTGGGTAGAAAATCTAGTGAATAGCTGAATTGTGAGAGAACAGAGGTATTGTAGTAGCTGTTCAGCTTTTAATTAAAAATCAAAGCACTCATCTATTTTTTCCAGTTCTATGCACCATGAAAAATGAAGTTTGTACTTGATTTGTGAGATACATACCGTGTCTTTGTAGGAGAATGCAGGGGGGGAAAGCATGCAACATCTTAGAACTGACTTAGAAACTTGGTGGGATTTTTGAAATAAATGGTTGCTAGAAATCATTTTGATACCTATCAGTGTCCCATATTTTATATAAGTGTAAGTTTGAACTGGACCTATCTGAATTTAGAGGATTTGCTGATATAAAATTGAGAAGGTCATACCTGACTTAACTTTTGGAATATTAGAATTTATTTGATTTATTTACTATTTGGCTTGTCCTTTACAGTCAATTTAATTATCCTTCAAATGAGACTCCAAAAATTCCATCACTCTAAAAAGATGACATATGTGTGCTCCAGGAAAAACTCCAAAACTCGGGTTTTTCTGGTTTGTACAGGGAGATTTTTGCAAGAATGAGAGAGGAGAGAAATGGGCTTGCAGCAGTTTTAGCTTTTTGATCCGTGAGCAGTGATATCTAGAAGTCTTAGACAGCAAATACCTTACCAAAAAGGGAAGGTTGGACAAGAATTTATTGCACGTGCCAAGGTTTGATGTTGCACTCCTGGCAGGTGTCAAGAAAGAAGGCAAAAAAAATATTTAGAGATTTTGTGTTATTGACACATCTTTCTTTTGCAGTTGTTGTAGCAGCAATGGGAAGGGAGAGGGGGTTGGATCACATGGGCAGTAGGAGAAAGAAAGGAGCGAACTAAAAACCCCTTGATCTTCAAACCCCTGCTCAGAATGGCTGCACTGAAAGAGAATTTCATGTGTGATACAGGAAGATTGCTTCTGGAAGCAGAACAGCCTTCTGCTGTAATTCCAGCTTTTCCAGCACAGCACCAGTCAATGCCTGATCTAACTGCTATCACTTATGGGAATTGAATGTTCACAGCAAGAGTTCTCACAGCTCCTTGGATTGTCATTGGACCACAAAATCAATGTTTCTTGCCATAAATCTGTTTAGTTTTGTTTATGTTTTCATCCACAACAAATAGCCTATTTTATTGGGATTATTTGTGATGGTGGTATAGATTTGATACACAAGGGTGTCCTTAGGATTCTTTTCTGTTTACCAGTCTGGTTATAGAAAACCCATTTTGTCATGTGGCCACTAATTGGTAAAGCTGTGATCATTTCATCCTACAGATATACCAAATGAAAAGTGCTTTTCAAATAAAGATAACTTTTTAGTGATTATCAACATATATGTCAACCACTGTGAGAGTTGTTAATAATAATTTCCTTAATAGTTAATTAGGAAAAAAATTATCTCTTGGGCTGGAGTGCATTAGAAGCAGGATTCAGATTATATTTGGCTAGAGGGAAAGGCTTCTATCAACTTCTTCCCACGCCCCAGCTACCTGTCAGGGGAACTTAAACCCTGTGATTTTTAATTATTTCAGATGACATTTCTCACTTAGGGAAGCTGATAACCTGCAGAGGCTTTGATGAGCTGGTGAGAGGTTTCCATATCTCGTCCCACCTTGCTGTGCGACATCAGAGCTTTTCCTTTGCTCACCCAACAGTCTTGGCTTGGGGCTGGTTCTCTCTTGTGGAGCTCTGTAGGAAGTTATCTTGGTTGTGGGTGTTTGTGCTTTTAAATTTTAAAAGCTACATTAGTGTTTTGCTACAGAAAGTAGCCTGGTGAAATGAGGGCAGGGCAGATTTATTTAGGGTCCCGTATTGGTCTCATGAATGTTTAGGCATCGCTTTTTTGCAGTTCTGTCTCTTCTGGCCTAACCTCTTCCCTACATGGGAAGTGTGACTTAATAGCCACTAAACTAAGTAAAACAAGTGAAAAATGTACCATGGGACTCTGAAGTTTTCTTCATCAAAGACCTCACTGTTCTAAAAGGCTGATTCCATATTTTGCTAATCTTTACTAAGTATCTCATATCCTGGTTTTTCCCCCAGGTCTACATATCTTAATGTTTTTGCACTTGGGCTGCATTTCTCTTGGCTGTGACTGGATGGTCATTACTGTGCCCTAAGAGAAGCTCAGCTGCATTCTTTCAGTGCTTTTGGTTTTTCATATATTTGTAGTCCAGGCTTCTTTGGAGAAATGTCTGTTGATTGTTGGATACATGCAACCACCTCACAATATATTTAAAAATGCTATCCATGTTTTTCCTCTATGTGACAAGAATGAATTATGGTTTTATACCTGGCTGTTTTGAATATGTAAACATTTTCTCTGTCCACTGCAGGTTTAGGTTGCATCTAATCTGAAATGGAAAAGTACAGAGATTAGGTGGGAGGTTTTTTGGTTTTTTTTAAATGTGGCTATTTCCTACAGGGTTGTCCATTGTTGTAATAAAATACCAGTCTTTGTGGAAGTGAATCCAATATTTTGTCTAATTGAAATTTAGGAAATGTTAGCAAGGCTACAGTTCTGTGATACAACCTGAGTTATCTTCATACCTTTTTATTCTTTTTTTTTCTGGTGTGAGGTATTACATTGTGCCACTAGGCATGAAAAGGCAATGCACATCTTAAAGAATATGAGAATATCTAGCAACAGACTTAAGAAAAGCAAAATAGGACTGTCCAAATGAGTCCAGCAGGTTTTTACTGCTCTGTAGTATTTATGGGGAAGTCAATGGTTACAGAAGCAGCTGTGTTTGAAGCAGACACCCCTGTAACATGCACATGGAAAAGGGTGTCCTTTAACTCTTTTTGCTAGGTGGGAAATGTTTAATCATAAAATTTACCAAATAGAAGAATACCTGATAAGATTTCCATCTCACTGGGAAAGGAGAGATTGATTCAAACCCTAACATGGCAAGAAGAAGTTGATGAGCTGAAATTATTCACATTACTGCATGGAAGGCTGTGAAGCAGCAATGCAGGTTTTGAGTCTGTTTGTCCCTCTGTACAGCCAGTACAACATTTGGACCTTTTTTTATATTCCCTAATTTAGTGAAGTGTTTGCCAAGCATGACCTCACCAGAACTCCACTATAGCGGTGTTTAACTGGAATAATTCCCTCTCCAAAGCCAGCAGTGGCAGTCTGGTGCAGGGCACATATAATGCAAGGTCCCCTCCAGAAACTGTGGAGTGTTGTGTGTATTGATCTCCCATCAGCAGTCAGTACAAGCTGGTTGCTGCTATCTCAGCAGACAGAGGTTTTAACCAAGGAAACAAAGGAGGGGAAAGTTAAAGGTGGCTAAAATGGTTTGGAACAGGAAGAGAGGAGGAGACCAGTTACTTGCTCCAAAATGAGCTCTAGAACCCAGATGATATTTCAGGAAGGTAAATTTACTGAAGAACATAAACAGTAAGAACTCTTTAATTTCTGTGAAGGTAATTTTCATCTGTTTTAAAAGATCAAAACAAGCTTTAGTGTGGAAGGAAGATGTGTAATGTGTACCTTGTTTTCTCTCTTAATTAACTTGGTGTGCATCCTCCTGCTTCTAGGACAGGTGAGCCTGAATGCATTTACAATGATGAATGACCTTGGCCTGTTCATGCATTGCAGGGGTTGCTGCATCTAAATTGTGGCAAAGCCAAATTCTCTGTTTTAGCAGATACATTAAGTATCCATTAGGAACTAGAGGAAGATAAAGTACTGCCTGTGCCCGGCTGGGGATGTCTCACTTTGGTGCAAGTGGGTTTACTCCAAACTGGAGAATGTCCATGTGCAATGCAGCTGTGGCAGCAGGAGAACCGTGCTGCTTTCTCAGAGGTCATTGCTGCAGTGGAGTTAAACGGGAGAGAAGCATCTTTAGGTAATCTAAGTGGAGCCTGAAAACAGCCTCCCAGACACACATAAATGCTCCAGAATGCCTCTTCCTGCACAGAAACTCATGGGGGTTGCTCACTCTGGTGGTGAGTCCCTGGGGAAGAGGGGTGTCTGTGAAACTGTGCTTTGCTCTGCACTGCTGAGTGTCTGCACCCAGGGTGACCATGGCATCCTTCCTTCAATGTGTGCAATGTTGGAAGAATGCTGCACAGAGCTTCCTGTGTGCAGCATCTAGACTTGACTTTGCTTGAAACTTTTGTTTCTGGGAGATATTTAAATTTAATCCTATTAATAGCTTTGGTTCAGGGATAATTTTTGAGCTTCTTATCAAAAAGTGTTTCATTCATCTAATACATTTTTTCACTGTGACTCAGGCTTATCTTTGCTTTATGTAATGTGATTTGCAAAACAAAGTACGGACAATATCTGGCTTTTAGGTCACTGATTGCATCTTTCGTGGTGGAATGTATTTGGCAAATAAAAATCAGAGAGCTTTTAAAAATTCAGATGAAAATTGAACTTACCCACCTTAAAAGCATTACACTTGTTAAAAATCTCTATCTGCTGATGTGATTGGGAAACCCATGCAAAATGCTTCTAAAAAGATAATTGTTTTATGTTCTTTGTAAAGGAGTTTTCCCATTCTGTTAGTATCTATGAAATACCTCTATTTTAGTTAAAAATATGCAGTGAAGCACAAAATATTTCCATATAGTGTGTTTTATGGATTGATCATTAATTGTAGGTTTGTAGTTTGGCAGTCTTGTTTTTTGTATTGCCTCCCTCACCTCTTCCTCAATACAGTGCACGTATTGACATTTAAAACATACCTGAAGATAGAAATTTCAACTTCTGTAGATAAACTTCTCTACCATCTTACCCTGTACAAATAAATGCTGAAATGTTTCTTAGTTGAAAGAGTAGATGTTTGCATTGTTTGTCATGTAGCTGTTATTAACCGGCTGTGTCTAATGGCAATTAGGGTTTTTCTTAAAGAGGATGTCTCTATGGCCAGGGCAATTTGAGAAGTTGCCATGGATGCAAAAAATGTTGCAGCTCCAGTGTTCCACTCATTGTGCTGTGAAACTTGTAGTTTTGCACTTTTGTTCTTGCTCTTCTTTCCTGGATTATTCCTGAAAAGCAGGATGAATTATCCAGGACGAGGCTGGGTGGTGCTTCTAAAGCCTTACCAAGTCATGCACTGAGCAAGGCAATTTTCCTTAAGATGGGGATAAAGTTCTCTGTGTGATGCTTTTGTGATATTGGCATAACACTGAGATTTTCAGTGGAGCCCATGGCCCTCCTTCCTTGCATTACTTCCATCCACAAGGGCAATTGTGGTTCGTGTCCTGCTTTTCTTGGGGTCTCCATGCCTGTAATTAAGGGCAGTGTGGGTAGAGCCACACAACATTTTGTCCTACACATGAAGTGTAGCCAATTGAGAATGTTTAAAAAACCATTATCATTGTAGAGAAAATACCACAACATTTTTCCAGAAGAATTTCTTATTTAGTAGATATCTGATGCTTTTTGTCCCTATTTGCTTGAGTTTCATTTTCTTAGTGATTCCACTTAGTTGCTTGTGGAATTATTTTTTCCCTACTCTTACCTATCAATTTTGTGTTACTACATGGTCATAACATGGAATAATGTAATAGAGGCTGAGGATTTAGATGCTGTCCACTGTGTCTTGATCCACAGGAGCAGTTCAGAATTGTGGAAGAGGCATCCTATGTGATTCCAGTCTCAACTAAGCTACTCTAAAGTATTAGGGAAATCTAGATTGAGTGAAGAGCTGTGCAAAGGTGTACTCTAGACCCTTAGCTGATGGCAAAATATAACCAACAGTGCTTTCAAATGTAGTGAGATGGCAATAAACATGGTGTTTCAGAAGAATCTAAAGGGAGGCAGTGTTCCAGCCCAGCAGAGACTTGGCCATGGGAAGAACTTTATGTGTGAGGCAGTCTGAAAGCTCAGGTGAAGGCTTTCCATAAGGAGTAAGTGGCACCAGCCTTCACTGTATGATCTTGAATTACTAAGAGACAGAATCATTCCCCAGCTTGAATCATGTAAATTCAGATTCTAGGCAAAGATAGTGGATCAGATTACAACTTTGGATGGATTTCTTACCTTCAGGCAGATGAACTATTGTTAGCCTTTAATGCTGGCAACTTCTTGTCTCAGCCTGTCCATCCTGGTTTGATTTTTATTTGTTTGAAGGCTTGATTAGAAGTGACGTGCTGCTGGAGTGTGTGTGTATATTCTGAGGGTGTTACTGTATCTCATACAGGAATCCTGTAGGCTGAAATAACTTCCTCAGTCCTTCTTTACCTAGTGCTCTTTATGGTTGTTGTAATGACTGTAAGTTGTTTGTTACTAATCAAATGAACCCTCGATACATATTCATGTGCAGATGGCAGGGGCTCTGCTCTGAACCCTGCCAAGCCTTTGCAGTTGGTTGAGTGTCAATGTGCAAAATTCTCCTGCTTTATTAAGGCATTTTTGATCAACAATCATGAATATTACTGAGTGTTGACATCACTTTTATTCATGAGTTTTGATAGCAGCACCAATTAAAGTAGCATCATCCAAAGCATCATTAGATATAAATTTTGTCCTTGGGATTATTTCTGTACTTGCTCAAATGAAGTGATGGCACTATCAGCTGCTGTGTATCTGTATGTGTTCACTATCAATATTGTGATAAGATATACCAGTTAGCTGGGACTGAGTTATGTGTGATTTAGAGATCTTAATCTTTTACTTACTGATTGCAAAACTTCAAATTGTTTGGGTTCTTCTCCTAAGTAAACTCAGGACTGAAGAGTTAAACAAAATTGTATTTTGATGTTGAATGCATTTGCTTACTACTTTCTGTCTGGATATGGAGCAAGTGTATTTTATTACTGGGAAGTAACATGTCCATTTAGAAAATGATTTAGGCTACAATATTTGTGTTGGCAAATTTATTTTCCAGGCGTAGCAGTTCTGGTTTTTTTCTCTACCCATTTGTGGAAAGATGAAATCATCATTAATCATGTTTCGAAGGCTGTGATGCTGAAGTTACTCTGTTTTATGCAGCTGTGGGCTGTAGGATGTAGGCAGGCTGTCATCTGCAACCTGGCCTTTTAAGATAATTTCTTATAAATCACTAACATAATCAAACTTTTATCACCAGATCAAAAAAACTGGTTTTCTTTAAAACTGGCCCTGAATGAGTAACTTGTCAGAACGTTTAAATCAAAATGGCCATTTTAACATGAGGGAAAAAGCCACAGAATGTTCTTCCTTAGATCAACTCAAGGCAAGCAGGCGGCAAGCAGGCTTACAAAGTGAGGCTTGAATTCCAGTTTTAGTTTTATGGGACTACTACATTTAAAGAACCTGCAAGGAAAAATTAGTGTGTCCAGTTGCTCAAATATAGTCATGTAACTGTTCCTCTGGGGGTGAGGAGCAGGTATCAGTTGCCTCCCTGGTTTTTCAAAGGTTTTAAGTAAGGAAATCATTCTAAGTCATAGAACAAAGTTTTTGCTTCCTGAAATGCTCAGGCTTAATCCATGTGAGACCTTGAAATACGTTTTCAGACCTGAGGAGGGCTGTGAGGTTGGACGTGGGATTGTCTCCCATGTGCAGATGTTTTGAAGTCCAGTCAAAAACAATTTATGATACATGATGAAGTTTGTGTTGGCTATTTCAAAATAGTCTTAATTTGTGTACAGTGATTTGGGCTTCAGCCTGAAAACCATGAAGGAGTGAATAATTAGTGTGAGATTTGAGTAGCTGAATCTAGCCACAGACTCGTATTTCTATTTGCATGTCAGCTTAGCAGGCTGGTAATTTTTGGACATTCCTCACTTAACTCTTTAACTTTGTTTACTTAAGATACTAAGCACTAGATTGGCCTTTTTGAAATCTAAAGGAACGTTTCCCAATGCTTTATTGGAAATGGGGTGGAAGGGAATCTATTCAGTAAAGTCATGTACTTGAGATTCCCTCCCCAAACACTTGCTTCATTGTTTGTGTCTGTTCTTCACCTTCCCTGTCTCCACTAGCTCCATTTCCAGCTCTCCATGTGTCTTCAGACAGTGTTTATAATCACTGTCTTCTTTACTTACTGGTGTAACAAGGGAGGTCTGGAGTACACACTGAAATCTTGCTTAGTACAACTTGGGTGTTGTTTGGGGCTTTTTTGTGATTTTCATCACCAAATGAAATTTGTTGGTGGTGTTTCATGAAACTTGCCATTAAATATGTAACATTGAAATGTATTCAATATGCTACATTAAATGTGTAAGTCTTAAATGTTTGATTCCTGATTTTACACTTACATGGCTTTCCTATCACTGCACCAAGTTTCCTGCTCAGAGAGATGGATTTGCTGTGTGTCCCCACGGCACCACTGGTGTTTCCTGCAAATGTTTGCATGGTGAGTGTGGCACATTCCAGGCTGATTTCTGCTGCCTGCATGAATTCTGCAGCCCGTTTGCACGAGGAGCATTTCAGGGGGATGCAGGCAGTGCTTGGAACTTGCCAGGCTGTACCTGCTGTGTGAGGAAACCATCCTTGCCAAATGGCAATTCCTGCAGCACCCAGGGTCACAACATAAACCTTTGTTTTTACAATGAGGAGGGGCCCTGTGGGAATAAATTCAGCACAGTGCACAACAGCTTTAGAGGGAAAAGCTGTGCTGGCAGACAGAGGTATTTTTCCAAAATGGTCCTGCGTGAGTCATTTTGAGCTGCAAGCAGTACTATAATTGCATTATAAATTGTACAGAGGAAGGAGTTCTGAATCCCAACTTCTAAATCAAGAAGTTTGTGTTTCTTGACTGCATAACGACTGCTTCTGAGCCTTGCATTGTTCCCCCTGTCTCAGTCCCTCTCCAGCTTGGAGTCAGGGAATAGACCAGCTGAAGGAAAGATTGCTTGCCTGCTTTTGAGGCTCTCTTGGAAACAGAGATCCAGACTGAAGCACACAACACACAGAGATTGTGCATATATACACACATGAATGTGTGTTTGCATGTGCACACTCTCCATTCCTGAAGACATAAGGGAAAGTAATTCACTGCCTTATGCATTTTTTAGAGTGATATAGTGTGCAGATATATCATCGTTCTTTCAATCTCATGAGGCTGTCATGATCTGCTTAAAATTATTTCATCTCATGGATGTTTTGGAACCTGGCATGTTGGTGGGCATAGATCAAAAAAGCTTTTTTAAAACCCCCTCATGGATTAAAACATACCAACAGTCCAAGATTTTGTTTTGTTTTGTTTTTTTACTGATGCCATAGACATTTTAAAATTTCTCATCCTGCTGTTTTCTAGCAGAATATAAATATTAGCTGGTCAAGGAATTTTCCTTGGTTTTGTGGCGTCTTTCATCATAGCCAATAAAGTGCACTGAGACAAGCTTTTGTCTGTGTTTGTGAACAACTAGCTCAAATAGGTGTGTATCTGCAGTTTGGCTTACATGAGAAAAAGGCTCTGGATGTGTGCAAAGACTGGCTGAGGATGAAAACCTTGTGTGAACATTTATTGGAAAATGAGCTCTAGGCTGGCTGTCCATTGTAAGGCCAGGAGCTGTGTGTTAGTTGTCCTGACAGAACTGCATAGAGTTCTTGTTTGATAACTGGTTTGATTCAATTCCTTTTAAACATTTTTGGAGAAGATCAATAAATGAGGTATAGTAATGATGGTTTTGTATTTGTTCATAGTACTTACATATCGTATAGCTGAACACATTTCAGTTTCTGTCAGTTTCCCCTATTTAATTTGCACTCTGAATTAAATAGCAGCTACCAATAGCTGAAAACTCCTGTGAGTCTCTTTCCAATTTTTCCAGGAGTGTTTTGCTTATATATTGAGCTTGGTATGCTCATACTCTCTCCATTCTTCATGTCTCAGGAGTAGGCACAGATGACATGTAATGGTCAAATAACGGTCAAAAATAAAATAAGTTTATCTTAACTCTCAAATCACTGGCCTGTCTGCATTTTATGCTTGGTTGTTCTTTCATGTTTTTATGAAAAATTCTGTTGTCCAGCACTCCTGCAGCATGTGGTTTTTCTACATAGTTGTTTTTTAGTGAGAATAAGAATAGAACAAGAAGGGAAAAAATGTAATGATGTTACCAAGAAAAACAAAATATGGAATGCATTGTCTGAAAATAAGATGGGTTCACCGAGTGTTTTGTTCATTGAGGCAGTTAATGCAACCCTGGTCACAGCAGTGGAGGCTCAGTGAGTCACACAGAGCTGGCCTGTGCTGAGCAGAGTCATTCCCATCAGCCAGTGACTTTTGCAAGCTGACTAAAACGCCCTGTGCTCCTTGCCAGAGTCAGCAGGGGAGCACAGAGGAATGATCTCTGGAGTCCTGCAGCCCTGAGCTGCCAGAGGTGATGCACTGCCTGGATACCTGGGGAGGCAAATCAAAACGTATGTGACTGTAGGAATGAAATGGAGTGGTAGCATCCTGGGATAGGGCTGTGTGGATTGCTTGTTTCTCTAGTCCTGGAGACCTTCAGAGCATCCCTGGGAGAAATGCCTCTCATGCAGAGAAATTAAGCAATATTCTACTTGGGTGTTTCTTCTCTGTTAAAGAGTGGCTGCGTCTTCAGTCTCAGCTTTGCAAATACATTATTACTTAAGGTGTGAGAAATTACTGTGTCTAATTTGGGAACTTTATTTTCTTCCCTCTTTTGTCTTTTTTTTGTATAGAGGACAATGTGGTTTTGAAGTGTAAAAAGTCCTAGCTTGTTTCCCTTAAGAAGCACTCTAACTTCCTGCTCCCTGAATTAACCTTAAGAGAATAGTTTGGCTTAGTGGATTTTGACTTTTTTCCCAGTTGCTCTACTCCCTTTTATTTCATTGAAAGCTCTGTTTAAAGCCTGTAGGGGCAACAGGTTGTTTAGACAGCCCTCAGACTTGTCATGGTGTTTCTTTTTGACTTGGATACAGTTTCTGTATCTAATTCATCAAATTCATCTTCTGCCTGCTTTCTTTAATAATAATCTGTAATCTGCTCTAGTTCATTGTTTTATGGGACTACTCTAACATTTATATTGCAGGGTGGTTTAATTCCTTTGAGCACAGCTTTGCTTCCTCTCTTCTATCACCCACCTTAGAATTTACTTTGGGCCATTATGTTAGCTTTATTAGTTATCCAGGGTTATTTCACATTACACCACAGATCCATTTTTTTTTTTTTTTGATCTGTGTTGTCAGCATTACTGACTGGGTATGTAAGTAAAGCCATTTGTAATGTGAAATACATAGAATCCACATTCCTGAGACGTACAAGACTTTTATTCTCATCTATATAGAAAAGCAGGGTCTCTTAGGTCTGTTGAACCAAAGTATTTATAACTATTATTTTTATGACCTTGCAAAAGGAGAAGGTTAAATGCTTTGCAGAACAGAGCAGAGAATATGAATCACATTAAAATTCTGTAAGATTTCAATAGGGAATTCGTCTATGAACTGAGGAAGATAGGCATGGGGTAAACAGAGTTGGAAAGGACCATGGAAACTTTCCCTTGGATTTAAGGTTTGGAATTATTATTATTTTTTAAAATGGTATAATCAAGGTAAGTGTATTTGCCCCAGATGTGCTGTACAAGTCCACTAGGACTGGTGTGGTTATTTATCCAGAGTTTTCAAAAAGCCAAGTTGAAATTATTTGGAACATTTTGCTCTGAGATGACGTCAAGCCTACTGATCCTCACAGATTTTATAGCCTTCACTAAATGCTGTTTTTTGTCTTCTAAAATTGGCATAGCCTCTATGAAGCTGTAATTATAAAGAGACATCCTCCCTCTCTTTAAGGAAGAGTAAAAATGGAGTATTTAGGAAGACATTATACTATGTCCTGGGACCTTTACAGTTTGGAATGTGTTCTAAAAGCTGAGTTTCTTTCATATTATTTTGGAAGATGGGTATTACTGAACCTGCGCAGGATTGCTTTGCATATGTCTAAGTGAGAAAATACTGGTTTTGACAAAGATTTTTGGCAACTATATGAGAACAAAACACAGCCCAGGCACTGCCATGTCTTTCTCTGATAATTCAGTTGAAGAACGTCTGTGTATGGATTCTGCAATGTCTGTGCCTTGAATATAAACAGTGAATTGCCTTAACTTTGTGCTGCACCTCCAAGCCCTTTCACCGACAGCTGCTCTATAAATATAATTCCTGAAATATTGGTTACAGTGGCTGTGAACAGTACAACGTGAAGGAGTTTCTAAATAAATTTTGCTGGCAGGCAGCTGTGTCAACGGCTCCAGGCACTATGGGGTGAACAGCAAATAAGCAAAAAGGAGTAGAGCCATTTGAGTCAATGTATCCCTGTTCCACTGCTCCTTTTGATCTAACCTTGAACGCTGCATTAATGAGTGCTGCCTCCCACAGTGTCCTATGACCTTTCCTCTTGTTCTGCTTTAATGTGAAAAGCACAGTTGGAATGCTGTTACCATACAGTTATGGGAAAAAAAAACCTGGGGTGAGGCAAGTAAAAGTGTTTACACCTTTTTTTTTTTTTTATTTTTTTTTTTTTTTTTATTAAACAGGGTTTGAATCTCATGAGTGAGGTGTCAATCTTGGTGTAACTAATGTTTAAATATGTGTTTCAGATTTGTCTTCTGGGTCAGATCCTGCGTCAGTTGACAAGAAAATGTTAGAGTGGAGGCTGTCTTTAAAATCTGAATTTGCAGAGGGGGAGGCTGAGAATTTAGAGCTTCTGCTGTCTTCAGGGGAGCAGGAGGTGCTCAGCTGAACAGTCTCAAGTAGAGTCACAAAGTCATTACGTGTGGAATAGTTAATGGTTTTATCTTCTGCCTGGAATATCAAGCTCTTAAAATGCACAGATACAGCTTAGAAACAAAAATACATTACTGAAAAAAGCTGAAATTGCCACTCCTCTGCCCTTTGCACTTGCTTTTTTTGTAGAAAAACTTGAGGAGTAGAGCATCAGCGTGAGAGTGCAGCATTTGTGTGCTGAGTTCAGTACTGGCATGATGATGAAATGGTACAGGGTACATTTCAAATCAGATCAAGGGGGAAAGTATCTTGTAGCTCCAGCACACATTCTCTTAGACAAACGACCTTCAGCATTTATTATCTTGGTATCCCAAGGAAGGCAAGATGGAAGCAAGTGAAACAGGCAAGCATGATGCATTGTGTAATTCCTAAAGCTGACACACCTTTTGTTTGGCAGAATAATAAGGCAGTGAAATCACAGCATTGTGGGGCACTGTACAGCCTGTTAGGGAAGAGTTCTGGTGCTTCAGCACTTGGCTTTTGTTCTAATAGTAAACTGTGTCATTAGTTATGACATTGGATATTAGACTTTTGGAGTCTTGACCACTGGGTTGGTGAGGCAGGACTGGCCCTTGGTGAAGCTGTGCTCTCTGTCTCAGTCACCTCCTGTCCTCCCTGAGCCTTAGCAGAGCTTCTCAGAGGATCTGTTCCGTGATCTTCCCAGGCAGAGAGGTGAGGCTGGACTTCCCGGGGTCTTCCTTTTTGCCCTTTTAAAAAACGGGTGCAATATTTCCTTTTTTGCAGCCACCAGGGACTTCATCTGACTGCCATGACTTTCAAACGTTGTGGAGTGGGCTTGGCAGCTCCATCAATCCATTTTCCCTGCACTCTGGGATGCCCCTCATCAGGTCCCCCAGATTTAGGTGTGTTCAGGCTCCTCAGGTGATGACAGATCTGAGCTTCTCTCACAGTACGAGGAAATTTGCTCCCTCAGTCCCCATCTTATGATCCACACGCTCGAGAGGTGTGGGCAGAGAGATTGCCAGTGAGGGCTGAGGCAGGCAAAGCTGCTGTGGCACAGCCTTCTCCTTGTTTGTTTGTTTGCTGCTACCACTGTGCCACTCTTGCTCACCAGGGCTGTACTCTCTCTGACACTCCTTTGCTGGCCGCCACACCTGTGTTTCCACAGGTTTCTTGTTATTCTTTGCATGCCTTGCCAAGTTCAGCTCCATCCACAGTTTGGCCTTCCTAGTGAGCATTAAAGGGTCTGGTTAATGAACTTAATGGACCATTGGTAATTATTTTGAAGTGCCTAGATAGCTGAGGCTATCAGCAACTTGCTAGGTGAAATTATTTGGGATATTAGGATTCAAAGATAGCAAATTGTGTTTGGTAGCTCTGGCTTCAGTCCCTGGTAGCATAAATGGAATAAGTAAGCACCTGGTGCAATGTCCTGAAGCCTTTTTGCCTCCAATGCTCTACTGCTTCTTGACTGGGAAAACAAAATCAACAGAAAGTGCCTTTGCCTCAGATAAAGTTTAGGTAAGAATTTAGGTCTAGATTTGAGTAATATTTGATCATGGGGCTTCAGATGTTAAAGTTTACTGTGGTCTTTACTTTCTTACTGAATTGAGAACACAATGAAAACCAGAATTTCACTTTCATAGATATCAGGGGCAGGTGTGATGGTACAGTCTTAAAGACGACAAAAATAAAATAAAATGATAGTTCAGACTATGATGTAGTATCAAGTTTGTCATTTGTTTTGTGACTGTTTCTTCTTGTGTTTCTATGAAGATGAGCAGATGATCTGATGGTAAGAATTACATGTTTGGTAAGGAATTGGGTGCTTGCAAATTTTATCACCTGTTCATTCCCTGTACTGGAGTAGGTATCAGGTGGTCACTATTTTTGGTGGGCTCTGTGTTGTAGCTGAAAAGCATTGGATATTTGTGCTTCTCCAATTTCTGGTTGAAAAATGATTTTGGAATCTTTGAATGCAAGAACTTTGTCTTCCTGGTAACAACTGACTGCAAAAAAAGGAAAAAAAGGTATATCAAAGTGTAGGAAATTGTTAAATAATGTGCTAGAGGCATTGGTATCACCTGGTTTTACTTGCCAGCTTGACTAATGATATAGGAAAAAGGGAAAACATAATTATTGGGATTGATTTTGGTGAAACTCAGTTGAGAACTAATGAAAAAAACCCTGTGGCAAGTAAGAGAGAAAATGGTACAAGGTGAGGAAGGACTGCATAATATGACAAGTTTCTGGAGTTTTTCTTATAGTGAAGGGGAGAAAAAAAGCAGCCATGTCAGGGGAAGAGGAATTAAGTAGAGAAACAAGAAATAAAGGAAAAGAAATAGCATGAATTCATATTCCTCCCAAAGATAGTTTTTACACTAAGGCAGCAAAAGATAAATCAATGAAAGTAGAATACAGAGGATGTAAACTCATTTATTCATTTCATGGATGAGGGGATTAATATTCCCTTGCTGATTAGGTAAAATTCTAGGTCTGGATGTCTTGACACTTGACAGTTAAGAGATCCAAGAGGACTGAAGGAAACAGTATAACTAAATAGCTCAGAGTGAATCAACAAAAATATCAAGATTCAAACTCAGATGGTTTATTCAAACATTCAGTAAAAAGTGTCTTTTCAAGTCCTCAGTTCTGCACTAGAGGGGATTGAACTTCCTTGTGCTGAAACAAGATGTGGTACCATTTCTACAGACACATTTCCTACAGGCTGTGGGAGTGCAGTATTCTCTTTTCTGTTTTTCTCTTTTAATAATTATGAGACTGCAGATCAGCTTTTCCTTAAAGGACCAGGATTTCTTATCTAATTCTGCATGTCTTGTGCACTTAATATTTAGTGGAATTAATTTTAAAAATGGTCAAGCTACTGCTCTGTGTGTTAATTGGTTATTTTATTGGTGTAGGGCAGATGTGGATGAGGAAATTATGGTACAATATCTGAATCAGAATTCCTATTTGAAAATACAGATCTATTGCTCACAGCATTTTAGTTTGATTTACACCTTTCCAGCAGAACTATATTAGATTACATGAAATATATTTCCATTGAGCCATTGACATTTCATTTCTTAAAATGAGAAAACAATTACTGTGCTTTGATAATACGCTAGTTCAGAACTTGTATCTCTCATTGCCTCTTTTCATTCACTACATCAGAAAATATAAAGCAGCAGTAACAAAGGTTCAAAAATGCTGGCAAATGAGTGATGTATTCCACATGAGAATTAGTGTCTGCTCTGTACCTTGGCAAGAAATTGGAATGCAGAAGGATAAGCTGGTGTAATTGTTGCTGTGCAGTGTTTTGCAGAAAAGGATTAAGCAAATATTTTAATTTTTGTGTGGTTGACTACAGGAATGTTTTTAAGACTGGAGGGAATGACTCAAGTTAAATTTTTGGTTTTCTTTTCCACATAAAGTGCCTGCAAGAAAGCCAAAGGTTTATATACTTTGGGGGTTAGAGAGATGCTCCTGTTTGTTTCCCCTATTAAACAGCACCCCTTACATGAGGCCCACTGAGTGTTCATCAGAACTGAGTTGTTGACCCAAAGCTCTCCCATTCTGTGTTTCAGTAACCCTGCTGCTGAATGAGAGAATATTGCTTGTAGGCATGACACAAACAGGCTTCTCCTTTTTTTTCCTTTTTTATGTCCCTCCCTTTTCCACAGCTGATAACTCAGGGTTTAGACTGCAAACTCTACCACAGCCCACTGGATCTGCAGTCTCCTTGCTTCACTTCTCTGTAGTCTGGAGAGAAAGGCTTGCTTAGATAGAGGAAAAGCAGCAGCTCTGGGTTTCCATTGATTTACTGGGGGGAAAAAAGGCATGATTTGGGGTTCTGCAGTTCTATGGTGGGTAAGAGTTTATTTGTAGAGGTGCTTGTGATATACTTGTGAAAAATATTAAATGCTTTAAATGCTTTCTAGGTGTGGGTAGGGAACTAGGAGCCTCTAAAAACAGTGTTTTGTTTAGCTTTGTGAAAGGAAGGTGAGCTAAAACAATGTATTAAACTTTTATTGATCTTTAGCAGGGATAAGCAAAAGCATTTGTTTATCAATCTAGTGGTTAACAAACACTTTCCCCTGGCTGCCCTATTTCACTTGCTGGAATGTGCTCCCAGAGCAAGTGATCCATTGGATTATAAATCCCCCCAGTCCATTGAAGTACTTGTGACAAAGAGCAGAGCTGAAGCTGGCTGGGGCTGGCTGTGGATGCTGCTGGCTTTCCCAAAGGCTGTCTCTGACAGGAGGGCTCTGGCAGTGATGCTCCAGCCCCTGCACAGCACTGCCCTGGCTTCTCTGCTCCCCCAAACACATCATTGGTGTGCAGCTCCTTCCTGACCCCCTTGGTGCACCACGGTGTCTGGGTGGTATGCAAATGCTGTACTTCAAGGAAAAGTCCCTTGGATTTTGGATTATTGCTATGGCATTGTCTTGCTGGATGACTCCAGCTGCTGCTGGTTTTCAGGAGGTCAGTGTGGATGTTTATGACTTGGCTGTTTTTTCTTTCTGACAGCAGCAACTCAAAGTCTCTCTCCCGTGAATGTTCTGGATTCACCTTCAAGCTCTGCACTCAGGACTTCCTGATGGGTCTGCCATTCCACAGCCAGGGGCAAAGCCAGACCCTTTGGCAAAAACTGCTCTTGATAGGACTCACCACCAGTCCAAAGCACAGAGTCATGTTGTAAATATAGATTTACTTGAAACAGATTTAGATAAGATTCTTAGATAGAAATTCTTTTGCTGATTTTCAGCAGGCTTATGTAGTATGTGGAATTCTGGATTTGAAAGACAAATCTGCTGTTATGAGTAAGGGCTTTATTTTAAGAAAATTGAGCCCTTTGGCTTTTAAAGGGATATATAATTTTGGTGTCCCTCATTTATTGAGTAACTGAAGCATGTATCATTGTAAATTAGAACAGAAATTACATAAAAATGTACAGACCAACACTACAGAAACCTTTAGAGGCAGGGTTAGTCACTGGCATTTTCAAAATCAGGTGTTGACCAGTGATGGGATCTAAAAAACCAAAAATAGTGAACGAGTTCTGACTTCACTGTAGTGGAGTAAAAAGACATCTTTCAGTAACTCTGTGATTTTGCACAGAGTTGAAGTTTATTTTTACTGTAGGAGTCATGCACTGCAGTAGTAAATAGTAGGAGGTTCTGGCATGCATGACCTGGTTCAGCTGGGGAGCACTATTGATTTGCTTTTTCAGTGCCTCTGCTTTAGTTAATTGTAACTTTGTTTTCTGATCCTTGATTAGCTCAGTGGTAAGTTGTCATTACAGCAGTCAACTCCCTAAGGACATGATCTATAAGGCAGGCTTTTCCAGTGGAGGGTCATGATTTGGCTAGTTTACACATAATTTAAACAGCAGTTGGCCTAATACCCTGAAGTGGAATTCGAGGTACTTGTAGCCCAAGAGTGTAATACCATAAATGAGTGTTTGTGTTAAGCACTCTTTAGAGACCTGCAGGAGAAGCCAGTGGGACACAAAATTCCCCTCGTGTTCTCTTTTCAACAGGCAAGTGAGGTTAAAATCTCAAGGAAGATTAAGAAAGCAGCTTCACTTAGAGCAAAACTGCCATTTAATGTTTCATTGGGAAAGCTTTGTTTCATCAGAGTTGCCATAATATTTGTTTGCCCACACTCTGTATTTGGGTTTGTTTTAATGGCCTATTCCAATAATAATGAGCATAATAAAAATGTCTTCATGTGGTTAGAGCAAGCTAATGACCTCTGACTTCTGCACATACTGGTGTTCCACATTTTGTATAAGTCCAGTGCAGAGCTGCCTTCAGTTACTTTAAACAATTTTTAAGATACAGGGACTTTGTCTCTGCTGTAGCATCTAAGTGGCTTTGTCAGGCAGAGCTGATGTCTCTAATGCCTCTAGAGGCAGCAAATTGAGCATAAATGAGTCGAATTCGTGTCTTTTCTGACTGTTTTGGCACAACCTGTCTGTGGGCTGAGGTGTGACTGTCACTGCACCTGAGAAGAGATGGGTATTTACTGAAGGGTTTCTGATGTGCACGGAGGCTGGGATTTCCAGTTTAGTACTACAGCACATGGCAGGGGGAAGGTGGCAGAGACAGTCCTTCTGCTCTTCTGCTTCTCAGTGTGCATTCACACCTTACTTTTTGTAGAGTGTGATTGGAGAAAACTTCAACACAGTTTTTGTTTTTGGTTGTTTTTTTTTTTTTTTTCAGGACTTTTAGCTTTTTTTTCCTGCAGTTTCCTTACAGGAGCTGCTTGTGCCAGTGCAGAAGGGCAGCACAAGTAGGAGTGAGTGTTTGCAGAGAAGGCAGCGAGGAGCACAACTGTTCCAAGACTGTGTGAAATCAAATGTGGAACTATTTACATGGCTAATGATGGAATAACATCAGACTTGCACCCCTTGAATGGCTGTGTTTCTGTGAAGTGGTTTTCAGCCTGCAAGGGGGTGAGGAATTTAAGTGCATTAGCAAAGTTTTTAAAGAGACAGAAGCTACCATCTAGATGGTTGGGTTTTTTTAAGTAGCTGTACTTTAACGTGCTTGAGTCAAAACTGTATAAAACTCCTCTCATAGGGTGATAATAAAATGATGGGTCATGGTTGGATATGGTTTTCCCCCAGAGGGTGGTTGGGCACTGGAACAGGCTCACCAGGGAAGTGGTCACAGCACCAAGCCTGAGTTCCAGAGCTGTTTTTGGACAATTATCTCAGACACATGGTGAAATTCTTGGGGCTGTCCCATGCAGGGCCAGAAGTTGGACTAAATGATCCCTGTGGGTCTCTTCCAACTAAGGAAAAACATGAAGGATTATGTTTTAATGAGCAATAATAAGCATGTATAACCAGTAAATATGTTCATTCAAAATACATTTTTCCCTTAAAGCACTTAAAAACATTTCTACATTTGTGTAGGGAGTGTGAATGGTGTTCTGAGTGTGAGCAAAATATATGAAGATGGTGTTCAAGTAGGTGGGCAGAGTTTTTATTTACACAGTCTGGATTCTGAAAATCTTTCCTATACATCTTTAAGCCTACAAAAACCACAGTGAAATCCAGTCTTAACTGCAAGGGGATTGCGTGCTTGGATTTTGGTTTTCTGGTTTTGCTTGATTCAAAAGTGGATCCTCTTTATAGGGGACATGAGTTTCAGTGCACACTAAAAACCTGTGTGCTCCATACTGTTAACCATGGTCTGCTTGTTTAAAGCTCTGCTCCTCTGCTTTGCTGTTTGTGCCCTACTGTTTGTCTGCTGCTGGATCTCTGCCTCCCTGACAGCCAGACTGGTTTTAGCACTGCTTTGTCTTGGTTCCTTTATTGCCTGTGGTGTGGGCCAGGAGCCAAGCAAGGCTGCAGCCAAATGATTCAGGATGTGAAATGTCTTCCAGGTCTGCTTCAGTGCTTTACCTTGAACTTCCTGCAGTCACCTTTCCTACAGGCATCCTGCCATTTGGGAGACTCACTCCTTTTCACAAAGCCATTAAACTCCTGAAAGTTTGCAGGGGGTGATGATTCTGCCACATATCTAATTAATTTCTTCTTTATAGGCAATTATATATTTATTTTTAACCTGCATCCAGCTTGCATTATTGTTCTTTTTAGTCCAGCATTAGGCTTTAGCATCTCTGAAAGTCTAGCAGCTAGACCATTTAAAAACATTTTTATCTCCAACTTTTTGCTGTATTATTAAAATAAATGGGTGCATTGCAGTGGCATAAAATGTGGGGTCAAACTATAACTACCCTTTAGTTTAAGGTATGTTTGAGATGTAATTCTAGCTGCTTTATCCCTTTTAACTTAAATAACCATAAGAACTGAGGCCTCTCCTATGGAAGAAAGGGTTTCATCAGTATCTAGATGTTTTCTGTCATTCAGAAGTGGCAGCAGCCAGGGAATCTTCATGCTGCAGTTGATAAAACTTTTGGATGCCCTGCTGGATCTTTGCAATTTGCTGTAATCAAGCAGAGTAGCCCAGCTGATGTTATGCAGGACACAAGGAATGGAATGACCATTTCCAGGTGGAGATCAGTGTGTCTGAAGTGGTTGCCCAAAAAGGCTGTCAGCAGCCTGAGTGCAGGTAATCAGTGATTAAAAAGGCAGACAAACAAGAATCTGATGGATTTTGTCCTTGTATTTTTCTTTCTTCCCAGCTGCCCTCCCCAAACCACAGACAGTGTTGGAAGGGTATTTGGGAGAAACCCCATCATGGGCCTGTTCTCTCTTCAGTGCTTGCTTGAGTTAATTCCATTCTGCTATTAGGACTGCCCCCCAGAACTACTTGTTTTATTCTTTGCTCTTTAGAAATACACAGTGGCTTGCACTTCCTGCCTTTATAGAACTGTGCTTTCCTCGAGGAGTAAACAGATGAATCAAAGCAGCAGAGGCCACCCCAAGCAGTTCTGTGAGACAGCTCCATGGTGTGTTTTACTCCTTGCAGTGGAGATGCAGGCAGAGGAGTTACACAGCTGCCCTCTCTATAACCCTCCATCCAGTTTTCAACTGCAGGTCTCTTCCATATTTCTGAGTCATATCCAAGCCAATCCATCTGTGGTCAGCAGCTCAGTGTCTTTGTGCTGCAGATATTATTTATCAGGTCATTTTATTTTTTTGTCTGACACTGGTTAAATGATATGTGAAATTGAAAAATTCATTCTTCCAAATGTAATCTGTTGCCACTTGTTATTTCCATTTATAAATTACTTTGTTTTTAAGATCTCTCTCCCCACTGTTAACATTCCTAACAAGTGTGGTAAGGGGTTGTATTTTTTTCTGTCCTCCTGAAGAAAAAGATGAACTGCAGTCTTTTATTTGCTACTCTTGGGAGAGGGAAATAATTACATTTCATATCCCTGTTTGGAATGAAAACATATAATATTCTTTTTAAGACTGAAGGTACTGTCTTGTAATTCGTGTTTTATTTATTCTCCCCTTGTTTGTGTATTTGGTTTTATATTTATAAATCACCGCATGTAATTTACTCCCAGAACTGGAAAATTCGCACATTTGTTTGTTATGTCAATCCAGGTTTCAAGGCTGTTTTATTCTGCTATTTTACACATGGAAGTATCCTAACTAAATGAAGAAAGGTTATTATTAGCATAAGTATTGAAGCAGTAGAGTGCCCTTGCCCACATTTGGATTACTTCCTTTTTGTAGGAGGTTGCTGCTTCCATTTCATGCTCAGCTTTAGCTGTGCTGTACTGCAGGAGTGGGAAGGCTGGAGCTCCCCAAAGAGTACTCAAGGGCCTGGATCTGTTTCCTCAGCCCTGTAACCTTATTTTTTTATTTTTATTAACTTTTTTTTTCTTTATTTCAGACACTTTCACCTGCTCCTGGAGTGGGAATACAAAGGCCAGCTTGTCTTACAAATGTTTGAAAAACAGTGTGAGCAAACATGTGGGTGTTTTGAGATTAAGTCCTCTACTTTGACAGCTCAAAAGCTTGATGTGATGGTTTAGAGATGGATAAAAATGTACTTAATTGCCTCTCTAAACATAAAAATTCTTTAAAACATCTGTATTTTGCATTTTTAAGTCACTATGGGATTTGATATGAAGAGGGAAAACCCTACCACAGGAGAATTCTAAATAAATGTAATTTTAATTTTTCTAAATTTAACCCAAAATCTACTTTGGCAGGAATATTAAAGTTTTGATCTATTAAAAAAAGCTAAATTAGAAGAGATCAGACCTGAATGCCAAAAAAAGTCACGTTTCAATGATGCAGAATAACAGAAAATAAAGGCTTGCTTGTTTTTTACACTGGGACATTTTTTTTAAAAAAAATACTGAAGTATCTCTCTGAAGTTTGTTCTACCTATAATAAAAGCATTTTTTAAAACAAAGACATTTAAAAAATCAGGAACACTAAGACTAACAGTATTTAAAATTAAATTTCTAGCTTCTGCTGTGGGTTCATGGCTCTGTGGTGGCAAGTAGGGATTCTGTCGCAGACGCTCCTCCACATTCCATCTGCATCCCTTGCTCATTGGGAAGGTTTTATTTTCCTGGGTGAACTTCATCCTTTTTGCAGCCTTATTGCTCCAAAAGTAACTCTCTGGCATGTCCACTGTGTGCCAAACTGGGACATTGATATGCAAGGCTCTTTTAAAAAACCATTTGTGCCTGAGTGCTCCTGTGGCTCTGGCAGCAGTGTCAGCAGCTCGGGGTGAGGTGACAGCCCAAAGGGTGACTGCTCTCTTCCAGGGAGCTCTGAAGGCTTCTCTGCCACCTTTAAATAAATGCCATGGCTCAGTGCTTCTGCAATTTCCCTCACTGAGGCGCTGTGTGTTTGAATTGTCATTCACCCAAAGCTCCAACAAACAGATCCCTGAGCGAGCCTTGATCTAAAACTGCCAGCCTTAAAATCTCCAGTCATTCCTCCCCTCCGCTGAGGTGTTCAAAATTAAAACATGCCTCAGAATATCCTTCCACGCCTCTCAGTTGTTTTACTTTGTGGGCACTCACTCAAAACACAGAATGTGTTTCCAGGTGTTGGCTTCCCAGCACCTGATTCTGCATTTTCCTACATGCTAGTAAATATGTTTTATGCTTGAGTGCTAAATAGTGGCAGAAATGTCTTCTCCTGAGCATCAGTCTCTGTGTCTCTGCCCTCCCATCTAAAAAAAGAAAGTGAGCTATGAAGGTGGCAAGCCTTTATTATGGGATTTAAAAAAGTGTCAAATGCTATGATAATGACAGCTCCATGGATATTTAAGAACTGATAGCTAAGCCAGGTGATTTTCTAGTAAGTCAATTGCTATTCACCTTAGAGAAATGATTTACTGCAGTTTAGAGAATTTCTGTTAATCAGATAAGCCATCTTAATTGCACAGGTAATGGCTTACTGACAAGTACAAGATAAAACATGATATTTTAACCTTGAGTCAAAGTGGTAATTTGTTACAAATTTAAAGGCAAGTCTATAATTTTTTATTTCTTTGCTTTGGAGAGGGGATCTCATTGCTTGTAAAAATATCCCTGATTGATAACATGGTAAGACTGACTTTTTATTTGCCAATATCACCAGACTGTTTTGTTAAACACCTTGGACTGCACTCACGGTCATCCTTTGTGCTCAAATTTGGATGCTGCTGGGTAGGTATCTTTTCAACAGCAGAAATGCAACTTATTAACTCTTGCTGATGAAGATGCACAGATGTCTGGCTAGCAGTCTATTGAATAAAGCTAGTTCTCAAAATTAACTTTTTCAACAAGGGGAGATGGCAATGTCTGCCAGCAACGTTCCATTTATCACCAAGGAAAATCTATAGAATTTGATTACTGACTTTTTGAGCCTTGAAAAAGTACTAATTTGAAACTATCACAATGCAGAGAAGTAAAAACAAGTATCAAGGGGTGATTCTTTGTGTGAGTTAAAAAAGATATCGTTTTGACTTGCAGCTGAAAAGTGCAGATCTTTTAATGCAATGAGCAATGAATTTATGATTTTGATCAACGTATTGTAAGGGAGTATTCACAAAACAGGCAGATCAATAGATGTAAATGTCACAAGTGAGGTTATTCATGACCCTGAGCAAAGCAAAGATTTGCTTTCATGTGAATGAATATTCAGAGCTGGAAACCTTGGCCACAGTACAAAAAAGACCCCCAAACCCCTCTATTTAATGTGAGTTGTGAGACAGAGTTGAAGGTGATACACGGATGGGAATTCAGGGCAGAACTGTGTGATTCATGGAGAGTAACCTAAGGGAGGAATCACAGCTGATTTTTACTGGGTTTGTCCATGCATTTGCTCCCTTTTGCCTTAGCCAAAAAAAAAAACAGAAAAGAAAACTTTCAAAGGTGCCATCCTTTTGCCAGGAAGCTTTGTAACAGGGCAGGTCTGTACCTGTACCATGTATTCACACCAGTTTGCAAGATCTTGATCTTGCTCATATTTTAAATAATACAGTGGCAGGCAAGATATTGACTAAATGTCATAAAATAACACTAAAACCACAATTCATCCAAAGTTTCACAATAGCCACGAATAGGTAAAGAAAATGGAATAGTAAATGTGTGCATGTTTCCTGAAGAAGACAGTTGAGCAGATTTAAAGGTATGGTGGTGAAATATTCCTCCTTCTATTCCAGGCATTTGGAGGAGAACTTCTTGGTTATAAATTTCTTAAATGAAAAATAAGAGTATCATTTGTCCGGGACCTTGCTCGAGTGAACTACACCCTCTTGACAGAGCAACAGCAGGGAATAGGAGCTGCCCTCAGTATCAAAGGGATTCATTTCATCTTGGATGGTCAGCTAGGACCATTTGAAGGATGGAATACCCTCAGGGAAGGCACAGCATGTCACAGCCCTAAACAAAGGAAAGAAAAACTAGCAGAGGTTTGACAGAAAGATGGGAATTTCTGCCCACAGGTACACTGTAGTACCTCATGGCTCCATTACTCCCAGCTTCCAACATTGCTTCCTCCTCAGTTTCTTTTCAGTTCATCAGGGTGTTGTAACCATTTTACCTGTAATTTTCTCTCCTAGTTTAAATAATGCTTTATGCTTTCAGCTAGCAAGGAAACTGCTAATTAGTCACTTTTATTTTCATCTCTTCTTTTCCCCCCTGCCCCCAATATTTCTTCTTCATATTTTTTCTTTATATATAGAAATTTGTGTTGTAGTTTACATTGGTATTTACACTGGTTTCTTTCTTTGAGAAACACAGTTTTTCTCAAGTAATCTTGGTTGTGCTCTTCTTTGGCTGCTTCCCTTTTTTTGTTTTAAAAGCAGAGTCCAAGATGGAAGAAGTCTTTTTTGTCCACCTGCAGGTGACAGTGGAGAGTGCACTTCTATGTATGAGCTTTGCTTGCGTTTTCTAGCATAAATTTTCTATTAAAACAGAAGTGTAGTATTAGACAAGTGTGGAAAACTGTAGCTAAAGATGCGATGTGTTTCAGCAGGATATTTATAACACTGGTTTGGAATGACTATTCCCTCTTAAAGAAATCCTCATGTGCTGCTGCATTCCTCAATTATTAGCTTTGTGCTCATTTTTTACCAAACAAAATTGCAACTGTAGTAGAAGTAAGACTGTTTAGGATGGTAATTTCACACAAGCTTGGTTTTTTTCGGTACTCCTAGCTATTTCTTTTGAGATGAACTGTGAAATGCACAAATACCAGTAGAAATGCACAGATTACTCTCTTGAATTGTCATTCTTTGACTGTATAGCAACATTAAAGGCTTTTGGAGAAGCAGTATTGACAGAGTGCTCATGAAGTTGTGTTTGTATACTAATCCAAAACATCGAGTAATTTAATTTTCTTTGGCAACTACCAGTACTATTTGCATGTGATTGTCCTGAAAGTAGCTTAAGGAATCTGAACAGCTACTCATGATTCATAAAATCAGCAATGTTGACATTCTTGTTGGGGGCAGGAGCAGGGAAGATGAGCACGTGGTTTGCTCTAATTGTGGGATGCAGGCTGCAGTTTCATGTTGATGGTGCTGCTTTTGTTTCATCAGCTGATTCCTGCATTTGGCTTTTGAAAAAAGCATTTTCTCAGGTGAAGGAGTCAGTGGATGCTGGTGGAGCTGTGCTGTAATGCAGGGGGACAGTTGTTAGCCCTGCCTGCTGTGCTTCCCAGGGAAGTCAGGCAGCTCTGGGTGCTCGGGTGCCTCGTGCCAACTGATGTTAAAGATGTAGGAACAGAGTTTAAGCTCAGTTAGCCTACAGTCTTCACCTGCACCAATAGATTCGAAAATCTTGCTTAAAAGGGGTCACATTTGAGACACTCTGAATTCACACACTCAGTTCTTGAAACCTTGGTAGTGAAGTTTAAATTTATTAAAGGACTGAGGTGCTGTGAAACTGTCATAGTTTTGCTTCAGTGTTCACAAATCTAGTCATTGTACACAAAGCTATAGACCACAGTTGGTATCTCAGATCTGTAGACAAAAATAAAGGAAAAGAAATGCATGGCGAAGGCATTTAAGTCATTCCATTTGAAACTCTGGCATGGGTCCATTTCCATCTTTGTAACATTGTACTTCTGACCTTTGAGGTTTGGTGCTTTATGGTTTTGTTTCGTGTTGTTTTGGTTTTGGTTTCTTTTGCCTTTTCCTCCTGTGCTTCCACTCCCCCCAGATTTCAAGAGGGTAGCTTTAAAATTTCTTTCTTTGAAAACATGACAGGTGCTGGTACTTACTTTTCACATCCCTTTCCTTTACATCCACTCATCGAGTTATGGAATCAGCCACAAAATGTGATGTTAGCAGTTTCCTGAATTTTCTTCCAATACTTTAGGAGGATGATTCTCTATTTCTTTCTCTCCTCTGGTTCTGGAGGTCCAGCCCAGACTGGTGCCTGCCTGGGGAGGGAGTTGCTGTGTGTAGTGATTTAATATGCTTGTGAAGGGTGGGGCAAGGCAGGCTTTCATTACCAAATATTGAAGTTACCTCACTGAGGGTTTTTCTATGCAAAACTGAACAAACTGTGAACGTGATGTTAGACTTGCAGCACGTTTCAACCACATGGATGTTAACTGGAGCAGGGACTGGAACTGTCCCAGTTCCAGGCAGCCAGTACCTTTCTCTGTGTGATGTGAATAGTATTTCAGTCTAAACCTGATGATCTCTCATATTTTCAAAAACTTGCATGTTCTTCTTAGTCCCAACTGTGTTAGAAAATACAGCTAGCACTTGCTAGCTTGGAAACTCCATGTATTCTTCTGCATTTCAGTACTTTCCGCTGAATTACTCTAGGATGGATCACTTGCCAAAATCTTGAAATAAGATTAGTAATGACTGTAATGGTGTGCAAAATCTGAATGTTTCTCCTGAATAGACACTATAATGAACTATTTGAATATATTTTGGATCTAAAAGACAGAGATGAAGAGATTAATTTGTCATAAATATGATTTTGGTTCCCATGCCTTTGTGTCACTTTCATATCTGTGCTTTTAACTTCATACCACAACCTTATCAAAATGGTTCAGACTGTATTCAGATAAGCTAAAGGAATGTAATATGATAAAGCCTAAAACCCAATATAATCTTGTTTTCAAGGTGGTCCCTCTGAGATTCATTTAGCACAAGTGAGAAAATGAATATTGCCAACTTTTCTCAATTTTGAAAACTGTTGAAATCACTTAATAAAGCCCATCTGATCTGTGTAAATAAAACCTAATACTGTCCTTGAGGCTAACTAATTAAAGCTAGGAATCTGAATGCATTAACATTAATGAGAAATCTATTGATTTTAATAGTAAGGGATTATGTTCAGTGTCATGGATTTTAAGTCTTTGTGAAGTGAATGACAATTTTAAACTCTTAAGTGAATGACATTTTCATATGTCATTGTTTCAGAACAATATGTTAATAAATTGATTAGGAGAAACTAAATTATTAGAAATTTTTATGACAGTGTTTTTTTTAATTATATAACCTTTAGCGCTGGAGCTAAGTGCTGGTAGGAATTGGACTGTAAAAGACAGGAAAACCAGCATATATAGCCTGCATAGCAGTCTGTATGCTCAGAGTTTATACAGGGTTCTGGTTCTCCTTTGAGGAACAGTTGTGGGACAAGGGACCCCAAATTAAAGTATAAAAGTATAGACTTTAATTCCTGCAGATAAATGGGTTTAAATAATGACATCACATTGTACTCTTCATTTCCATAAGAGGATGATCTCTGCTAATTTTGTATCAGTCTTTTACTCTGAAAAACATATTGCATAAAAACAAAAACCCAAAAGCTTTTACATTTAAAAGAAAAACCCCAAACTGATTTCAAAGACTTAGGAAACTATTTGCAATGTCATAACTCAGATCCCTTGAGGAAAAGGTGATTACTTTTTTCAGTTTGCATTTATAATAAATTGGAATGAGCCTGTTGAGAGAACTGTAGCAAAGGAAATATCTAGTGTGTGCTGTACAGGAGTAAGGAAAATACAGGAGCATGTGTGGGGACATGAAGGCACATTTCTTCTCATGCTTCTCTTGCAGGTTGTTCCCTGGTATCTACCCAGAATTTTCTTGGTTGCTTTTGTCTAAACAGACATCTGGAGTTTCCACTTCATCCTAATCATCTTTGGAACATCAGTAATCAGCTTTTGAACTTCAATTAAGGTTAATGCACATTGAGGGAGGCACATGAAGTGCTCTTCTGGGACCTGTTGAGCACATGTACACAATGGTATTTCTGATGCACTTTTCAGAATTGGCCAAGTATACTTCAGTAGAGTAGAGAAATTATGCCTTTTGTAAAACTCAGATCTGCTAAACATGATGAGTTTTTACTCTAAGTGGATCAAAACCTGTTTCTAAAATTGGTGTACTTTGTTTGGAGATTTACCTTCAGAATACCTAATGAGTCTTTTGGTCTCTGCCTTTTCTGTCAGCAGTGCTTTTTACAGTGTGATTATGAAAATGCAATGAATGCAGTAAATGCAACTGGAAAAATTTCAGAAGGTTAACAAAAATTTGCTGCTGTTTTGAGACCTGAATGCATTTCAAATGAATGTTTCAAGGGCATTCCCTCCCCCTTAAAGAAAATACAAGGGAGGGTTTGAAAATCATCTGCCAATAATTAAATAAATAGGTTCTCCAGATTGCTGTAGAGCAGTCAGCTCTTCCAGAGGAGAGAGAGTGATGCCAGCATGGAAGTGACCATATTCCATGTCAGGAAATACCTTTCTTTTAACTGCATCTATCGATTCAAGCAAGGACTGGGTGTGAAATTCTGAAACATTACTCCTCCTTTGAGTCAAAAGCTCAGGTTATCCCCTTCCACCAGAACTGGTTTATCTTTAAGAGCTGTTCTGTGTTTACCTGTCTGTGGTGGACCCCGGTGATGAACCTCACTCTGTTGCTGTTAAAAACAGAGCACTCTCAAAGCTCCCCAGGTTCTCCATCATCCATGTGAAAGCAGTGGGACAGGCAGAAATCTTGTTCTGATTCCATCTAGTTGATCAAATGGGATGGGCTAATGGGATGTGAAATACAGACCCTCTTGTCTGCAAGGGGTTTGCCATCTGTCTGTCCTTGGGAAGCAGATGAACGTGTCTGAGCTCTTTGGGAGAGAGCACGCACAAAGCCCTTCTACTGGCTCTGAGCATCTGATATTTGTGAATTCTTGTACAGTGGAGTAAGAATTAGGCTGACAAGACTGAAATCCTTCACGTTTGACTCACTGGGGCTTGTGGACTGGAGGAAAAAGCAAGTTCCTCTTATATCTTGTTATGATTGTTCTGTCATAATGAACCAAATAATAGAACCGGTTTCTGCACAAAAGGTCACTCTTGTGTTTGAAATTACTCCTTTTGTTTGGGCAGTATAAACTTCAGTTTGTTCCATGAGTCATGTAATCCGTTAACACATATCAGCTTAATTAAGCAAAATCAAAAGTAATTGTTTACAAGTAAATATGCTGAGAAGTGCAATATTTTTCAAAGTTACATTGTTCCTAATGCTTTAACAGACATCTAGAGAACCACTTTTGTGGAACGAGTATATTTTCTATTTGTCTGGAGTTTTTAAAGGTTGCTCCATTAACAAGTTGTCTGAGGATTTATTGGTGCTCACAGCAATTTTAAACACATTTTCTTCATAGTTCTATTTCAATACTGAAATGTATTTTTGTTATTCTTATTGATGCTGATGTCTCTTCTTGCTGTAAAACAGAAGTTAGTGATAACCTTGCCTAAGGAATTGCTTTTGCTGTCAGCTGTTCTGAGTGATATCCCCTTGTCACCTGTTTACTCATCTCTATTTTCATTTTTATCCTATTGAAAGGAACAGATTATTTTAGGAAATGGAAGAGTAAAAAATCACCTAGAAAAGTTTTGGAGAAACTGCTATGAAATGCATGAGTTTCATATAGATTTTCTGTTTCCTGGCCTGTCTTTGATGTTGATATTTATAGCAAAACACTGCTGTCTGCTTGTCCTTGGTTTCTGTGAATGCTTTTTTGGCAGATCTTCTGTATGAGAAATGCTTTACCTGTAGTCTGAAAGACTTCTTGCTGTGGCCTGAAAAGTACTTGTCACAAAAGTACTAGGTTTGAGAGAGGAGACGAAAAATACAGGGCACGTGTGACTCTTCTACCTTCCTGGCATTTTCAGGAGTTTGGGAAGAGCAGGGTGATCTCAGTCAGACCACAGGAAGGTCTTTAGCCTTCAGACTGGGGTGTTCCTGCTCATCCCAGTCACAGAAGCAAAATCAGTGTGTTGGAAGGTGAGCTCTATTTCAGGGCAGTGGCTTCCAGCTGTTTTGCTGTTTGCCAGATCTGTCTTCTCTTCACTCCCACCAGGTGAGCCCCAGTGGCACCTCTGGGCACTTCATTCACACAGTGCCCTGGCTGCAGGCTCCAGGGCCAGCAGGGCTGTCTGGGCTCTGTCCCATTGGGAATGTTGACATCTCAACAGCAGCATCTGCTTTGGTGGTGGGAGGGTGGGAGTTTTAGATAGAAGCCCAGCTCTATACCAGTTTGCCCTGCCCCATCCTCTGCAAAGATAAAAAAACTACAAGTGACTTTGTATTTCTGCAGATTCACCTTCAGGAGGAAGGTATGGCTGCCACTTGTCTCTGGCTAATAAATGTTTTTGAAAGTGTGGTGATCAATAAAACCTTAAAAATAAAGTTTTCCAGTGGCTGAATGTTTTTCTTTATACTCCATTAGTGATTCTGTGAATTATAAAGCTCAAGTGTAGGCTAAGAACTTCAGTTGACAGAAAGATTTTCAGTTTTGGTGAAGCCCATAGAGCTGTATTGGTTTTGAGTTATTTTTCCTGCAAGTTTTTGTAGTGCTAAATTCTGTTTAAATGCTGTTGTGGTTTACAGTCGTACAGACTGTTCTATTAATGTTTATAAAAATAAAAGGCATATGTGCTTCCATAACCATCACTGAAAATCCTTGCTGCTTTCCAAGCATGACAGTGCAAGTTTGGGTCTGCACTAAAATATATTCATTGATGTGTCATTTTTTTAATGATTTTACTGTTTCAGAGGAAAAAGGGTTGTGGCAAGTTAGTGTTTTAGTTACTTTCATACAAAAGGAAGAGAAAGTGCCTCCTGATATTAAGACATTTACTTGGATTTGTGTATTATTTAATACCATCTTGTATTATCTTTTTTTTTGTTTTCTGTTTTGCCTCATGTCATGTTGGGGCAATATTTCCACGGATTTTTGGTATAATTCAGAAAAAAACTTACAAAGCTGTTGTTGCATTCCAGTTTCTCATCTTAACCTTCATAAATAACTTTATAAGCTTAAGTTGCATTGCAAGTCAATGAATCACACATTCCTGTGTGCTGCGGCCCTTTTGAAACAGGGTTTTGGACATTTTGTGCTTCATTCTTTAAGGAATGGTACCCAGAATGTTTGAAAGGCTGGGATCTGAGAGGGGGAAGAGTCTGAATCTCCACATCCTCTGAAGCTGAATTTTCCTTTGAAAGGAAGCTGGATGTGTGTGCAAGGCAAGGGACAGATTGGACTTTTATTTTTTATTACAGGAGTGGATGGGTGCAAGCTGGAGTTTTTAGGGAGGTTTTGTTGTAATTATTTGTGGAATGAAACAGAGGTATACAGCAAAAGGTTCAGCCCAGGTCATTGTTACAGCTCGTGCCATTCAAAGGGACTGACAGGGGGTAAACCCAAAAAGACTCCTCATGAATACCCAGTTTCTAAGAGGAAATAAGAGAAAAAGCAGATGAGTTACAGTCATGCCTTGTTTCTTCCCCTTCCTAAGTGTGTTCTCCTGGCTTGTCTGAGACAGCTGTAAATTTAGGAAGGGTTTCAAGGCCCAGCCTTGCGAAGGAGCCCGCGGGCGTGCGAAGGCACCGGTGTGCCAGTGCAGTGTTGTTTCAGCAGGCAGGGAGGGCTGGGGCTGCCTGTGCTGGCAGCTGGAACTCTGCCACTCCTCCTCATTGTTCACTGCCTTTGCTGCATGAGGCAGAGGAGACAGCCACCAACGTGACTGTCAGTGTTAAAAAGTAATTACTCGGTAATCTCAGCTCCAAATCTTGCCACCCTCGCACTCCCCAGTCCAAACACCTGCCAACGCCACTGTCACCAAGGCCACGTGTGTCACAGCACCCCCTGCCTTTCTGCAGCTTCCTCCTCACTGTGGCAGCACCCCACCATGAAATCCAAGGGGTTCATGACAGTGAAGAAAAAGGAGATGGTGTTTGCTTTCCCTGTGACTACTTAAAGTTTGATATGACAGCTGAAACGCTCACCTGCCCAGGACACATGCCCGTGGCAGTGCTCAGGCTGTAGGTGTCATACTACTGCTCAGGGTGTTTGTCTGGTATTGAAATTTTTCTAGTTTAATAAAATGATTTTCTAAGCCTTTTCTCTCTTTTTTGTTTTTGTTTCCTTTCTCGGTGTCCTGGAAGAAACAACCTGATATTACCCAGATTTTCCCCTGTTTGTACCTTTCAGAATTCTTTGCATTTTGTCAGTTAAACATTTCGTGAAATCACGTGCAGGTTCTCTGTTTCCCAGTAGGGTTTGGTTTCTGGACAAAGCTGAAGAAATCTCCTCAGAGTAAGGTGGAGAAGCATTCTTTACCTAGGTGTGTCTTCCTGAGTGATGAGTAATGGAATGGCTTGGTCCACATTCCTATTCCCTAATGCCTCTGATTGTTGCAACTGCTTCACCCTTTCAAGTAAAGTGGTTTATAGAGAGGACTGTCCCCTTGTGCACAGAGCTCCCTACACCAGCAGGGGATTCTCTGACTTGCCTTCCTTTTGGCTCTTTACAAGCTTTTAACAGACTGGTTTGTTCCAGTGGTTTTGTGTGCTGAGATTTGTCAGAAACACCATTGCTTTCTGCCAAAAAAACTCATCTACCATCCATTACTAGAAAACAGCTTGCTTGCTCCTAAGAGCTTTGTTATTTGTCACTGGAATATTGTGAACAAAGATATTGCAGGATATGTCTAAACCAAACTTTGTTTTTCTGACTGAAACTTCACCAGTGCTGGGTACGACAGTCTGGTACCATCCTTGTGCCCCAAGCCCAGCTGAGCAGATTGAAATGAACCTTGTGGTGCTTGCCTTGGTCTTCTGTAAATTACAAAGGTTTATGGAGCATTTAATCATCTGCCTTTTCAGCATCTGAGAGGTTGATGATGCTGTTGGTATTAGAGTTTGAGGGAATTGTAAATGTGGATATAAATACATGTAGCTAATTCTGTTTCCCAGTTTAATAACATTTTCTGTGTGAAGTGGAAGTACACTGATTAAGTGCTTTGATACTGTTTGCTGCCTAAGCCATGTCTGTGTTTTGTTCTACTGATGGAATTGAAATTATGTTGGAATTGTTTTTGGAATGTTGCTTTGTTGGAACTGAAATTATGAACATGGTTTTAGCAATGCTGCCCATTTTTAGCTAAGTAGTCGATAAATTTTGGCTTTTATTAGCATAGGTTACTTCAATGGCAATTTATCCTTGCTCATGAGGAAGAAACATACACTTGGTTACACTGTAGTTTTAAACAAAATACTTGAATGGTGATCTCTAGAAATCTGGCCAGCCAGCTGCCCTGTGAGATGCCTGCAGAGTTTCTATTTAGAAGATGCTCTATGCAGTAACCATCTCAAATATGTTCCTTAGCAGTCTCTTGGATGAGGGCAGGAGTACACAAAAAAAAAAGGCATTCCGAAAAAGGAAATGTTATGATCCTATCACGGAGGAGAACTGAAGTGTTTGGTCTAGTGCTGTGCAAGACAACTGCCAGAGGTATCTAAGAGAGGAAAGGAAGCTTTTTTACTCAAAACTGGCTGTGATAATTCAGGAGGGTGAGCATCCTCAACAAAGTTCTGCTGCTGCTTATGTATCCCAATAGGCTGCCTGTGTTAAAGCTGTGAGCTGGACACACTTGTGGCTGCTTAAAAAGCTGCAGTTCTAATGTTCTTCCCTATTCTAATGCTCCTCCCTGTTCTAATGTTCCTCCCTCCCTCACTGGTGAAAGCCCCACACTGTGCCTCCTCTGCCAGGAGAGCTACTCGGGCATTCTCAGCTTTTGGGGACACTGATGCTTGTTGGAATTCCCCCACTGCCCTTTCCAGGGATGCTGCTGAACCCATTCCTAGGACTCGAGAGTGCTGCTGGGTGCTTTTTGGTTTCACTGACCCCTGTGTGCAGAGCTTTCTGTGTGGTGCTGATGATGTTGTGGGCAGGGGGTGGCTCTGGGGGTGGGTGACGATTTTGCAGCCTTGCTGTTGGAACTGCTGGGCACCAAATGCACACTCTGGGCCTTGCATCAAAATCAGGGCATGGAAACTGCATGGATGACTCCTGCCTTTGCTTATTGTGCTGTGTCCTCCCTCATGCTCAGTGAAACAACAGTGATCTGGTACCTGTGCTTTAAGGAGCAGATGGTTGGCTGTACATCTAGGGCGCTGTGCTGGTTTAAGTAAACAGGGGCTGCTCCTTCATTCTCATAGTGCTGTGTGGAGAAGGAGTCCTGCTGCATCAGTGATAAGCTGAAAATAAAACTGGGGTTCTATTGCTCAGGGGTTTTTTAGCTGTGATTGCCCATAGATTCCATTCTGAAAAATATCAAATATCGACATGGAAATTTGGATATAATTGCTTTAATTGCTATTGAACTTACTTGAAAAAGAGGTGTAAGCACCACACAAAGCATTCATGAGCTGCTTAAAGAAATTTGTCATCTTAATGCTGACATTTGAAATACTGGCCTAAGTTTTGTTATTATTCAAAGCAAAAGTACTGTTCTAGCTGATTAAAAAATCGTCTGATAGCAAAGTGTTTTGATTTTCTTTTTTTACCATCTCTTTTTTTTTTCTTTGGAGTGGACTGCTTGGAGGGCAGAGAAAGAGGAAGGGCACTGGTGCAACTTTTTCTTGGAAGATCTGGGCAGAATGAAGAGTAGTAATGGGAATATCTTCACATGTGGTTGTAAAAGGAAAAGCTCTACACTGCAGAATGGGATGGTGTTGAATAGCTTTGGATGTAGTGGATTTTCTTGGGGTTTTTTTATGTTGGTAAATAATAAATTCAAAAATAGTATTGTGAATCAAAGATTAAATAAGAATCGAGGAGTGTGTCTATGTTTTTTAAGGGAAGAAAATACAGAAATTACTGTACAAACTGAGGTAAATGGAGCAAGGAGGTAGTAGCACTGATGGAAGGCAATTTTATCAGTATTGAGTTCCTGGGTGAAGAAGAGTCCATATATTGTGATTTTTATTTTTTTCCCCCCAGTGTCAAGCCCATGGGAAGATGAAAGCCTGGCTTGAAATAATCTGAGAGCCTAAATGACACAAAACAGGGCACTGCAGATGTGAACTGAGTGGTTTTATAGTCTTGTACTCAGCATTCATTTTAAAGCTTTCTTTCCAACCTATTTGTGTGTGGTATTTGTCTTCATGTATATGTTTAGCACCACCTGCTCTGTGCCTCTGAAATCTTAGCATGAACAGCATAAAGAAATCTTAAAATGTCTTTTTTGAACATAGATCTTCCCAATGCTGGAAGCTCTTCCTCAGCAAAGCTTTCTCAGAATTGTTTCAGAATTCTTAAGACCATTTGCAGTGTCTTTAATATGAAGATAAATAGAACTTCAGCTGTAATAATGGAATTTTCTGTTTTCTTATGTGTGTTGTTCTGCAGGTTAAAGTGGGGAGGAGAAAACCAAACCCAGAAGCATCATTGGCTGGGTAGATTTTTCAACATGAATCGTGCTTTTAGCAGGAAGAAAGGTGAGTAATTCAGCTTATATTTCATGGAGTCATAAATGCCCTATAAAAATTCTTTAAAATATTAAGAATTATACAAGGAAGAACTCAATCATTGCAGTGAATTGTCTAGATAGAAGTGAGCAGCCTTCTAGAAGATGCACAGAGCAAAGCATTCTTGATTGGTAGTTACAGAGCTTTCTGCATTCGTGGGTTAAAGTTGAATTTCAAACTTTTTTTTATTGCTGAATGGATGTACACACACACATGTAAATACATATACATAAAATATAAATTCTGTTTTCTTTTTCTGCCTGCACACACCAAAGGATGTGCTGGAGGGTTTTAGAACTTCTACGAGTCAGTGGCTTTTCTTTATATATATTCATTGGTTTCTTATTCTTGGAGAAGCTATTTTTTCTAACTGTGTTTAATATACTTGAAATATCTCATGCAGCAGGATATTTTTTAGCTGTAAGAAGCTATTCTGGATTTGTAGCAATCTGAAATGGCATGCTTTCCAAAAAGATATTAAAGCACTAAATATTCAGAGTTATATATGTTGCTCCTCTGTCCTGCTTTAGTCTCTTTTCATGGTCTGTTTGTGATAAAACATAAGTCTTTGGAAAGAGCATTAGAGATGCAGCTTTTTTTTACTGACAGCTTTGTTGCTATTTCCCCCATTTGTTTGTAAAATAGAGAATACTCAGTAGGTCTCATTTCTTCATTTATCATGCTGTCTTCTGAAGGTCCTTAAGCGTGGCACACCCTGAGGTGAAGCCCTTGCATGAACAAGTAGGTGTAACCTCAGTGTGACTGAGTGTAAATATTTTGTTTGTGCAACAAGGATTTCTGCTTTGGTGTCAAAATCAAAGCTGGAAATTAAAGGAATCTGCCTACCTTAGGCTAGCATGAAATGGCAGCACCACTACATCCTTGTGTGTCCAGTGCATTTGTTTGTTAAAGCTGGATGAATCAAGGTGAGGGAGGCAGTCCAGAATATCACAAAAGGAAAATACACTTACAAAAGCTGCAAAATAGGATGAAAGCAGGAGGAAATAAGCTTAAACCCATAGCCTGTGTTCTTCTTAAGTGCTAATAGATTTCCTTTTGTAGGAAATTGTAGCATTGCTATCAAGAGATCTGTTCCTTTCAGGTGCTTGATAGTGCTGCCAAGCTTCTTCCAGATCATTTGAGAAACTCTTTCATTACTCTTTAATTGTGGATTGATTTATCACGACTCAGAAAGAAACTTGGGGATTGTAGATGTCTAGGAGACCATGTAAATTTTTTTTTTTTTTTCTAATGACTTCTGATAATGTTTGAAGCTCAGTCTGCCATGTTTCAGAAACTGGTTGTGTTTTACTGGATATTTTCTCAGAGTTTTGACTTGGACCCAGAGTGCCAAAACACTCTGTAACAATTTCTTATTGCCCGTGGCTCTTTCTGCATCTTGCCTTTATCATCAGGTTGTGAAGTTGTATCCTCAGTTTCCAGGGATCATTTGAGGGGTCTTGGTTAATTTCTCTCTATTTTCATTTCTTCATAAGAAAATTTTTACTAATTTCTTACTAAGTCCTTACCTAAATTTCTGGAATTTCATTGTATTCAAGGACATTTGTCTTGTTGTTCAGTTCATTTTGTGTGCTGCTCTCTTCACCCTAACAGGAAAAAAAGCATCATATAAAAACTGTCAAGCACAATGAAATGCAATTAATGTGGATTCCTAATAATGATTCAGAACCAGAGGAGACAAAGGAATTCAATGCTGTCATCTGTTTATTTTCCTCATAGTAACACTCATGACATTTCCATTCTCATATCCTAGGGAAAAAAACCAAGTTTCAGTTAAGCAATTGTCAAGAATAAGTGAAAATTACATACATTTAATGCAAATTGAAGTTCAGAAGAACTTGGCTCTATCAGTGTTCGTGTGTAATAACTGCATTTAAAACCAGGTTCAGCTGCTGAACTTCCTTTACAGTATTTGATTTTTCCCCCCAGATTGCAGAGATACAGTGATTTCCATGTCTTGATGGGTTATTTGTGGGTTTCTTCTGTCCACAAGAGTGTGGGTAGTTTGAGGAGTTAACTGTGTGACTGCTGTGGCTTCCCAAGCAGTTCTTGCTGAAGCCAAACCAGTTTCCAGCTGGCTGTGCTGGTGGGGTTTGTGTGAATCACAAGTTTGCAGTGCTCTGGTACCTTGAAGCTACAAAAACAGTAGCCTTAACTCCATAGGATTGTGAGGGGGATTTAAATAGATGCAGGTGATACTTTGATTGCAGCCACAGATGATATGTGAACTGGGAAGATTACAGAATAAACGTTCCCTGATGTTCCTGGTGATGGTCAGCCTCTATGAGTCCTTTGAAAGGCTGCAAATAGAGAAGGGAGTTGCTTGTGTCATAGCTCCCATCTTTTTAAACTGGGCTCTAGAATGGTTGGGTCTGTGCTGTTCTTGCAGATAAGCTCTGTTCTCATGCCATCACCTGATTCAAGAAACAAAACTTTCCTTCTAAGTGTTCTGGAAATCATTTAATTTACAGACTTGGTTAGGTAAAGCGAGAAAAGAAGCACTAAAAGCAAGCTTTCTTTGTTTTTTTCCTTTTTTTTTACCTGTTGGAGGCTGGATAGCAACCTGTGCTTTCACTAAAGAATTGCAATGAAATGTGAGTTGCTAAGACAGAAAGTGAGCTCTTTTTAAAATTAATTCTGATCCTTTACAGGCAAAAGTTTCCCATAGATAAGATGTGTGGCATGAGTGTTTATGGAGAGAATCTGTTCTGGGAGCAGCAGCTTCATCATAAATCAGAGCAGTGCCCTTGAGAGCACACATCTCCACTTTCAGCACTATCACTTCATTTTGCAGCACAATTTCTTACTACAAGTATCATATCTGGAGCCAGGACTCAGTGTAAGTTTATTTTTGAGGGTCATGGTTTGGGCATGAAAGAGCCACTTCAGCTGGCAAGGTGTGCTAAGTGCTCTGGCCTTAAAAAAAGTGGAACAGCAATTGCCTGTCTGCCTGGCCAAGATTTAGTACAAACCAGAACTGACCTGCAGAGTCAGTTTCTATTTCAGTTGGAATTATTTTTACTTGTCTGATAGCCACTTTAGTCGAAGGCTTAATTGATATGCTCAAATCTCAAATTGAAAAAAAAATCATGCTGTTCATCTTTCATCCTAATAGTGACAATGAAAAATACAAGAAATCAAGAAGTTTAAACAAATTCAACTTGTTTCAGAAAGTACTTACACAGGTGATGATAAATAAATGGGATCTTTCAGCAGCCCAGGTTGTGATATCTGGTCTCTTCTGTTACCCACGAGCTTGTATAGCAGGGAAACAAACTGCAGGCACAAATATTGACAAAAGGTTCATTTGAGATTTAAAGCTGATATCAGCACTTGTGGTTTTAAGTTACATGTTTAAATATGGAAAAAAAAAAAGATTTAAAGCAACATAGCCTCTCTCTTGACTTCAGTTCAGTTTGGTTGGACTAAGAAATAGGTGTGTTCTGGAGAAAATTCTCAGTTGCAGAAATACTGTGTGACTCTACAAACTGCACAAAAAACGACACTCTGTTTTCCATTCATTGAGTGCAGAAAATTACAGTGAAAATATAGATTATCTTTTCTTTAAGGATCTCTTTCCTTCTCCCACAATAGCAAAATGATAAACAATTTGTGTTCCTGTATGTTCTTGTTTTGTGAAAACATTTATGCATCTACCACACTATTGGAAGCTTGCTTTTGTATGCGGTCCAGTTTTGGGGAAGAGGTTTTGAAGAGTCTTCTTTACTTCTCATTTTCAATTTTTCCTTTAAAGTCACATGTGGTAGCATGCTCACTTTGAAATGCTGTGTTGCAGATGGAAGTCTGTTCAATTTGGAATATGTTTGCATCGTGGTAAATTCAGTCATTCTTCTAAGTAGCTTAGGGATATTAATGTAATTCTCCTGTAAGAGATCACTCTAAGTACTATATTGTTGTGTAAATTTTTCTCGTTCTTAGTATATTTGTATCCAAACTGAATTACTTACTTGTTCTTAATTTAGACTTGATTTTGTGATAATAAATCACAATTTTTTCACATAAACAAAACAGAAAACATTAACTATGGGGGTTTTGTTTTGCTTAATTTTTGTTTTTTTTGGTGAATGGAATTGCCTCGCCTAAATGAGTTTGGGACATTTTACTGATCCTGCATCCTTCAATGGAAAGATGCTTGTGTAAGAACTGGTGTTTACAAGTAAGCAAAAAATAACTAGTATTTCCTGGCTTTTACCTCATCAGAAACGTGAAAGAAAACCACTGTTCCTTCCAGACAGAGACATACCTAAATATGGAATGACTGCAACCCAAACCCTCCGTGAGCAAAAGATCGAAACTTTTTGAGTGGCACAAAATAGTGCTAAAAATGTAGATATGTATGCCTGCTGAATTACAATGGCTGAAATGGGTGAGGTTGTGGAGGATTTAGCAGTTGAATTTATTTTTTTCTTTGTTGCACCCCAATGGTCCTCCTTCATCCCCTAGAGAATGCCAGCCTTCGTTTTCTTATTGCACGAAGTTCAGTGTTTGCAGGAATCTAAATTTTCTGGGTTTTTTTTTCCATATGATAGCAGGTAATAAGGTGGATAATTGCTGCCAATTACCAGCTCCTGAGATGTAGATGGTCTTTATAATGCTAAATAGAATATATCGGAGTGATGGCCTGTTTTAATTCATAAGTTTCAGAAATAGCATTTCTGTGCAATGGCTTTTTATGGGTCTTGTTTATGAAAGTGTAGACAGATGCATTTAATGGGCAGGGGCTGACATTAAAAAAATGCAATCAAAGGTTATAGGATGCTCTTTTATGTGAATGGACTGGCTATAATATGATCTTTGTTTTTATTATAAACATATGCTGCATTCCAGAGATGACAAATGTTTTATTTTATATTTTTTCTCTTAATGAGCAGACAATACATGAAGGCCAAAAAAATTATGGGGATAAGTGTAGTCCTAAATACTTTCCTTCTACCAGAGTCTATTTCACATCAGTGATTTAAACAAATGGCCAATTGTGTGCTGGACTTCTACATTAAAAATAATGATAAAAAACATAATGAAGAGATACTTGCATAGTTTTAAAGGCATGTAAGTAGCCACAGGCTCCCCCACTGTGGTCTTCAGATATTCTTGTGGTTGCACTTTGTTTTTTCATAAAAGTATTTGCCTTCCAGGGGAGAGAGGGAAGAAAAAAACACCAAAAACCCAACAAATCAAACCTAGGTCTAAATTTCCTCCTCTGCCCCCACAGCAAAAAAAAAAGCTGCTGCTTGATGTTTGTAGGATTTTTCAATAAAATTTTTTTCAGGAGTGAAGTGTGGGAGGAGAAGAGGGTGCTTTTTTGATATAACAAATACTTCTGTATTCAGCTGGTCTCGACACAAAAATCATTTAATAATTTTATAACACCTCCACAAAGAGGTCAGGTGTATTCCAGTTGTGTTCCTCGACTTTCTAAACGTGGGGTCGTGTGGAAAACCCAGTATTCAGTGGCCAAGTCCCTTTTTTGGCTTGATTTCTGACTCTGTTTTTTTAAGTATTGTTTGCACTATTGTTTTCCTTAGGCTTTCTCAAGTACAGCAGCAAGGAGACCTGCAGGATGTCCACCTTCATTTGGCAAGGACCCAGTGCTCTTCTCTTGGTGGGACAGGGAAGGGCTCAGTCTGACACTTTGTGTGTGCTTGCAAGCATTTGTATGCAACTGGACACATATTTATGGTGGTAAATGCACATTCTGAAGGCAGAAGGGACAGCTCTAATTGTTTAGGGGAAAGAAAAGGTTACAGTATGTCTTCAGAGGAGGCATACAAATGAGGAGTGTTTTTGGAAACCTTCTCTGAAGGATTCTCGGGTCTGTGCAGCTGAGCCTGGGTTTGCTTCTCTTTCTGGTCTCATGAGAAAAGGAGGATAATTTCCTGTTGTTTATTTTATCTGTGTTATCTTCAAAAAGGTATTGCAGAACTGATCTTATCTCTTGCCTGCTGTTAAAAATATTCTAGGCAGGTTAACAATGATATTTACAACAATAACTCTTGGTTACTTCTCCAAAACCTCAGGAGTTCCTTTCCAGAAGACATGTGTGCTGCTGGCACAAATACTGGCTTCACAATGGGAACAGCATGGAGGGAGTCTGAAGCTTTTTGGCTTCTACCCTACTAAAATTTACACAGCCACAGCCTAAATGCTGGAGTTACACAGGTGCACTGTGAGATACCTGGATGAGTATCTAGGTACAGGCAAAATATCTCACCCTGTGTGAAATAAATTAAGGGGTGTGCCAACCAGACCTTGACAGGAATCACAACAGCTGCTTGGTTTCATAAGAATTTGTCTTATAAAGCTGGTGGGAAATTGCAGAGAACATCCAAAATAGATCACCCAGGAAAACGCTACTTTGTGAAATCAAATCCTTTTCGTACATAAAAGGATGTACCTTAGCAAGAGGAAGCTAAAGACATGCATATTTTAGTTGCTCTCAGTGGTTGCTCAAGCTCCTTTCTTCTCCTTCCAGTCTGAATCTTAAAGGAAGTTCCACTTAGACTTTTATATCGCATAATTTCAGAGTTCTGGATTCAGGAAATTAAAATTCTATTTTTAAATTGTATTGAGATTGTCATTTATGCTTCTTTTCCTTTGTTTTGATCTATTTACTTAATGTTCTTACTTTAACAGTAAGAAATTCTTCAAAAGCTTGCTTTTAAAACATTTTTTACAAGTTTAATTGATACTCCTCCAAATTTATTTATACTAATAGTGGAATAGTTCACTGAACTCTTTTTCTACAAAAAGACGACAAAAGTAAAAGACTGAGGTTTGATCTCTACATATATCGTAGTGAAAACTTGCAAAAATGTGATCATTTAAATTATGTTATGCCAGTAATCTCTTTTTGTACTTCAAATAGAAACCTTTATCAAAGACAGTGGAGCTCCTTTTGTGACTAGAAGACATATGGGGTATGGGCTAAATAGTCAGATTTCTTTTTCTTGGATTTTTCCCCTTTGGTTTAGGAAGCTGAACTTGTTAAAAGTTCTTAAGATCAATGAATCAAAAGTGCCAAAGCAAAGGTTTGCTAATCACTGGTTAGTTGCACTAACACTTTCATCCTATTTTCTTTTATTGTCAAAACCTACCCATTAGCATCCATATCTCAAAAACATACAGTATAAAATGTGTAGGCTTTGCAGTGAATGTTGCTGTTGAAGGAAATACAAACACCAGGCTTATTTTCATTTTGTGACTATGCCAACCCAGCATTCTATGACACCATTTTGCAATTACAGCAATCAGCTGTTTGAAACCATTTACAGGGTCCTAAATATTATGAGAGAAGGACACAGGCAAAGCATTCTGCCAAGCTCACTCTGTTCTAGGGAGATACAGCTCTTTTCTTGGCAAAGAATAAATATGCATCCAAAGAATATCTTCTGTTTGGGGGAAAAAAAGAAAAAGAAAAAAATTACAAAAGTAACTATTTTTGAGCTCTGTGTGTTGATGGGCATTTTTCTCTGTATGTTTCTAGGGAAGGCTCTGACTCATAATTTCAATTGCTGGGTCGTTGTAACCTGTTAATAACTTTAATAAATACCCAGACTTTACTCAGTCATTCCTCTCAAAGGTGGCTGGAACAAATGCTGTGGCTGAACAGTACAATAATATGGGTAGATTTGTTTGTTAATAATATTTCAGTATTACATTCTGATGAAAACTCTGGTGCCAAGCATTGACTCTCAGACCTCCTCCTATCCATTCATGTGTTACCTGCAGTGGTCACAAAGATTCTGCCTTGCTGTCTGACCAGCACAAGGCAGGCTTTGTGAGAACCTGCCTGTTTCTGCTGCAGTGCAGAATAAAGGAAGTTATTTAGCACGGTGACAGCTCCTGCATGTCCCATTGTGAAGGTCTTCTTTCTTTACAGAAAAATAGATAATCTAGGAATAATGAAAGAGTGAGGTACTTATGTACATGGACTGAAGCAAGCAAGCTTTTGTTTGTTCCCCAGGCAGTAATATCTAGATGTAGCACAGATCTCTTGGGATGATATGTTCTTTAGGAGACTCTTATTAGGCTCCTTGTCACATAAAATATTTTTTTCATACCAAGTTTTGTGAAACAGGAAGAAAAGACAGTTCCAAGATTTCTTCTGTTAGCAATAAAAACATCCGTTGATGTGAAAGGATTTTGATCCAGTGAAGAATAAAGGCTTTAGTTTCTACCTTTTAGAAATTACTGTATTTTTGTTGTGGCACTAAATAAGAAAAAGTTAAAATAAGAGTCTTTCTCTGTTCATTATACTAAATGAATGGCTGCTAGGTCTCATATGTTTTGATAAACACTTTAGAAACATTCATTAATTAATGTTACTTAATGTTAATGAATTAATAATGACAGTGGGGTTTAGGGAGGCAGCTAACTAAAGCTGCACTGTGAATTTGCCATTCCACAATCTTTTTGGGCAGCAACATGCAGAGAAATTAATCTCAAAGGGAGAGCAATTTCTTGGCACTGCTATCACTTTCCTTTTGAGTAGATAAAAGGTCAGCTGGGCTGTTATCTAACCTAATGCCATCCTCCCCTGAGTGCAGCACAGTTGTTCCAGGTCCTGGATGAGTCTCTTGCCTTCAGTGTGTGATTTGCCAGCACGCATTTGTCCCCCTGCCCCTGCTCTCAGGGCTCTGCAGTGCCTCACACGGCCCCCACTGTGTGGGACCTACAGCTGCTGGGAAAAGCAGATTGGAAAGGAACCTCCCCGACTTCATGATAAGGGGCTGGCACGTTTCAGGGCAGTTAGAAAGGAGAGAAGGCTCAATTCTGGGCACCATTAATCCTCTGCCCATGGAAGTGCCCATCTCCTGCTTGCACCCTTGCAGTTCAGCCTGCCAGAGTCCTGGCTGTCCCAGTGTAGTTAACACTGCTGCAGTTAGCATTGATGCAGCTTTCCCTTGGCAGACTGGGTGTGCTGGCAGTGAACAGAACCTGAGGAGCTCTCAGCCACGTCAAATTCCCTTAGAAACTGGAGAGGCTGCTGTGCTGCTGCTCTCTGTGCCTGTGCCACACACTGAGCTGAGGTGCTGTGGAGAGGCTCCAGGCAGGATTGCCAGCCCTGCTTAATCAAGGCTGTGATTTACCCCTGAAATCAGAGCGCTGACCCTTTTGTGCACCTCTTGCTCCCTGCAGTGCCAGTGTCTGTGGCAAAACCACCACATACTCAGACTTCTTCGAATTTCTTGTATCTAAGTTAAGCATAGGGTTTATTGGACTCTGAATGGCTCAAACTCATAATTCTTGAAACCTCATAGTTAAAAAAAAACAACTGAGCACTTTTTTAAACTTTAATGTAAACTCTAAGGCAGCCTAAATTAAGAACTTCAGACAAGATCTGAAATAACTGTGGTTTTCACCCAGTGTAACAGCATGAGTCTTTTCACTTTCTATTACTGTTAACATTGCATGCATGTGGTTGTCGGGTTTGATTTTATCTGGGCTTTTGGTCCTTTCTCTAGGACCTACTGTTTTATTTAGCCCAGAACTCTTGCTGCTGTGTAACTAATAAAATAATAATATGAACTGTGATTTTCATTGTAGGGTTTCATATTTTGCTTGTTGCTTCAGAATGAATAATTAATCTTTAAGCTGTGAAAACTCTTTAAAAATTAAATTTAGGTGAGGGATCATGTAAACCACAAGTCATAGCTACATCAGATATTTGACCAATACTTCTTTTTTAGGTTTTCTTTTTCATGTTTTTCTGATTTATTGCATGAACAATGTCTGAAATTTGGTCTTTCTCAACTGCTGTGAAATCAAACTAATTCTAAGCAGTATTTCAAACAGCTGCTGAGGGTGTTGTAAGTCCAAAACCAGACCTTACAATTCAGAAGGAGGTGCTGGTAACAGCCTATCCCATAACAGCTTGAATGATTTTTTGCACATCTTTGCTCTCAGCCTGAGTTTTTGCCTTGTATTGATTTAGTTTAGCATTAAGAGTGCTTTTCAAAGTGGTGATTATTACTTGCCTCTAAGAAATGGACTTCCATCCTCAGTGGAAATCTTCAGTATCTGTGTCCCAGAGTCTGTGGATCCACATCTGAATGCTGGGCTATTTGAAGCAGTAGCACAAGGTTCCTGGAACCAGGTGTCTTTTGGTGCCCCTCTAAGTTACTGATTCATTTTGAGCTGAGAGCACCTGTCCATATCTCCTGACCTTCCTCCCAGTTAGGGATACCCACAGTTATGGCAACACTTGCCCAGCAGTGTTATTCCTTGCTGGACTCTCTGTAATATTACTGGTACAGACTGGCAGGCAACTTGATGATTTCACAGAAACATTTGAAGTAAAGCTTTGCACATGGTGATAATATCAGAAAGATTTCCTGATGCTGAATTAAGACCAGCATTTCAGACTTTGCTCCCAAATTAAATAGCAATTTTTTCAGATTTGAATTTGCCCTGGTGGGCTGAAGGGAGGAAGAAACATTTGTGAGGAGCAGTTAGCTCTGATGGTACCTGCCTAGTCACTTGTCTGCTTGTAAAATTGCTTTAGAAGCTACAGCTCTGTCTCTTGTTGTGCTGGTGCTAGGTATAAAATGAGTGGAGAACTGTTGTAATTTCTTTAAGGGTCTCAGTGCTGTATTTCTCCTTTATAAATGTATAAATACAACAGTATCCCTACTGCAGCTGGTAAATGGTGATGTGCAGGAAACAGGTAGATTAACCCTTGCTATTAGCATTGTGGCTGCACCTGGAGGAGGTGAAATTGCCCAGTTCAGGGGTTCACTGGGCAGGCTGGGGCAGTGAGCAGCCCTGTGCTGAGTGCCTGGCCCTGCCAGCCAGCCCTGTGGCTTGGCTCAGCTGCTTGCCTGGCCTTTGGGTTATCTCCTGGGCTCACAGGCTCTGCTCCACCAGGCCTAGCTCACAAATTCACAGGGATGCTTATTTTGCACTTCTGGATAACACCAGCCTTTGATATTATGTTAAAGCGGAGATCAGGTTTCAGGTGTTAAAACATTCTGGGAAATGAGATCTGGGTTCTGGCAGTCCAATCACCAGCCACAGCTGAAAGGAAGAGCCACTTTAATCATCCTCCTTGGTGCTGCTGAATGGACAAATCATTCTTCCTTAATTACAAAGTGATAATATCACTCTTCAGTAATGGAGCTGAACATTACTGCCATCTAGAATGAAATTTGCTCAGGGGAAAAAAAATTCTCCCAGCTTTGCAATTCTGATCCTCTTACAGTGGTGACTGGTGAATATCTTAACAGTTTTCTTGCTTCTGCATATTCTAAAATATTTAATTATTGCTTTAGTGTCAATCAATGTCACTGTTTTTGCTCTTCAACAGTTTGAAGTGAACAGAATTTTATTGTTCTTATGTGTAACTAACAAAAAGGTTAGTAATTAGTCTAACTGCAGCTAAAGGCAAAGTGAGTTGTAGATATCCATGGGTAGAATTTAGCTTTAAGTTGTTATTCTGTTACTTACCTTAATAAAGTTCCAGATTTGTGACTTTAATTCATGCTAGTTTTAATCACGACAGTCTCAAGTTAGAAAATACTTTTAAATATTCTATATATATATTGTAAAAAATATTAATTGGAGTTACAGATTGTCCCAAATGTGTGGTAATGCACCATATTTTGGAACATTTTTGTTTAATTAAATGCTCTCAAATGAGAAAACCTTCAAATTTTGTTTCTAAGACTGTAATAAAAAGAAGCTTTTTCTTAAAATTTGGAATTCCACCTGAAATTGTGTAGAACATTCAAAATGGCCATTAAAATAAGAGGGGAAGATGTTTTTGGCAAATAATTACAGAATCATGCCTCCATGCAGATAGAAAAGTAAGAGAATAACACAGTCCTGTAATGTGAAAGTTAAAGGAGAATATGCAAATTTGTTTAGCATATGTATGGGAAAAATTACAGATAATCTCAGCTTATAAATCAAATCTAAAACTTATGAATCTGATGCTCATCCTTTTGCTTTTATAAGGATTAGGGCTTTCTTCTGTCAATTACAGCATGGATCATTTTTTTTTTGTCCTTTTAATGTCTTGATAATTCATCAGAAAAAACACATAATTTGTCAAAAAAAACCCCCATATCATTAGATGCACAAGATGCAGCCAGTGCTTTAAACAGCAAGATGCAGAAAACACTGATCTGAGGCAGAAACAGCAAACAACCTTAGATCAATTAATATATTTGGGGTGAGGAGTTGTGATTCTTATGGAAAGTTAAGCTGGTTAAAATAGGAAGGGTGCTCAAGGGAAAGAAGCAGGTTCTTTCCTCTAAGCGTTTGGGAAGGTGTGAGATATTTCCCTGCAGCCCCAGTAACTCCTTCAGACAGGTGGCTTTTTGAATAAGAGGATGATTGTTGAACTTTTCCACAGAGATTTTATTATACTTAAATTAACAATTGACAACCTATTCAGTGCTTCTTTTATTTTGCTTTTCTGTAGACAAAACATGGATGCACACCCCTGAAGCCTTGTCAAAGCATTATATTCCCTATAATGCAAAGGTAAGAAAAGATGAAGTTATTTTCTCCTCATACCCTTAGAACGCAGCACATCCTGTCTTGTTTTTAACTTGAAAACTGCAGAGACATAGGTTTGCCAAATGAAATAATGAAGACAAACTTGATAAATGGCTGGTTTGGAGGTGAAAATGTTCTGGTTTTAATGGCAAATTGATTCTTGTTCTGAACTATGATTTACTAGAAAGCAAACTAGTGTTCCTCCTCTGCTTGATGCTGCTTTTTTTTTTTTAAGTGGATGGAGATTTTGAGTGCAAAGGAATTTAACATCAGGCAGCATGCTTACAATATTATTAAAATAATGGGAAAACTTCTTTGGAATGATATCAAAGGCAATGAGTAACAATCCTATCTGCTGGATATATTGAAATGTCAAATACTCAGGAAATGTGATAGAACAATAATGGCATTTTTGCACAGTAAAGCCAGAAGCCTTACTTTTATTTTCTTATCCCAGTTACAGTGAGGTAAGTATATAGAAATAATGCTTTGATTTGTCTGTTGACATCTTTTGGCAAGAACCTAAAGGTTCCTAAATATTTACCTAAATACCAGCTTAGAAAGTAGTTTGCTAGAAGGAGGAGAGAATATGCAGCCATCAGCATAACTCAGAGTAAACTGAGTAATCTGCAATTACTTGCTCAAACTGAGACTATAATTCAATAAAATTCTATTGTGGGTTTTTGTGGATGAAGTTTTCTTAAGATTGGTATTTCTCAATATAAAAACCTTTCTCAAAATAGTCTTAATAAAACATCAGTGTGAGAATTCTTAATACCAGAAATTTCTATTTCTTAATATATATTGAAAATATTTGTTTCACAGGCCAGGACTCAGGTTTCCACGAGTGCTCCCTGCTTTTTTTGTGTATTTGCAATCTTCTTTTGCCCAGCATTGCCCCACAGTGAACAAGTGTTTGTGGTGGGAAGTGTAGTCTTGCTCTCACAGTTGCCAGGTTTTGGAACGTGTTTCTATTCTGTGTTTTCTCCAACTGAATCCTTGTCCAGAGGATGTCTCACCATTGAACTGAATGGCCTTGCCAGACACCTTGGCTCTGTGTTACACCCTTTGAGAGGGAGGATTACTTGCTGTGGTGACTGTGCCATCATCTGTTTCAAGAGCAAGCTGAAGCCATGAGCTTTTTCAAAGCACTGAACAGTGTCCGTTCATTTCTGGTCTTGGGAAAGAAAAAAAAGAAACCTCCCTCATCTTTCACGTTTCATTGTCTTGCTTAAGAGCATATCTGGTGAGTAGGTGTCAGTGCAGCTGTGCAGGAAAAGAAATAGAATAAAGAAAATGGTGATAAGGTGGTGGTAACTGTAGAAACAACAGCGTTAGCGACTTCTGGAGCAGAAGAAAAGGAGGATTCCCATCTACAGGAAGTCTACTCTCAGCCTGGCTAGGAAGACTCTTAGTCCAAAATGTTTTTCCAGATATTTAGGCTGATATGTGCCTCAGTGTCCTCTCCAGTTCTGCTCCTGTTTGTTGTTTATTCCAGGGCCTCCTCCAGCTTTGTGCTGCTGTGCTCTAAGGTCTGTCAGAACACTTGCAGAAAACTGCAATTTAAATATCACATATGTTGGGTTGTGGTTTTGTTTGTTTTTTTTTTTAAGTAACCCATTTTTTCATTTGAATCGCAGTAGAAAACTGTTATTTAGAACTATCAGTTATTTCATTAAAAATAAGCAAAAAATTGCTCTGCTCTGTAACTGGAGTGTAAAGGGTATGGGATTCCCTACCCTGTTTTTTTTATTGATACCTGGAATAAATTTGCACTGCTTTTATGAAGTTAGCTGGCATATGCAGGCATAACATTAATAAATCTAGATGATATTTCCATCTCAGTTCTCAAATATCATTCTCATTAGGTTTTGCAGTATTTTTCACTTTAAGGGGAAAGTATGTATCTATCAGTACCTTGTTTGGGGATTGCAGCATTTTGGTTTTTAAGTGAAATGTCTCATTGATTCCATAACTTGTAACTATGCTGTGAAATAATGTTTTAAAGCTTCAGGAAACCTTCATAACACAAGTATTGAACAAGACTCATTGATTTTTCCCCAAATTGTTCCACTTCCAATTCTCTAACATTCAGTTCATGTATCTTCCACATTTGTTGGGAAGAAAAGACAATGCCTGATCTGATTTATTTCAAAAAATAATCATGTGAGTGAAGAATGACATGTTCAGAAAATCAAATCAGTTTGATGGAAAGTAGTACCAGAGATGTTATTTGTCCATGAGCAAGTGAGCTGGATGCTACTCCACAGTTTTTTGGATTACTGTGGTTGGAAAAGTGGTTTCTGTTCTTTATTAGACATTAAAATAGTTTCTCTGACACTAATCTTAGATGATCAGAACATGGAGAGCTTACTGGGAAAGATGAGATTTTGTTGATTCCTCAGACAGCTTGTTGATAAAACACAGTTCATGAATTGAATGTTATCTTATTAAAAAAAAAAAGTCCTAGCAAAGTTAACTGGAAATTAAAAGAACCCTGCAATATTGATGACTGGCCTTTTTTCTACCAGTTGGAGAGGAGTTTTTAACAGAGAATTAGTAATGTAGTGTTATCTCTTAGAATATACATCCTCAGGATGATTTATGGCCATAATCCTCTTTGCAAGAAAACATGAGGAGAGTTGTTGCTTCTGGAAGTAAAATCCAGAAGCCATGAGTCTTCTAAGGAAGCCCATAAATACAAAAGTATCTTCAATTTCTCTCTCTTCTCCAACACACCCACTCCTACTTGGCTATTTTGAAATTTGCTGATTTTGACATGGTTTGCACGGTGTGAAGCAATGAGGATTTGGGCTTTGGGGTTTTTTATTTTGTGGGGTGGGAGTGGGACAGAAGTGTTTATTTTTTCTCTTTTTTTTTTTTTTTGTTTTGTTAACTTTTGTTCTGTTACTGTCATTTTTTTCTGTTTGTTTAGTGGTTTTTCTTGGGTCCTTCATTTTTTTTTTTCTTATCTGACTGATGTCTTGGTCTACCAGAAGGCACTGATAATAAGACTGCCCATATTTCAGCATATGGATATGAAACCTTGCTTTACTGAAGCCAGAATTTTGACACCAGTTCGTGGTCCTATATTGCTCTTAACTGTGTCACTTCAAATAAAAGCATATTGGTCACACATTTTTTTCCCCCCACAGAAAGATAATTTAGAATTTTTGTAATACAGTATCAAAAATGGACTCATTTTGATGTCATGGCATGACAGTTTTAATGTCACCAGGATAAAAGATTCTAAGGCAACCCCAAACTTCTCTTCTGTGTCAACTTTTTCTGCGACGTTCCTTAATTAGGAAGAGATTTTGTAAGGAAAAAAGTTCTCTTTTGCCCTTAGGTTCATTCTTTTGATTTGAGGCCAACAAAACAAAAGTGATCCAAGTGTGACTTTATAACAGAGCAAGACTGCAGCCTTTAGAAAGGGCTGGTTGTTGTCATCACAGAGCCACCTGAGGGGTGCCTTTCTGCCAATCCCAAGCTGCCCCAGCCAGCAATGTTTCCTGTGTCTCTCTGTAGTAACTGTGTCTGCAATCCCCTCCAGAGTCACTTGCTTATTTTTTTGCTTTTATCAAGCCTTCCATATGCACAGCTTTCCATTTTACTGTGCTTTGCCAGCCTGGTGTTTGTGCTGGCTGCTGGCAAGGCAGGGATCAGTGGCTCTGGCCTTGCCCCTTTCATGACAAAGGCACATTAAACCCTTGGGAGGATGTTTCACCACGGCTCCCCAGGCTCACACTGGCCTGATGCTTGCTAAACACTCACTGTTAAAGTTTTTATGTTGTCAGCTGCAGATTTGACTCTTGATGTAGTAGTTTCAATTGGAAAGTTTGCAGTTAAATGAACAATGCAAAAAAAGGATTTAGTGATGGTTACACTTCGTGGTCTTGGGGGTCTTTTCTGACCCGAAAGATTCTGTGAGTCTGTAATAAAAGACCTCCCTTGGCAGTAGCTAAAACTGTTAGTCTTCACTGTAGGACAATAAATAGCTTACTTAGATTCTCAGCTATATATAATTTCTTATTCCATGTATTTTTTTTATTACTGAGGAATGGCAGATAATACTCTTTTGGACAAGGGCCACAGGTCAAGTGATGTAACTCCTAAGGCAGGGCTCTAGGTGCACTTGTCTCTTTTGAATATCTGCATTTTGATATCATTGCTGTGCAGCACTAAAGCCACATTTTTGTGGCATAAACTGCACTTCTACCAGAATTATATTTTGCTATTGCTGTAGAAATTCTCTTTTTCTATCCAGCCAGCATTGAGCAGAATGATCATGGCCGTGTCATTAAAAGTAATGAAAAAATGGCAAATGGCAAATTGTATGTATAGCTTTCCCAAGTCAGCAGAGATACAAGACACACTATTAAAAAGTATATTTAAGATATGTGGTGAAGTTAGATATAGCAAGATATTTCAAATAGAACACAAAAATGTTGCAAATTAGAAACTACTGCAGCAGAAATTATGAGAAATAATGAATTTTCCTACTTTAAATTTATTATAATTAGAATTAATAACTTCATACCAATTAGCTTTCATTAGAGTACTGAAATGTCTTGCATGTGATCATAATTAATGTATTGTTTAAGCACAGGAAAAATTAGTGTTGTGAAAATACCCAAATGAGATAGGAAAGCAGAAAATTGTAATTTTACAAGGGAATGCAAATTTTTGAACCTCTTAGTTATTTCTGATACATTACAGTCATTAAACTTGGGGCTTATTATACCAAAGATGAATGAACATGTAAATGAAAGATAAAATATTTAAAGTCTGCAACAGGTACCCTCAACAGACTTGGTTTGATTGTTCTTACTCTCTAGAAGATGATCTCCTTCAAGAAATAAATCAAATTTATGAGCAATTCCAGTGTTTCTTCCTTAAAGTCCATCTGTGTATAATAATGCAAGGCAGTTTAGTATAATGGATAATGCTTCATTTCTTTCCTTTTCCAGGAAAAGGAGCCAATAGGGCTTATGTGAAATATTTTTCATAGGTTCTAGTTTAAAAATAACAACAAAAAAATAACAGGAGTTGATTTAACTGGGGAAATGAGATAAAAAAGAGTGGTAGTGTTTGTCAATATGTTATAAACTCCAGGTGAAGGACAAAGCAGGAGCTCTGGATCTGTTCTCCAGGGCTCTCATCTTCTTTAAGACTCTGCTTGTCATCCTTTGGGCTTTTCATAAGCTCCATTTTCCTTGCAGTTTCTGAGTCCTGTGTGACGTAACTTCAGCTACAAGTATGAAACATTTGCAATGCAAGGAAGTTACAGAAGGAATCACAAATAGTTCATAGCAATTAATGGCATTCAGCACAGGATCTGAGAAGTAATTGGAGTCCCTCTCTCAGTAATGCAGTTAGATGTTAAAAATGTCATAAAGCAGGATGGAGATAGAGCCCCTTGTCTGCATTGAGGCTGATGTGTAATCTAGCACAGCCCTAGAGCATTCCCTATCCTGAGCAAGTTTCAGGTTTCCTGTGTATCTGAGCAATTTGTTTCTCTCGGTAAATTGCCATCACATCCATTTATTTAGCACCCTGGCTGCTTAATTACAGCATTTTTCATCATCTCTGAGCAGTCTAATTTTCACTTCTCTCATCAAAGAAAAATTACTTTTAAACGGCTTAAGAGCTTTAGATGATTTTTTTTTTGGTAGAAAGTTCTAGCATCAGTTATTTTGCACATTGATACAATATTTAACGACTATAATCTGGATGGAAAATACAAAACTCGATTGAAAATACAAAACTGCAAAAGGTTCAGCTCATTGTTGGGCTTTGAAACACTCAGTTTTAGGAAGAGGGAATGTCCTATGTATCCTTGAATGTTGGAGTTGTCCCTTGGCTGTGCTGCATTTGGATTAGGATTTGCTTTGGGGATTAAATGGAAGAATCTGGTGTAATATGGATTGGAAGGGACCTCCAGAGATGATCCATTTGATTCCCATCTGAGAAATTCCTTCAAAGCCAGGTGGAACAAAACAGAGCCTTGTGCGACTGAGCTTTAAATGGCACTAAAGGCAGAGCATCAGAGCCTCTTGGCAGCCAGTTCCAGGACACATTTCCCACCATTCTGATTTTATTTTTTATTACTAGCTGTAATTTTCTGCAGCTTGTGACCCTCAGCTTTACACACACATGCATGTGTGTACACAGCCCCATCACCTTCAGGCTGAACACATGCAGCTCCATTATTCCTGACCATCACCTTCCCTGTCACATTCCTCACCACTTCCACCCCCAGCTGAGGTTTGGCTTTCCTAAATTCACCCCTGCATGTATGGAAAATATATCTGTGTTCCTCCAATGTTGCCTGTGCCATGTCCCCCTTGCACACCCTGCCCAATGTTGCCTGTGCCATGTTCCCCTTGCACACCTTGCCCAATGTTGCCTGTGCCATGTTCCCCTTGCACACCCTGCCCTGTGCCAGCTGTAGCTGGGTGCTCAGCCAGCTGCTCAGCCATGCAGGAATGCTTCTGGGAATTAAGCAGTCTAGCTGACTGCTCCCTGGCCCCATGGCTTTAGGAGGAAAGGTGATGTTGGTGTCTTACCAAGAGGCTTCAGTTACCATAGCAGTTGGTCTAGCAACCTTTCACATTGAAGTCAGGCTTAGTTTAAGCTTCCAGGTATGAATGCAGCTTAAGGGAAAAAGTAAAACTGTCAGTGCTTAACTTACCCTGCAGGACTTGAAAAGTTTCCACGTTGGGGTGCTGGTACAGGGAATTGCTGGATGTCTGCTCATGCAGAGCTGGTCTGATGGTGGAAGAGGGCTGTGCTCAGCTTTAGGAACCAGGATTCCCAAGGTTTGGATAACAGGCTGCTGCCAGGGTTCTCACTTTGTTTAGATATGGGGAACAATCAGGCCTCGGTGTAATTTTAAGCCTTCTGTTTTGTTTTACTTCAAGTATGGGTTATTGTTGCTCTATTTCATCTCAGAATCAGATGCAGAAGGGCTGGAATGTGAAACCCCAGGAATTTATATGACTTCTGGATTATGGAGCACCATAGTTTATATATGTATGGTAAACTTCTTTCTGGCTCAAAGCTTTTTGCAGCCTTTTACTGCAAGGTTTGATTTCCTGAGTATGTCTGTTGTCTTGGTGAAGTTTGAAAATCCACAGCAGGGGATTCTGTGCTGTTGATTTCTCTGACATGGAAGGCTTGTGTGGATGGTAAGATTAACAGAGCTCTTTGGTGAACAACATGGTACCTGAGACCCAGCCTGTGCCAGGGACACTCATCAGATTATTTTTGTTGTATAAATTATTATTCTTTATGTAGATTGTGATTATTAGATTATTCTTCTAACTAGTAATTCTTGGTGTAGAAGAGCTGTTTGTTGGAAGGAAGGACAGCCATGTGTTCAACTGTTAATCCAAGTTCTTAGAGTATAAGAACATATTTGTTTTTATAGAAAAGGCAAATGGAAGTTTTTCTGTGATAGTAATAGCAACTCTACAGCAATTCATAATATGGCATTTAGAGCACAAGTCCTGTGAGGACCTGCTGATGGAGCCCCAGATGCTCCCCAGCTTTTTAGCCAGGAGAAAAGGAGGTTGAGGGAGGACCATACTGCTCTCTATATGTACCTGAAAAGAGGTTTAGACAGGTGGGGCTTGGTGTCTTTGAGGTAACAAGTAACAGGACAAGGGGAATTGGCCTCAGGTTGTGCCAGGGGAGGTTTAGGTTGGATATTGGGGAAACTTTCTTCACTGAAACGGTGGTCTGTCATTGGAACAGGCTGTCCAGGGAAGTGGTGGAATCACCAACCCCAAAAGAGCTCAAAAAACATGTTGATGTGGCACTTAGGACATGGTTTAGCAGTGAACATGGCTGGGTTAACAGTTGCATGCCATGATCTTAGAGGCCCTTTTCAACCTAAATGGTTCTGAGGTTTAGTACTGAACTCAGCATCTGAAGTGTCTTTCTAAAGACACCTTGTTAACTACAAGTTTAAAAGTGTGTTTTGAACAGTTGCATCACTGGTATTGTGTCAAAGGAGGTGAGAAATGCGATTGCTGAGACAAAAGTCTCAGATCATTAGAAGCTTTGTAGCAGCTTTTATAAAGAATGCCATTTTCCTGTTCTTCAGAGAAAGACTAAGTTGGTATTTGAGTGTTAATCTTCACTTTACTGTGACACTCAGAGTCATGAGTCCCTTGACCCTGGATAAGAGCAGGCACTCACTGAGTGAGGAGCAGGGAGTGATCTGCCTGTTCAAGAGACTCAGAGGTCTGCCCAGTCAGAATTAAAGCCAAAAAGAGTGTGCAAACACCTCAGGGTCATCAAAGATTTACTCAACCCAACATATCCCTCTCTGTTCCTTCTCTGTTGCTCGTATTTATTCCCTTGCCTGTCCCTGAGTCTGCTTGGAGCTGCCAATTAGCACGCTCATTAGCATGTCCTGTGGGATTCCCTCTGCAGCTCTCTTTCCATGAGAGCTCTCAGCTGTGGCAATGGGAGGTTTCTGTGAGGAGCCTTTCAGCCTCTGCGCTGACAAGTATCAAGTGAGTTGCCTGTCTGACACTGGAATTAATAGGCTGCAGGGTTCAAACATCTGCATTACTGCTCTAGGTGGCACACAGCTCTGTATGGATTGGTTTGCTTTAAATTAAATCAGGCCTGCAGAGGAATTCCTCTTTCTTATCTCTCGTATTTAATCTCAGCCTTTTTATAAAATAGAAACAGAGCTGTTCTTTAGAAAATAAGAGAATGGCACAAGATTTTTAACAGACACTTCTACATGGAGATAGAATTTTAAAAACAAAACCAAGACTACAGGTATCTGTCCAACAGCCAGGCTGTTTGCCATTCAGAAAAAGTTTAACATATGCTGATCTCCATGAGGATTCACCCTCAATAAACCATCAGACAAACCACCAGCTGCAGTCTCTGAGCTTTAATAAAATAGTAAAGTACACTGGTCAGCTGTGCATCCTGGACTGCAATGAGTATTTCTCTCAGAAGTGCCTCTTTCAGATAACTCTAGCTCAGAAAGGGTAAAACCAGTCTTCACCTGTTTTAAAAAGAATTTTGAACTTTGTACGTGAGAATATTATGTGTAACTTAATAGAGGAACTAATAATTTGTGATTTGGAACATAGCAAAGGAGAAATATTTGGATTAGGTAATTTGTAAAGCTTTGTTGAAATGTTTTGCATTTTCACTAGGAATTATTATGTGCCACTACAAGGGAGTGATGGGTTACATTGGCCTAAACCCTGATTTATTTTTTTTCCTTCTGTATTTGCATAACTAATATTCTCTTCATTCTGAATCTTCAGGGAAACTCAAAACTGGGCAGTCCCTATTGTTTTACAAGTTGTTTTTCAATGTGCTGCTGTAGTGCTACTGAAAAGAGGGAAGATGCAGAAACAAGGATGTCCATCAAATCTTTGAAATGCATGGGACCATTTGAAGGAATAGAGAACTCAAAGCTTGAACTGGAAGGGTCCCTAAACCCTATCTTGTACTTGTGCTGTAGCTCCCAATGCTTCTGAGTAGGGAGAAACTTGGAGGACAGATAAGTAACACAACAAATCATGTTAATTAGAGCTGAAAGATTAGGTAGGAGAGAAATCTCATTTATTCATGAACACAGGTTTATTGTGGAAAAATCCATTCAAATCAGGAATGTGTAGGTCTTCTTAAGCCAGAATTTAGAGGCCATATCCCAACTTGCACTTCATGAGGCATTGAGGACCTTAAACTCTTATAGGCAAATGCATTTTCAAAATGAAAGAGCATTCCCCACAATTGCTTGTGCATATTTATTGCTCAAATTAATCTAAAAAGCATTAAAAATAGGTATGGGTTTGGGGGTTGAGTTTTGTGTTTTGAAGAGAGGCAGGTGGGACGTCTTCACTTTTTTTATTTCTGAAATCTGCTGAAGCACTCTGAGTGTGTGCTGTGTGACAGAGCACTCTTAATTTTGTACTGGTTATTTGTATTTTGCTTTTTATCTGTATCAGTGTTTGCTGTTTGATGTGTACAAGGAAGAATAGGGTCGATGTTTTATATTGATTTTCATCAGTAACACTCAGAGGTACTAACTGAAACTGTGCTGTGCATTTCCAAGGGGTTACTGCAATATATCACAGTTCATTAGATCATAAATTCTTTGAAGCTAAGGGCTATCTTTTTGATGTTTGTGCAGCCTCTAGAATAATGAGAGAGAGGCTGTAGGTGCTACCCTGATGCAAATAGTCATAGATCAAAGCTCAGAATAAGTAGGCAACAGAAGACCTTGGACTTCTCTCATGAGCTTTCTTCTCAGCTGGGATAATTAAACGATAATGCAGATAAGAATTAAATGATAATGCAGATAAGAAATGAGGGACTTATTATCCTCAGCTTAAAGATAAGGAACTGAGGTAATACTGAAGGTTTTCCACAGATCTGCCCCAAATCTCTGTTCTCAAATCAGACCCCAAATTTTGAACTCTGCTTTCATGCCTTGAGCTCAAGATTAAATGTCTTCTCAATACCTGCTCTCTTAGTGAAAAGGCTTAAATTGCTATTTAGGGGAGATTCCAAATTCTTATACGAAGGATATTAAAAAAAAGAATCAGAATTTTCTGATTCTATGTTCATCTAATGATATGAGTATCACTATAATTATCAAGGCTAGATTAATTTTACCACTTCAGCACTAGATTGAGGTCTTTTATTGAAATACCTAATATTTTTTATGAAGTAAGAAGTGAAAGCCAATATTTTTGTTGGATTAATTGCCATTGTAAAATAATTTACAGATTACTTTCCATCTCAGTTATGTCCTCTTAAATGGTTCATCCAAGATGTCCATCTCACCTGCTGGTATATCTAAGGTCATGATAATGGTGGTTTCATTTCATATCTGATGTTGCCAGGTTTGAAATAGTTGCTATGAAATATTTTTTGCATTTTGCTAAAATAATCAGTCTAGTAAGAAAATTCCGTTTTCTAATTTGTACTGTTCAGCGGGAAGAATATTTCCTGTGTTTAAGTAGAGCTCTGCACATTTGTTAAATGATGACATAAAGAGACAGTTCTTTCTGTTCCAAATATTATTTTAAAATAAATGACTCTCATCCTAGCCAGATTCTGGAAAAAAAACCTCTGTTATTGATATTCTTCAAGTGCCTGAAGGGCAGGCGTTGAATTATGGTGTTCACATCTGTTTTATGCCTGTCCTTCATGAGATCACGTGCAAAAAAGAGAGGTCCTTCTAAAAACAGATTAGCAAGAGAGAATATAGACAGGCTCATAAAAAAATAATCATGACAAAAGAAAACACTTCCAGTTCCCTGGAGGACAAGGGAAAGATTCAGTAGAGCTAAACCAATGCAAGGAATGTTTTTCTGTTGGTGCCCATTGCCTGAGTGGTACTTGCTTCCAGAATCTATGATGGAATTGTAGAGGAGGAATTCAGAGTAGGGTTTGGGTTCTGTGCAGCAGGAAGGAAAGATTTCCAACCTGTTTGTGTTTTCCGATAAAAATCTTGAGCACAATTCCCAAGAATCCTTGACCAGCTTCTCTTGTGCTGTGGTCAGGAGCCCATAGCAGATGAAAACGCTGTCGAGCTGCTGTGCCTGAGGTGCCATTTCCTCTCCAGCCTCTGCTCTTCGTTTGCTTCTTCACTTTGCCTCCCAGCTGTGCTGTCTTGCTGCTACTGACCCTTGCCAGTCCAAATAATCCAAGCCCCCAAACCTAGTGCAGGTTGCCCTGTCCTTTTTCTTTTATTCCAAGGGACCCACTTAAGGATATTTTGTCAGGACATCAAACATGGTGCAGTGTTAAGGTCATGCCTGCTGCTCTCCTTTGTCCCCTGTGTTTCTGTCTGCTGCATGGACCTTCTCTCTCTGCAGAATTAGTTCCTTTCACAAGTAATTAATTTGATTTTGACTTGGCTATCCCAGTCAGATATTCTCTGAAAATTTCTGAGGGTATTCTGTGAATATAGCAACTCTGAAAGACATCTGTATGTGTCATTTGTATAAAATTACCAACACATTTAAAGAAGGAGATGGAACTGAGAAAATAGTTTCTCGGAGCAATGAAAAAAATCCCTTTCTAGTTGAACACAGACATTTTCTTGTCCACTGTGATCAAAATGCTGGTGTTATTTTCTGTGGATATAGCATTTAATTTAGCATATTCTTGTAGTTTTTCCATGTGATTGTGGATTACACTTTGCATACTGACTCATCATGTTTTCCCACTGAAGTTACTTCACTTCATAAAACGTTAGGCTTATTCTTTCTTTACAAATCAAGTGGTTCTCAGTATAGGAAATCTACGGTTTTTGAAAAAAACCAAACAACCAAAGAAAAAACAACAAAGTTTCACACTTCATGTTCCTGTCCTTTAATACTCCTCAGCACCTGTATCTGTCCCATGGAGTTGTTTATCTTGCCCACAGACTGCATGTATAAATTATTTGCTACACACAAAGCAGTTATGAGACTGGATTTTAAAGAGCAGATGATCTCCTCTGGTAATGATCATTTAAAAAAGAAAAGAAATTGAATCTGTGTTCAAAATTTGGGTTCCTGGAAAAGCCTACCAAAGTTTATCCAAGCTGCTAAAGCTCTAGCTGCACATTCACGGCTCTTTCTCCAGAGCAGCTCATTTCTGGTGTGCTGCTTGTCCTCTGTTTGACAGCACATCGATTCTCTGAATCAAGAATTAAATCAGGACTCATTTATTCTAATTATGGTGCAGAAAGCCTCGCAGTATTAAAAGTCCTGATTCAGAAGCAATGCACTGTCCTTAAAATGGGCAATTTCTTATTTCCCATTAAACTGGAAAAGGTCTTTAATAAACTGAGAGTCAGGGACAATAGTTATTTGTTCCTATTACTGAGGCTATTTGTGCTGGAATGAGGATTTTGTTCCTAACTGTGACTTCTGTTTTTTGTCCCCCAGGGAATTCCTTTTTCTGTGTTTATAATGTCATTGCATGTTGCCATGGCAAAAGTGTGATAGTACAAGTTCAGTATTATGTTTGTCAAGGACAAGGGAGGCAGAAATTAGATCAAAATAAACTTTAGGCACAAAATGGGAAATGTCTGTGGAATTTCATCTTTGCTTTTATAAGATATTGTGTTTTCTGGTACAAAAGAATAACTTCAATACTTTCAAATTTGTATTTATTAATATATGTATATACTATATATATATGTATATAAACCCATCACAGTTTCTTCCAGAACTTGCAGATTTTATTTACATTGAGCAGAGGAAGGCTGTAAGAATTTTGTGTCCAGCTTCAGTTGCCACAAGCTGAAAGCTCAGAATTGCACAACCCCACCTTGGACTGGCACGTGGAAACTGCTGGCTGCTCTTGGACGTGTTGTTATGAAAGAAGGAATCTGAAGCTTGTGCTCAGAGCCCTTCCTGACAATGAACTCATCTGGGAAACATCCCTTGGAAGGAGCAGCTGCTCTCAGTGGCCTCCTGGCCTGTTTGCTGCCCTGCCTCAGAGGTGCACCCCAAAAGTTCTGAGGGCATCCAAATGCTCCCAGTTTTACAAAGCTTCACCTCATTGGTAGAGCAGAGTGATTTTGCCAGTTTTCTGAATTAAGAAAGCTTCTGTTACCAAATACTTGACTGCAAATCTTCTTTCTTCATAAGGGCTTTTTGTTGTCTCAGTTCAGTTTCCACTCTTCCTGGGGAGGTTTTGTTTGATAGGCCTAGTATTTGTAACAGGGAAAAAAAAAAGACTGCAGGACAGATGGAGCTTAACAGAGTTCAAGCTTCAGCTTGCTGTATTTTGTAAAAAAAACGAGGTAGTTGTAGGTGCTAACTCCGAGCTGACCAGCAGGTGCTGCATTCAGAGGAGCAGGGGGGTTATGAAAAGCAGAATGTTAATTCAGCAGGGCCAAAGAGTCAGACTAGGATGGCTCAGGCTGGGTGCTCAGGCTGCTGTGAGATACCTGCACTTGGGATCTTCATCCTGCTGCTCCTTTAACTGCAGCATTTTACTGGGGAGGTGTGTGTTTTTTGAGAGGACAGTGGGCATGGAAATCTGTCCTTTCCATTTGGGAGTGCTGTAGAAGATGATCTTTAACCTCAGCTTGGTAAAGCCACAGTAGTGGCTTTATACAAGTAGCAATGAAATGTTTTCTCCTACAGCAGGGCAGTGAAGCTCCTGCTGAATGGCCAGTGTTGCTGCCTGGCATCTGCAGAGCTTAAGGGGGAGGTGGAGCAAAGGGACCTCTGTGTTCTGAAGTTTCTGACATTGCATTTCACGTCTGTACAAAGAATGTAGGAGTTGTTGCAATTTTTGAGTCTTATATTTAAGGTAAATTAAATCACTGCATTGGCGTCTGGTTCACGACAACAAAAAGAAAAAAAAATCAAATTACATCAAATTTGTTACATTAAGATATTTGAGAATATCTAGGACTCTGAAAAATAGTGCTTTAGTACATTTAAGGGCCTAGTTTGACTTTAGTTTCCATGAAGAAATGGCTCTTGAGTTAAATCCAATTTCCGTGGTCTAATTATGGACATGTAGAGCTGAAAAATCTATCTACTCTGTTATTGTTTACTTCTGAAGCTGAAAATTTGATGCATAAAATAGTGAATATTAATTATTTTTAGGTGGCTTTCTTCAGTGAAGGTAAATGAAATATTTTTTTACTGGAAACAACCCAGTCAGGCATATAAATTTTCTGAATTGAGGCATTCATTAGTGTGATGTGTCTTCAGTGAGCATCAGAGGCTTTTCATGTTTGAATATTCTTTCTAAAGGAAGTGTCAAGTTTGATAATTAGATCTGTTTGTCCTGTCTTGATACAGAATGGTTCTTGTGCACGCCTTCACTGAACATTGGGTCAGCAATGAAAATTCTTACAGAACTAAAGATGTGCTGTGTTTTAAGACTGACCAGTCAGTTTGGAGCTGCCAGCTCTTAATTCTTGGTGGTCAGAAACCAAATGGAATCTAAACTAATATGAGAATAACAACAGAGGGTTGCAGGAGCCAGCAAGGAGGTCATTGGGCATCTGTGGTTGGATGGCTCAGTCATTATCTACACAAATCAGAAGCAATTCAGGCCACAGACAGGGTCAAGCTGAATCACATTAGTCAATATTCTGCTCATTTGATGGGTTTTCTCCTGTTAGTTGTCCTTAAACTTTCAGGCAGTATCCAGCTGTGCCACAGGAGGCTCTGCAGGGCTGATGAGCAGTGGCAGAGAAACAGAAGAGAGTGATTTGATGCCATTGTTTGGTGTTAAGTGTCAGTAGTGTGTGGAGTGAAGGAAAAGAGCTGTAATAACTTGAGGATGGTGCCTTTGCATTACTCACAGACATCTCCTGCTGCACTAAAAGGATCTGACAGTTTCTCCTACCGAAAAAAAATAATCTGTTCACATATGTAAAAAGCCAGAACTGGAAACACAGAGTATGACCAAATTTAAGCCCAACAGATAAATTTTGGAAATGTGTCAGTCTTTAATTTACTCCTTCATTTTGCCCCGCCTCTGAGCACAGGATTCTTGCATGTGAAGGCTAAAGAACATTGCAACACACGAGGAAAGAATGCTTTCAAAAGAACCTGTGTGACCCAGTCACAACCAGGGAATAGATGATGAGAAATTATGTTTTCCAGTGATGAATTTGCTCTCGCTGCCATTTTTTCCCGCCCTTGTTTATTACATGCCAAATGTTATCCTTGATTCTATTTATCAGCTATGGGAAATGCACCTGGGATTAAAAGGAAAGCAGGCCTTCACCATGATATACCACTTAATATCAGCATCACTGCCATTGGTGCACTGGCAGAACGTTCCCTTTTTAAGCCCTTTTCCCTCACATCAAAATATTTTAAGAATTTCCTAAAAGCGACTTGACCTTGCTGGCATTTTCTGCTCCAAGCTGGAATATTCCTCAGATGTATCCCTGTTCCTCTCCTGCTGCTGCTGCCTCCTCACTCAGAGCAGGAGTGGATGGTGAGCTCCAGAGTGTGTGGAGCAGAGCCAGGGAATGTTCTCTCCTCGTCAGTGCCTGGGCTGGGACTCAGCCTGGGGTGGCTGAGCTGCTCTCAGCCTGTGCCTGTGGGGTGGCTGCTGGGGGTGTCTGCAAGGGGAGCTCAGGGCACAGCAGCCCCAGCCCCTCTCTAATCCCCAGGTTCAGTCTGACAGCTCTTCAGGGCCTGGTTCAGCTTGGGATGTGCTTCTGAGATTGATGGGCTGGAGAAACACGGGCTGTTCTCTCTTGTACAGCTGGTGTTTCCTGCAGTGACAGTCCTGACAAGGTACATGTGTTACCTTTCCAAGTCTCTCTCTGTAATCCAGCCTGCTCTTATCTCCCTTGTGCTGGTCTGGCTGTATCAGCATTGCTTTATCTTTAGAACTAGATGCTTTAATGCAGAGCACAGCTTTGATGGCTGTGTTGCAATCTGATTTGATTTTTGATTTTATCCTTCTGGATAGCCCCCTTAGCATGTGACCACAGTGATCTCTCTGGAGATTTTAGTTTTGATCATTTACCAAGTATGTCCTAAAGTCTTCTGAAGTTCTGCTTACGAACAAGATGGTTTGGGTAATACAAATGTATTTTTCTATTGTATTTTTCTTTTTCTGTGCCACTTTCCCATCTGGTTGCAGTGGGACTTGAGGAAGAATGTGACCTGGTGTAATTATTCTATTCTTTGGCCTTTAGGGTTACACCAAGCTGGATTCAGCTCCCTTGGACCACACATCAGATTTCTTCCCGTCAGCAGCTGTATAATATAATTTATACTTACCAAATCTGAACATGAGTTAGAAAACAGACACAGACAGGATTAGGGCTGCCACATGCCCTCAGTTCCTCAGGTATCTTTGCCAGAATAGTCCTAGGGATACCTCTTTCCAGATATTTGGGCAGTAGCCACATCCAGGTGAGGTGCACTACTCCAGGGAAATGCCTGTTGTCTCTGTCTGTCTGCTGCTCAAAGATATGATGAGCTTTAGTTATCAAATAATGTTCTTTATTACTGATTAATTGTTCCAGACTGAAATGACTGCTTGTACATTTGATGGTGGAGAGCTCTTAATTACTGCACTTGTAGAGAATAGAAGAAAGTACAAATTAAACCAGTGGGGCTTTTTGAACCTAATTATTTTACAATTCTTTCTCTAAGACTCTCTTTTTTTCTCCCCAAACATTTCAATAACTTATTAAATAGATTTTCCTTTCTTCATATCTTAATTACTGCAAATATTTTCTATTGATGGATGAAATACCTGGTAATATATGATGACCCTTCCTATTTTTTTTTAATGTTTTTAACTGTGCATTCTTCTTGCTTTTTTGCCAATAGTAGTTGAATATTTCTTCAAAAAATGCCTAGAATTTTTTTTTGTGTCAAGGCCACCATTTGTGCAGAACATTAGATGTCAAACAAGCAGGGGATATTCAGGGAATGTGCTGATGTCTGTGCCACTTTGCTGCCTCATGTTCCCATGTGGTGAGTTGGATTTCTGCTCTCATTGGAGTGGCAATCATGCCTGGGAGTTGTTTTTAAAGTGTCACTAGGAAAGTGCTCTCCAAAGGGGAAAAATCCAAACAATCCTGTGCTCTGGCAAAAATATGCATTTGTAGAGAACCAAGGAAGCTGCTCCAGGTAAGGAACTGGACTGGGGGGTGGGGAAAGAGAAGGAACCCAAAATGCAAAGTGGTGTTTGTTTTATGGTCCATGTTATCCTCCTGCTGTCTGAGTGATGAAGAAGGCTCACATGTGCATGGCTGAGCAAAAACTCTGCCTGGGCCTGTGGAGTGGTTAACAGCTTGGACATTTGTTCAAAACTGGTCCCACTTGTCTGTCATTCTTGTTTCATACACCATGGTTCTGGTGTTATCACAGTGTGGGTACATCTGTCTTCCTTTCATCAGTAAATCAGCATCCCTGTAGAACTGAGGAGGCAGAAGGAGCTAATTTGTCAAAAGCTGGCAGCAGGTACCCAGTAATTTTGATGGCTTTTTTCCCTTTCTTTGCTGTATGAGTTTGGTAAGTACTGTTTTCATATAATTGCATTCAAGTCTGCATAAAAGAGAACCTTTAATGTTCAGGAATTTCACAGTAAAAAAGAAATGTGGCACTGCGAAAGACGGGTTTTTTTAAGACCGAAGTGTGATGACAAAGGAAAACAGATGTTGCTTTATTATTAAAATATCCTACACTGCTCTCTACTGGAGGAGTGGAAGCCTACATTAAATATTCAGAAGTGCACCTAAAACTATTTCTTCATCAAGAGTCAAGTTTATTAATTTTTTTTTTAGTCTGGTAAAGCTAACTTTTCCTAAACATAGATAGAGGTTTTTTTCTCCCCTAAGCTCTGAAGAAAAGCACCAGAGTGTGCTTTGCATGTAAAGCCAGTAAAATGTTGAGGGTCAAAATCCAAGCTGCCAGGGGAAGAATTACTGGAGAGTTTCCTGCTAATGTCAAGGTAAAAAGGGAACTGCTGACCTTAACAATTCACCTGGCCTTCCTGAGACCTGTTGGGCACATGAGAACAGCAGCAGACTTGGCAGAACTCTGAAGGGTTCTGGATGCCTGAAGTTGTCTTATGTTTGAATTCACATTTAATTGAGCCAGCAAAGAAAAGACTATTTACCTCTTATTTTAGTAGTTTCTCCAGCCAAAGTACAACTCTGAAAGCAGTTTTAATAATTTCACAATGGAATTGGACCAAAAAAACTTTATTCACATTAATGCATAGGGAAATGTCACCTACATTCTGCAAAAGGTATTCCCCACAAAGGGTCTGTCTGATGGCTTGTTGTGTGAGACAGCCCTCCTGGCCCTGGCAGGGCTGAATTTCCTCTCAGTTGCTGGCAGTGATAAAACCTCTGTTGATTTAATCTGTTGAAATAGTGTCTGTTAATTCTTTGCAGCTGCATTATCTTGCAAATCTTTGCCTGTGGAGTGAACACATCTGGTTGTCTGCTAATATCAGATTAGGAACAGTTTGATCTGAGGTGTTTGGCTTGTCTGTGGCTCTCTTTCTCCACGGCAAATATCACTGTACGTTAAAGGAACACTTAAATGGTTCTGATAAAATCTGTTGGCCTCATAAGAGTTATTTCTGATTACAGACAACTGCAAGTGAAATGAGAATTAGTAATATATTAGAAAAATAACCTTTCATCAGCTTTGTAGGGAATATGTTTGGAAGAATGGCAAACTGTAGAAAAGAATGTATGGTGAAGAAAATTGCTTTAGCTTGCTTTATGTTATGCAAAATATTAAATGTCATCTTCCAACTTCTTAAACTATCCAACAAAAATCCAGTATGATCACGATGAACTTAATACTAAACAACACATAAATGTTTGAGTCTAGTGGCATGCCTAAGTTATGTATTGTGTCTTTTTGAATGGACTTATTATGCATGGAGCACACCAACCTCAAGAATAATCTTTTTGCTAGTTGCAGACAGTAAATAGACGTAGCAGTCATATGTAAACATTTTTCAGCTGTATTATGTATTTGAACACATTACTTATGCAAAGAACACTTAAGCACTTAAGCATTTAATGCGTTTATTAGTTTGCATTAAGGATTAAGAGTGAATGATCTGAAGGAAAACTGTTATTTTCTGTTTCCCTCTTCTGCAGGGAATGTGGGAGTTGTGGTAGCTTGACTCAGAAACCACTTAGGTTTCCTTTGCTGGTTGTTCTGCTTGAGCCAGGTTGCAGAAGGGAACCTCAAATGCTGAAATCAAACACTGATTTGCCAAGTTCCCTTCTAAAACTCTGGATCAGTATTGCTCCCTAAAGGAGCCTGGGCTTGAAAAGAGAAGTTTCACATTTACCCCTTTTGCTTTGAAATTTTTGTTGCAGCAACTTTGTTGCATGAATACTTGCATTATTCATGCCACAGCTGGACTGAATCCCTGATATAACAAATATTTGTTCTCTGTGTCTGTGCAAGATTTGGTGAGAAAAACCTGGTGTAAAGACCGTGGTGCACTGGCCACCTTCCCATTTCATGAGGGTGCTGAGTTAGTTGTTGGTGGCTTCCCCTGGCAATCCTGTGCCAGGGGTTGTACAAACGGCACGGTGACCTTGGCAGCTGCAGCCCCAGCTCTGCAAATACATCTGTTTGCTTAACTCCACTATCATCAGTAATACCACAGTAATTGGTACCTAATATCATACAGAAAATGATGATAGATGGCATGGAAAAGGTACAGAGCAGACGAAAAAGCAAGCAATAAAAAGCCTCCAGTTAAAATATTAGCTGTTTGCTAAACCTTTATTGCATTGTCATTCTTTTGTTGCAATTAGAAAATAACCTGTCTTGGTCTGAAATTCTGTCTATATTTTTTCCCAAACAGAACAAAGTCCAAGTAATACAAATATCCAGAATATCTCCCCTTAATTGCTGTTTTTCTTTTTGTTACTCTTACCAAGAAATAAAGAAGGGAGGTCGAGCATGAAATGTGTCTGTATGAAATGTGTCAGCAATTTGAACACACCTGAATTAAAAAAAAAGTACAATTGCAATTAAAAGAGATAGAAATAGATGCAAACAGTGCAATCCATAGAATGGCCTTGTAATTTTTGCTTGGCATTAGCACTTAAGCTACAAATCTTCCTATATCTGGATTAAATGTGTCTTACTATCTTTTCCTATGCTTAATAGTTTATTATGCACAAGCTTCAATTCCACATCCGTTTCAAAACTGCTGAGGGCAATAGAAATTTCAGTGGTGATGCTTAATGTCAAAACCAACCCCCATCTGGAAAAGAGTGAATGACTTATGGAATTCTGCTGGGTTATGTTCCATAAATGCTATAAGGTTCATGGTGTTTCTAGATTTTCTGAGCCTTGGTTGTTTATTTCTTTCGTAACTTATTGAGCAAACACAATGAGTTTTTCTTCAGGTTTTGTCAGTCCTTTAAACTGCTTTCAGCAGTTTATCTTTCTGTTTAGAAGTCTACTTCTCCCTTCCCCTCCACGATCATAAATGGTAATTTCTGGTTTGGGGAACATTACTATAAGCTTTAAAATTCAGTGACATTTAACAGATTCCCCAGCTGTGGCAGAAGCTTAATTTGATGCTTACATTTTCTGAGGCAGTGATGTGAATTAGCATGAGGTTCAGGCCCCTGGGAACGCTGTATTTGTGGAAGGTATTGTTCGTGGAAAGATTGGTCTGCTGCTGGGATTTACTGAGTACAGCAAAGATACCTTCATCCTTCCTGGGCTGTGAGGCAGAGGAGAGAGCTGGGCAGGGAGTTTTGGGGAAATGACTCTATTTCTTTCTTGGCTGTATCAGAGTTTGGTCATCTGGGTGGAAGTGAGTAAATAAAAAAACCTAGGGCAGCCCTGTGCCTTTCTGGAGAAGCAGCTGCAGGCGAGGCAGCATAACCTGGGGCATCTCTTTGTGTGACCCAGTTCCACCCAAGCTGGCCTGGCCCCAAAGCTGTGTTGGGAAGCACTGGGCTGCTTGCACTGCCAGTCTGAAACCAGCACAAGGGTTAGGAAACAGCCATGGATGAAGCCTCTGTCCCAGCTGGCAGCTTCTCCATGGGCAGCAGTGACCTGTGCTCCTCTCACTGAGCCTTCTCCACACCTGCAGCTGTGGTTTCCTGTGTTTCTGCAGGATTCCTGCTCTGTGTGTCACATGCCTTGAGCTGCTCACAAACTTACAGCAGTTATCCTCCTGCCTCTTGTGTTCTGCCAGCTGTGGTGGATATAAATGTGCTTGCATGAAGGAATCTGGCAATATTGGTGCTTTAACCTTCCTCTTAGACTCTCATCTGACCTCACCCACTGCTGTGGGGGTTTTTGCTCACATATATTCACTCACCTTTCCCTTTCTGCCTCTGCCACCTGCAGCATCCATCTTGTCCAAGGATCATTCTTCCTTCTCTACATGCATTTTGTGCAGCTCTCACTTTTCCAGGCAAGATCACCCCCTTAGCCTAAAGCTGTCAGAGATGCTCCATGAAAGACATCAAATCAATAGCAGAGCCTTCAGCTCTGTTACTCCAAACCCTTGGTCTCCTGGCTGGAGAACTGTAATAGTAGAGATTATTGGCAGCAGATGTGAGTGATGTTTTGATTTACACACCGTTGTTTTCAAGGTGGCACATGATATTTCAGAGTCAGCAGCAAATGTCTAATGAGGCTTCATTATTGTTGGAGCTGCACAGTCTCTTTGCAGGAGTGCCTTGAGTGCACTGACTACAATAAACATGTTTGGAAGGTTTAATAGGACTAAAAACTTCAGAGTTACTCTGTTGAAGTTGTCTGTACCTTGGCAAATTTAAATTCTTTTTGAAATGGCTTAAAAATTGTGCACACCTCTGGGTGTACACTGAAAGCTGTACTTAGGGAAAAATGGGAGGTTGGTTTCTTCCTAGCCTTACTTTAGCATGTACATGGGGTGACTTAACTGTACTTCAATGTGAAAACTGGGCAGTAGAAAATCAATGAGTGTGTTACACAGATGTGTTTCAGGCAGGATTATCACACCTTTTAGAACAGGAGAAGGCAAATGTGACTGAACAGAACATAAAAGCATTTTAGTGTACAAATAAAGAAGGTCCCTTTGCAATATTATGCTTCATATCTGAAGAGACGTGTTTTGTTTTCATTAAAACTTACTTGATAAAAACATGAATTGTAATAGAAACTACTTGAATATTACTCGTTTTACATAAGCTGGAGCCTAGTTCCTGTAAATCTATGAAGTTACTACACCAAGTAGCTCTAAAACAAAAATCAGTTCTTTTAATTTGTCTTACATCTTCTATGAATGTTGCAGTGACACAGTCCAAACAAGTGACTTGTGTTGATTTATGGAAAGGATCTTCCATCCATGTTTTTAATGCATTTTTTTCATTATTTTCTAAAAAGAGTTCCTATTAAAGTGGTAATTGCCCTGTGGAAAAAAGTACTTTAGCCTCTAATTTATAGATTTTTATAGGATTTTTTAAAGTCAATTTTGATAATGCTAATATTAGTTTAGAATTTAAATTTTGTTATTTTCTTGATTAGAAATAGCTGTGTGAAGATTTTTTTATTTATCGACTACTGCAACAATTGCCTTTCCAAACTGCTGCTCGAAAATAATTGGAAAATAAGATTACTTGAGTTGATTAGGCCTTTAAATGCATAACCTACTGCTCACAAATTCCAATCTTTTCAGTTTCTAGGCAGTACAGAAGTGGAGCAGCCCAAAGGCACAGAAGTTGTAAGAGATGCTGTTAGAAAATTAAAGGTAAGAATTTTTAATGAAACATAAATGGAATGTACTCTTAACCTCCCAACAAAGACACTTTGTAGGTTTTCTAGGTGAATTCATTGCCTCTGGAAGCAGCTGCTTTTATTAATCTCTTTAGAATGAAGGTTCTTCTTTATTATGCCTGCATGGTCGGTTGTTCTGCTGTGCACAATATTTAGCTGTCTTGCACATTGTGCAGTTATTCAGAAATATTTATAAAGTTAATGTACTTCAGTGGGTAATGATTGTTCTTTGGGCTCGTTTAGAGCCTCATTAATACAACCTTAGGTAGCAAGAATTTGTTTTAGCTGCCATCTCCACCCAAGGCTGAGCAAATCCAGACTTCTGCAGTTTCCTCTAGGTTACATGTGCTTGGGCACCAGGGGACTTGGTGGACAACTAAAAATACCCGAGTGCAATGACTTGTTGAGGGTTGTTTGCAGCTCATGTGGCTTTGGCTCAGCTGCTGGGTGAGAGCTGCAGAGCTCAGAGCTCCTCAGAGCCTGTGAGCTGGGGCAGGGAGTGCTGACTGTGCTGCTCCACTCCACTGCCTTGCTCCTGTGGAATTGCACTGCTTCATGCCTTGCTGCTTTGAGCCATTGGCCCTTCAGCTGACTTAGATGTAGAAATCTTTCTCCCTGCTACTGCATTCTCCATAACTTTTTTTTTTGCAGGCTTTTTATTATTTGTTTAAACAAGTTCCTTGGAAATGGGCAGAAAATGTGGAGAGTCGATATTGGAAAAAATTGATTGTGTTATTACCATATTAAAAAAAAAGCAGAAAGGAAACATGAAACTACTCATGTAGCTCAGCTTTTAATACTCAGTTTTCCCTTTAAAAAGTCATCTTTACAAGATGGATCAGTAATTATATTAAGGTATTGAAACACATTCTTTGCTGTTGTTTTCACTCTACCAAATTAGTACAGCTGCCTTTAAAGATTTGTTTGGTCGATTCTTAGAGTGCTTTGTGCCAAAAAGAATTCTTGTGCTGCAGTTAGTCAGAGTCATTATTTCCTAGCTCTTGTCAAGTGTTTTAGGCTAAGTTTGACCCTTTCTAGTCATTGCAGCATTCTACCAGGGGAAACAAAACATGTGGGTTTGTGTAGGGAGTTTGCATCTTGCGTAGCTCCTCTTTATAAAAATCCTGTACCCTTAGCAAAGTTAGCTCTGTGCAGGAATCTGTCACAGTGATATCCTGCTATGGAGAAGCTTTGCTTCTGTTTTGCTGGTGTTTTTATTGCACTCCTGAATAAACCAAATGCTGACTGTCTCTGTCTCACTGGTGGAACCAACCCCACGCTGGCCTGGGCTCTCAGCGATCACTGGAGGCTTTGGGTGGGTTGCATTCTCTCATTTCACACATGGAAATAATTTCCCCTGAAAGCAGGTCCAAAAAGATTTTAAATAACTGCTCTCAGAAGTGTGGGCAGAGCCAGAAATGCTGTGCGTGAATTTATGGTGTCACTGGAATTTCTAGATACCTGCTGTAACTTCCTGCACACATTCCCTAAATGACCCACCTTGGAGATAGAAGCCTGAAGAGTCACTGCCAGAGTTACATTATTTTCTTCAAGTCTGGAATTTTGGAGTTTAGATATCAAGTAGTGCATGTGACCTTGCATAATCATGAGTTTATTAGAGAACTTCCAAAGTAAATAAAGACGACTTTCGGAAGGACTTGAAAAATCTTGGAACAGAATTCAGAGAGTAATAAAAAGGCTTTTGTATTTGAAACAACCCCCAATTAGTTTAATACTCATTTGAAGCCTGACTTACACTGTGCATCTGTAATCTTGGAAGAGAAGCCTAGAGGTACTGGATTATATTATTGAGCACACATCTGTAGCTTGTTTTCAGAAAACCCTAATTGAAAATTTTCAAGCAATTAAAACAGCTTGAAAAAATAATGTCTTATATCAAAAGAAATACTGAAGAAATATAAAGTGGTTTCAGGGCAGGAGAGTTTTTAAAGGACATGTACCTTGCGATGCCATATTAATATTTTTTAGTTGTCTGGATTTGCTTTTAATTGCAATGTTATTAATCGTAATTTGTTTTTAATTAAAATTAATAGCTAGCAGAAAAACAACTGACACTTTCTTCATGGTTAGAGCTATTTTTACAAGTGACGTGCATTGCTCTAACAAGCTTTCCAAGTCACATGCTTCCAGTGCTATACTGACCATGAAATACGGCCACCAAAAAGCATTTTTCTCCAGCCCTCATGTCACCAAACTGTGTCAGAGTCGAGATTTGATGTACAGCTGTTTGCTTCTCTAAGTCAAAAGTCCTTAACTCAGCACAAAGATTCGGGTTGCCCAGCACAAAAACTGCAGCTGCCATTCCACAAACTGATTTTTCCCAGCAGATGGAGCTGATGTTCTACAGAAACATAAAGTATCTTGGATGAACTTTTTTTTTTGATGCTTCATTGTACTTTTATCCTAAATACGACTTTTCTATTTCCTTTTATTTTTTCTGGGACAATTGCAATTAGAAGATAGTTTATTTCCAAGCAACTACATTTAATTTTTCTAGAGGATTCTCCAGTGGTTTTATCAAGGTGGGATTTCCCCTTGTGTTTTCCAAGTGCTAAGAGCTGTACTGCAGGAGAAAGTTGGACACTACTGTTTTACAATGTGTTTATGTATTTGTAAGATAAGGTGAACTATTATCATAATTTATTACAAATTGTGTTTTCCTTCCATTTTTCTAGTCAAACTAATTTCTAGAATGAAACAAAAACTAAAGCACATGATACTTAGATGCTGTATCCAAACATACCTACAGTACTCAAATGTCTACATGTTGTCAAATCACACTTTATTTTATAAAGTGAAATGATTACTTTCCCTGGTTAATGAAGGTTATAACTTCTAGATCAGACTGTAGGAATGGATTTGATCCTTCTTATAAAGTGTTTGAAGGGTTTCCAGAGGTGGGAGCAGGTAGAAACAGTAGCATAAGAGATGGAAGGAGCAGCATAACCAGAGCAGTGCTAGGAAAGCTGCATGGAGGAGTGTTAGAGAGAAACCAGAATAAACACTTCAGTTTTGGGCTCTTTCTTCTACAATCTGCCAAGGGATGTTTTTTGAGGGCCAAACTTACCCAGCTTTCAATTAATTACCCTTTTTTTCTTCCACTTTTCTTCTGTAAGTGGAGATGCCCAGACAAAATGAGAACAGAATGAATCACTTTGAAACCACTTGAAATATTTTTCATCATGTCCTTGACCCTCAAGGATACACAAAGTGAAGAGTTCTTGTTCACACACTTCCACACATGCAGAGATGCTCTCCTGCTGCTGCCCTTAAAGGACCATCCATGGGTATTGCCCTGAGCTTCCTTCCATGTCAAAGCTCAGTTCCATTTGTTGTTGGAAGGACAGAGGAGGGTGGAGTACAGAGAAGCTTTTAATATTGGGATAAAGAGATTTCAAGTCAAGCCTTACAGCCATGACTGCTCCCTTTGAAGCACTGCAGAAAGCAGAATTTGTGGTTCAGGACCAGTCAAGGACATCCTGAAGACCAAAGCAAGTCAGATGAGAAGAGCTGAATAAGAAAATACCTGCTTAACCTCTCTCTCAAAAAATAAAGTTAAAACCAAGCCCTGCACAATCCCCTCTGCCCACAAAACAACAAAAACCAACCAACCAACCAGGAAAAAAAAATCAAAACCCCACCAAACCCCCAAAACTCCATGCCACCAAACAAAATAACCAAAATACCTCAAAACAGCAACAACAAAGCAGCCCACTCCCAACTAAAAGAAAGGACCAAAAAAAATCTTTCAGGAAGTGAGAGATGGAAAAAAGGTGACAATGCATCTACAGTGTAGATAACAGATGGATAGCCTTCCTCTCAGTCCAGTGTGTGTTTGGAAAATAAAATACAGCATATTCCATAGAATTACACTTCTGGATGGCTTTTTCCCTAACCAGATGATTATTGAGAGATTGAATTTTTCATATCAGGGGCCTTTTCACCCTTTTCCTCCCCTTGACAGCTATTTTTCAGAGGCCAAAATTTCATTATGCCCACATCAAATGCCCATGAGGGTTTGGACCATAACATGACCAATTAGATGACATGAAGAAACTGCAAAAAATGGGGCCTGTTGGGTTTTTTCCAGGCATCTTTCTTTATAATGGATGTTGTAATGAAAAAGAGGAGGAAAAGCATCTTCTCTGTGCCAGGTTATAAAGCTGTTTCCCAGCTTACCCAGTGGCCCTGCCCTAGACCAGGGCTCTTTTAAGGTGTCTGGGAAGTGCAGTGTCTGATGTGTCACTGGTAGCCTGCACTGAATGAAGGAGTTGAACCTCTCTTCCCTGGGATGAAGATTAGCACCCAAATCACAGGAACATCTCCCTTTTGATGTCTCAAGCATTTTTAATTAAATCTTGAATTGTACAGGGAGGTGCAAATATTAAAGGGAAACACATAGTTTTGAGTGCATGGCTTAAATTGGCTTATAGATATACAGAGATAATTAGTCTTAACAATTATTTCTTAAGCTCCAGTTCCTGGGTATCTTGAAAACGTGATTTTTTTTATTTTCTTCATGGCATTTTGCTGGTTGTGATTTGCTAAGACTCGATGCATAAACACATCAGATTTAATTTTAATAAGGCTCTTAGAGTATCCAATTTTCCCTGCTGCTGTAATAAATTATAGCATATATGGGTAGCTTTTTTTTTTTTTAATTTTTAAAGCTAAGTTAAACTGTAGAAAATAGGTTAATTGTATCTGTTCCTTTCTCTAAAAATGCCATGAAAATACAATGTTAATTCTGAACACAAACTAGCCCATCCCACTGAGCTGGACCAAACCTGGGGTTCGTGCCTGAGAACATTAAATGTATAAACTAACAGCTTAAGAATTTGGCCCATCATGTCTCTTCCCAAGCCATGCTGTGATTCATTATCATTTTATATCATTTTCCATGTTGATGCCAATGGGAGGCTACAGATTTTTACCCTCTTAAATAATCTTGTTACTGTGTGAGATACAAATATTCCTCTGTTTCAAATGTGTGCATATAGAAGAAAACAATCTTCGTGCATTTCCCAGGTCCAGAGGTGCCTTGGAGTCCTCTTAGGTAGAAGAAATGACTAGAAATGAACAAAAGAGAAAATTCCTGATACCTGACTCAGTGATGGGATGTGCTGTTTGAAGCCAGCACAGGTTTGGGAGGTTTGGAACATGAAGAATGTCAGATAGAAAAGAAATTGCTGATCAGTATCTGTGTGTTATCTGTTATTGCACAGGACAGTGGGCAGGAAAAACGCTAAGAAAGGATTTGGCACAGATTTTCTGAATTAACCTTTTTGTGCTGTTCAGTCACCATACCCAGTAAACCTTTAATTAAAAAGCTCATTTTTCTGGATGTCTGTATTGAAGGGGCTCTTTTGAGATTGGTTTCTTTCACCATTAGCCTGGTTTTAATTTGATGGAGTTTCTTAAAGGGGATTTTCCAGCCCTTTGCTAACTTTGGTAAATATCCTGTGATTTTATTTCCTCGATTTTGTCAACATTTGAAACATTCTGCATTTGAAACCCTCAGCAGAAAACATCTGAGTGTTTTGTCATAAGCTGCTGATGCAGTGTGGCAATTGTTGTCATCTCAAGGATCTCTTTGAAATGTCTCCCTAATTTTGGTTTCACGAGAAGGCCCTCAGTTAGTGGGAGTCCTACCATGTTACCAAGAATTCATGAACTCCATCCTCACAGGGTAGTCTCCAAAAAGCAAATTTGTTGCCTCATGTGGGATTTGCAGGGCTGCCTGTAGGAAAACAGGGCTCTGTTGGGATACCAGGCTGTGGTGTTCTGCTTGATGAGGGCTCTCTCTGTTATTTGCCCCTTCATCAGCCTTTGTGATCTGGAAGCTTCCTCTGTAATGATTTTAAATTTCAGATTAATAGTTATTTTCCTCCCCATTTTTTCCCCCTCTTATTTTTTTCTGCCTGCAGATTTTATCAGTAATTATTTTTCTCCTGATCATTGTTCAATAATGTCATGCTTAAGGAATAAACCCTGCTGGAATACATTAGAAACATATCTTCCCAATGACAATTTCCTGTTTATAACTGCATCTGGAGACTAATGTAACTAACTTAACTCATACTTTCTTTCTATTGCTTCACTTCCTAAAATATAATGGCATACAAAATGCAGATTCTTTGTCCACTTGGACAAGCTGCATTTTTTGTAAAATACTGATCATCATTAATTTCATCTCACTTGAATTCTCTAGTTCTGAATCAGGATTTATGCTTTTTGAGAGTGGAGACGTGGTAGGGTCAGTTTGTTTCCCCTTTTTTTAGAATTGGCACAGAACTGCCATCTGGAACTTCCTCAGTGTTGTAAGTCTTCTTGACTACTTGGAGCAAGCTTTGGCCAGCTGTTCTAAAACTCGTGCAAGTTATTCAAAACCTTTCTCTTAAAACTTCTTTTCTTTAAAAACTGCAGCTTTTGCATGTTGTAGCTGTTGTTTGAGGCTCTGAGGTGAATGCCATTGGGAAATCAAGCATTCCATCATCATTCTCACTATATACCATGAGTTTAACTCAGTAAAATCAAACATTATTTGTGCTTTTTCCTCACTACTGCACAGAAATCCTCGTGATCTCTGAACTTTTCAGTCATTCCCAGCAAACCTGGCAAAGTGCAGAGTACTGAGAAAAGGGATCACACACGTCCTCAAAGTCCCATCCTGTGAAGAGACACCAGAAAATTGCAAATCAGAGAGGAAAGCTGGCAAAGTGCAGATAATGAATCAATGCATGATCTGAAAATTATCTAAATGCAGTTTAAGTTTTAAATTCAACTTCAAAAAAAATTCTGTGCTAATAAAGCAATGATTGGCCTATCTTTTTCCTATTTAAGCACAGACTTAGAAGGTTAAATTTGCAGTACAAAATTTAGGACAGATTTTGTGGAGTTCAGTGGGTGATTTTTATTAAAGAAAAAATACTTTTTCTCTGGAGTGAATTTGGATTGTCCTTTAAAGTCAAGAAATGTTCTTGGCCAAAACCAGCAATTATGATTTTAAACATTTTATTTCCTATAAAATGTGTTTTAAAAAAATTAAAAGATGCATATGGAACAGCTCACCTTAATAAAAATACAGGGATTAATGTGTATTAAAAATTTTTACATGCACGACATGGGCTTGAAGTTAAATAGGAGGATGGGAAAAGGATGTGTTGCAAGAGGCATATATATGCCTCAGCATCTGCTGAAGAGGCAGAAGTAGAAATTACATTTTCTTGACTTTCAACTAATTGGTTTTCACTCGTAAGTCATCCTGTATGAACCCTTATAAAATACTTGGCCTGGGATTGTAGTAGTCCTAGATACTGAAATGCAAAATGGGGATTTAGATTCAGGAGTTGGTTTTGAGAATGACAGAGTGGTTTAGATGGGGATAGTTGTTTGGGTTATTTGGCCTGGAGGCTGCTGTTTGTTTTACCATCCTCATCAGCTTTTGGGATGCATTAATCAGTAATGAAGTGTCTGGGTGAGTCCTGTTAGTGTGTGAAGTTAATAGGATTAATTATAAATTAATGTTTAGCTATTAAGTGTCCTTCAAAATGAAGAAAAAAATCAGGAGGAAGGGAAAAAGAAGTTAATTTTGTGCCTTTAGGGTGGTTCTCCAAACTAGTTAATAATTTGCCATGAATGAAACTGCCTGTAAGCAAAATGAAATAAAAGAGATTGACAGTCATACCGTGTAAATCACTTGGGAAGATTTTCTAAGTACTCATTGGAGAAGGATCAGAGCAAAGATCCAAAACCTGAACTATCACTTCAATGAATTATTAATTGCAATCAGAGTTTTTAAGGATTTTTGTGGGAGAGGTGTCAGTTGGCTGCAGCCAAGCCCTTCACAGTCACAAGGCAATTCAGGCTTGTGTCTTCCAGGTCTGATGGGACATCAGACCTTGGTGACATCCTGGACTCTTGGTGGCACTAAAAGCCATTGTCCACACTGACTTCTGACACAGAGTATTTGTACTGATGGGGAATTATGCACCCAATTTATCCTTGAATGGAAGTGTTGAGGATAATGTGCTCAAACACAGAGCTCTGAAACAGCGACTCCAACTCCTGGCCTTTGGTGGATCATCATCCTTATTTATTCATTTGAAAATACCATTCCAGTCTGTCAAGGACTTGAGAGGAAAAGGGCAGCATTTTGCTCTGGTAACAGAGCAAAATATGGAGCAATCAAATATATTTGCTAAGAAAAGTACTCAAATTTAGGGCACTTCTTGACTGTCATGCAGGAGCAAATTCGAGATACTATGCTGATTTTATAGGCAGTGTTCACAAGAGAGAGAAAGGTAAATCTAACAGCTACAACAGGAGATGGAAAAAGATGGGAAATTTATTGAATAGGACACATTACCCAACCCAGTCTCATAAAGTGTTGTCTAGCCATCATCTAGTGGGCTGCTGGCAGATAAATTCTGAGAATAAAGTAGATCAAGTACTTCTTAGCTGATGACAAATGCAGTGCTTTCAAACTGACCCTGTTTAAAACAACTGATGCCTTCAAGGAATATCTGGAAGTTCCCTCCATGCATGAGTATGGAAGTGAGTGTAGAAATACTGGGGTGTGGAAAACACACTGATGTGCTCTGCTCAACAACCAGCCAGCTGCTAAACTGAAACAGCTCATGTTTCTGCTGCTCTCATGGAAATCTCATGGAAAAGCTTCAATTAAGTGCATAAAAGGCAGGTAAAAGTTTCAGGGGAACATGCTAGGTAATTTTAAAATGCTCCTTCCTGAATTTTAGGAACATTCTGTAGAGTGCAGTTAAAAATGCTGGTCTGTGCCCAACTGAGACTTTGGGAATAGTTGGTGTTTTTTATGGGAAGCTTGTTGAAGGAGGCAGGAAACAATTTCAGGTGGAGGGAGTTGAGAGAAAATGAGAATTAATAAAAACAAATAAACTTACTATTAATGTGATTACTGTTGTGTTTTTCATGTTTCAGTTTGCAAGACATATCAAGAAATCCGAAGGCCAAAAGACGCCCAAAGTTGAGTTACAGATCTCAATCTATGGTGTAAAAATTCTAGATCCCAAAACAAAGGTAAGAAACTTGCAGGGTTTTTTTTTCATGCTAAGCTAGTAGATATTTGTTTCACTGTTTTTAATGCTTTTATTGTTTTATATTTAAGTGTTATAACAAAAGCCATTCTGTTGATGGAAGCAAATCTTCTATAATACCATGTTTTGTTACAACACATGGGTGACATCTTCCCAGGACAGAACATGATAGTCCTGAGGGCACACTGCAGCTGATGTGCCTTTCAATTCTTTTAATCCTTTCTCAGCAGGAGTCTTAAACTTTGAGGAAGATGAAAACAATGAGCTAGAAAAATGTGAGCACTGTGCAGGATAAAAACCTTTCCGTACAGATGTTGAATACTGAATTTGGAAGAACTTTTTGTTCCTGCTCCTTAATTGTGAAGTAATTGCTGCATTCAGGCAGGCACTATACCTTTTCTCAAATGGTAGCTGTAGTTCAAAGCTACAGCTGCTTGCAGCCCATTTTTGCTTCAGACTCTTGACATGGTCAGAACTCAACAGTCCTTACATAAGGAGAGGGGACAAGAAATATCCATGTCAACTTCAGTTGGAGTTTTTACAGCTTCCTTACGCCATCAGGCAGACAGGGGTGCTAAACCCCACATCCTGGAAAAAAAACTGTTTTAAAATAACAGTTTGAAAAGCCAAAAGATCTTAGCCTTCCTGCAGAGATTAACAGAAAGCTGTGGGATATATGTTCCTGGGGGAGTAGGAACATTCTCATCTCTGAGCAATGTTGTTGTTACAACTCAAGTAGCAATCAACTGAGCAGTCTTTTTATCTCCCCCACTTAGTTTCATGTAGTTGCATGTAAATTTGAATCGAGTTTTCCTTCTTTTTGCACAGTTTATAAGTGCTTTAGGAAGTTCAATTTCATGTTATCAGCACTAATTAAAGCCTTTTCTTGAAACAAAGCACTTGGGTATGTTACAGAGGAATATTGGTCTTTAGTCACACAGTGACTAACAATGGCAGTAGGAAAAAGAGGGAGCTCATATGTCAGGGCCTGATTCTATATTTGGCACTCAAAAAAAAAGGATTATAGAAAAGTGGTTCTGTCCTGAAATGGCAAAAAAACAGTTCTATGGATCCATAAACCTCACAGTGCCAGGGCAAGCACATGTTATTGTTGTGTGTTAGAGAGCTACCACAGGACAGAGATTTGGGACATGGGAGAAACAGAATACTCACTACAGCTGGAAAGGCTGAGAAAATGGACTCAGTTGGGGCAAGGGCAAAAGATTGCCCATAGGGTGCATTTTTTGGCTCTGTGGTTGTGTGCAGAGAGGGCATGGCCTTGTTTGTGGGCTTGCAGCAAGCTGGGAGCCCCAGTGCTGCACAGACATTTTCTTTTTGTAATAGATAATAGTTCACATCTAAATGACATTTTTCCTTTAAAGCAAATACTGCTTTCCCATGTAATAAGCCAAATAAAATAAAATACCAAGAAGAGATTTGTTGAAGAAAAACAACAAAAAAAATAGTTGAGATAGTTTATTGCAGTCTTTTCAAGCTCTCAGATGAAATGCATTGCCATTGCAGCTTTTTAAATAGCTGGAACTTGATTTTTAATAGAAAGAAAATATAGCAGCAAAAATATACAAATAATGCTTAAAAGCTGCTTATGTGGTACCTCAAGTAAACAAATTTTTGTATGTCCCATCTATTTCTCTATTTTTGATTAGCAAAGTCTCTTTATTTCTGTTTTCTATAGCTGAGTAAGGGCTCATTTCAGTAAATCCATTTTAACAAACCTTGAGAGATGATGAAAAGAACAGATTATTTTACATAATCAGGCCCTAAATAAATTGCAGAGGGATGCAAGGCAACAGCGAAATCAATTTTCTAGAACAGGAATTACTGTCCAAATAAACACTTCCAGATAAATGCTGTCCACATAAAAACTTCCTGTTTACATTCAGGAGCATTTTTTAGGATATGAGTTTGCTAACTTCTGTTATACCTTAGGTCCATTTTTGGGTGCTCTCATGTACAATTCAAAACTGTTACTGCAGCTTGCCTGCTCTTGTGAGGAACTCCAGAGCTTTCCTTTGTGCATCTTCATCCTCAGAGAGCGCAGTAATTCCTTCAGAACTGCCTTTGTGTTTGTTTGCAGGAGGTGCAGCACAACTGCCAGCTCCACAGGATATCCTTCTGTGCTGACGACAAAACTGACAAGAGAATATTCACTTTCATATGCAAAGACTCGGAGTCCAACAAGCACCTGTGCTATGTGTTTGACAGTGAGAAGTGTGTAAGTACCCGGGATGCTCTGCAGGGCTGCAGCTGCTGCTGGCTCTGCCTTGAGATGGAGTGGGAATGGTTCATTAGAGACACAGCCTGCCTTTTCATTGGGACACAGGTTGTCATGCCAGTGTGGTGTCTTGTAACTTAGAAGCATTAAATCAAGGAAAAGGTTCTTTCTTCAGTGGTCTGAGGTGGTTTTCTGGGATAATTTCTCTTGGTGCCCAGCTCGATGTCCTGGGGGAAGCACCTGCAGTACTCTCGGGGAGCAGGCTCCATCCCAGCAGGCTGGAGATGTTTGCACAGCTGCTTGCAGAGATTGCTGCAGCTCTGGGGCTGATACACCCTTGCAGGCTCTTCAGCTGATGTGTCTGTGTCTGGTTTTAGTGTTGGGGTTTTTGTGTGTTGTTTGTTGTTTGGGGTTTTTTGTTATTTTATCACAGCAAGGTTCTCCCTTCTTTGTCCACCCCTTTCCCTGCCACATCTCTCAAGTTTAACACCACAAAGCACTCCCAGACAACTCATTGCACCAAGCACTGACATTCTCTGCTGTCAGGCAGAACAGTCATTCCTTACTCTATTTACTTTCTCTGCTGAAGTTCTAAGCAAGTGGTGTATCCATATGTTCACCTTTTGTTGGTGCTGCTTTGGCATCACTTGTTTCTGAAACTTTGGTTTCCTCCATCAGCTTCCTGTAGGATTGTTTTACCCCCATCATTTTTGAAACAGATATTCTGCATTGGCTGTATAAACACATCATAACATAGGATATGAATCAGTATAGAACCAGTAAATTTTTATATTTTGCACATACAAATGCATTTTCCGGAGATTTTTTTTTTCCCTGGATTTTTCTGGATTTGTGTATTTGGAAATAATTGAGCAGATAAATACTTGTCTGCAGTATCTTGAGAGAGATTTTATAGTACTTGCAAAAATAAGTGTTAAAATCCAGAATTAAAGTCAATAAGGGTCAAAACATCCATCAGCATGAAAACATTATTTCATTACATCTAAAAGACTTTATTTAATGGTTGAACAGGCTGTATTTGCTTCAGAAATCATCAGGAAAAGCCATTGTACAGTATGGCATCTGTGTTTATGGAAATGGAAGACATAATTTGTGCTGTCCAGTCTCCCTTCTTTATCCAAAAAATGTTAAGCTCTTTCATGGTGTTTTGCCCAAGGTATTTTGCTGAGGGGTGCTTGCCATGCTCCTTTGCAGTGCTGGCTTCATGGAGAATGGGGCAAAGCCTTTGGATGTGGTACATGGTGTAAAGTATTCTGTGACCCTCTGAAATGAAAGGAGCTCTAGCAAATATCCTGATGTACTAATTTCAGTCTTATGTTTTATGTAAAGGCAGAAGAGATAACTTTAACAATTGGTCAAGCGTTTGACTTAGCTTACAGGAAATTTCTGGAATCTGGAGGAAAAGATGTTGAAACAAGGAAGCAAATTGCAGGTTTACAGAAAAGAGTAAGTTCTGACCTATGTTGTTCTTTTTAAGAGATAAAAGTACATGCTAATGTATTCGTATTATCTGCTTTTTCTGAAAACATAATTTCTAGCATTATTCTCAGATTGCTAAGGTGGAAAAAAAAAGACTAAAAAAAGGTGTTAAAAAGTATTTTATGTTTTACTGTCTTGCAAGGACACTAAAAAGCAAGGTTGAAATATGGAGGATACTAAAATTTAATTGTTTTTTATAGTCAGATAAAGAGTTAAACCTTGATTCTAAATGACCAGATCTCTGATGAAACTAATGCTCAGTGGATGCTGTTGTTGAAATCCATGACTATCCCAATAGCTGTTGAATAACCACTTGCTTTGTAGATTCAAGAATTAGAAACTGAGAATGCAGAACTGAAAAACAAAGTCCAAGATTTGGAAAACCAGTTAAGAATAACACAAGTACACGCGCCTCCAGTAAGTACATGACATAACCCAACTCTTGTGCCTGAATTTATAATCCCCCTGTATTTATAATCACTTTGTGATCATTCTGAGCATCCCTGCTGTCCCCAGAGATTGCCATTAACATGCAGTGATCACATAACACGTCTGCTGGAGTGCAGTGCTGGACTAACAGTGACAGTGTGACAAGCCAGCAGCAGTGCAAGTGGCAGTGTCTGCAATTGTGCCTCTTTCACACCTGTTTGTTGCTATTTGCCTCCTCCAGTAGAGATCTGAGTGTGCCAGCTGAGGCTGGAAAACCCTTCTGCACTGAAAGGATCTGGTTCCTAAAAGCTGCCCGGGAGCTCCTCCCCACTTTGTCACAAGCACAGGGTCCCCTGGGACTGACAAGTCCTGCCAAGGAGGCATCAGCTCTTGGGTGGGTGGGAAAGAGGAGCAAGAGTGGGCTCCTCACTGAGAATTCTGCCTGCCTGCAGTGCCTGTAGATGATGAGCACAGAATTCTGGTTAAACTGCTGGCTGGCAGCTCCTTACACTCAGGCAGGACCCCCAGAAAAGCAGGTTGCTCTGCAGACTGGGCCCAGTGACTCCCTTTTTCTTGCACGTGTGTTCCATCTGCACAGCTTTAGCCAGCCGTGAAAATAAATCCAATTTCTAAACATATGTGTGGCAGAATCTTAGAGAAAAGAGGAATTGCTTTTCAGCTGTGTTCCTGCCCTGAATGTTCACCATTTCCCCTGGAATGGATGCTCAGAAATGTGCAGTGCAAAAGCATCTTTGCAGTGGTGCTGGCAGTTTCCCAGTAGTGCCTGGACACTCTTTATGTTCATTAGATGGTTGCTTCCTTGAGGAACTGCTACTTCATTTTATGCAATCTGCTTAGAGGAGAGAGCACCATAAATTATAAATACTCTGTAAATACCACAGTGAACATTTTAAATTATGGATGTCTTCTCACTTTTGAAACACTCAGTGATAGGTGATCAATTTTAATGCTAGATTTAATATCAGGTTAGTCAATTCTTTCATCTTTTATTTTCCTCATTTGGGATGGCAGTTTGTTTTTATTTATGAATATAATAACTAAATGTATATTTGAATGCAAATAAACAGGCTCTTAAATCCATTGCAATCAATGATTTTCTTTCATTTAAATTAAAAAACTTTGTAATTTCATTAAGCAAAAAAATTAAAGAAAATTAATAATGCCCCAAAAATATCCCATAGTTTGTGATTTATTGTGTCTTTCAAGACAATGATGTCACATTCCTTATTAAAGAGTTGAGATCTAAATTTGTTAATTTGCTAGCCACTTCTAAACTCTCTCCCTAGATGGTGTTTTATTGTTAATTACTATTGGTACAATGAATAAGCACATTGCTTAAATAGCACTTGTGCTGCAACAAAACTATAGAATATTGACAATTATTGATCGTAATTAATTCATTTCAACAATCACTGTTGGCTATTAATTTGCCCTTTAATTTTATTGCTTTATTTGCTCCTTAATCTTTACAATGAACCCCCTAAACATTTCCTGTCACAAATGATTGGAATTGCAATAAGAGCCACCTAAGAGCCTGTTTAACATCTGCACCCCTTCTGACCCAGAAGATTTCTATAAATGGCTGAGTATTGGCACAGGATGCCCAGAGGTTGGAGCTCTCTGTACTCCTGGAGATGCTGGATCTTCCCTGAGCATGGTCCTCAGCAGCCTCAGCTAATTTGGAGTTTGGTTTGAGCTCCTTTCCTTTTACAGGATTCTTCCATCAGTTGTGCAGCCAAAAATTCAAACAAAAACAACAGAGCAACCAACCAAAAGCAAGCACATTTTGGGGAAAACATCTTTCTCAAATGCAGGCCCACAGCAGCTCCCACCAAGCACTCCCAACTTTGCACCTTTCCAAGAGGCAGCTTTCAGGCAGGTCCTTTCCACACCAGACCCTGTGGAGATGGTAAATCAGAGCTCTCAGGTGTGCTGGTGTAGGAATAACTCAGTGTCAGTGCAACTGTCAGGTTGAGAATGAATGGAGGAAGGCACTGGTGAGGGGGCCAAGTGACTTCAGTGCAGAGAAAAAGAGGTGTAAATATTTTTAGGGCAGTTTGAGTCTGTTAAAAGGATTATCAGTGAATGTGCCTGGAGTAGCAGTGAATGTGATGGCACCTATCTCCTTTATTACTATGTGAGCAACAAATGGGTATGAAAGAACAAAATTGCAAACATTTCATAAGATGATTGATTGCCTGTTATAGTTTGCAATTAATTTTTTACACTTTTCATTCCAACCAACAATAATTTCAAGTATGATTCTGCGAAGTCTCAATTCCTATTAGAGAAAAAAAAAGTGGTGCAAAATTTTCTTCCCCCCATTTCCACATAATTTCCATAATGAAAAAGGTCACTTTAGTTTTAAAAGAAATAATAAGAGGTTTTTTTCTGAATTTAAACTAAAAATGTCTGTACTGCTGCTGCTCTGTCTTCAAAATTAAAGTAACAGATTAATATTGTGATCATTTTGTCAGAGTAAACTTTTCAGATCTGCTGATAGTGTTTTCTGAAATGAAACAGCTTAAATGAAGCTGAATATCCAACATAGGGAATAATACCTTATTTGAGCTCCTTTCTAAGCACTTTTGGGTGGATTGAGGAAAGCTTCCTTCCATGCAGATAGTCTTGGTATTACGTGCTGTGAACATAAGATTCTTGTGATTTAAAACACATTTATTAAACTCAAAGTTTTAAGTTTTCTTCAAGTTTTCATATCACACTGTTGAGTTATGCAGAGATGCCATTGCCATACAACAGCTTCCTGAAGATTTTCTTAGATATAAGAAGCAATTTGATTTGTTTATATTTTCTTAATCTTTTATGTCTGGAGCTCTTTATCAGGCAGTCCAGCTTTTCTGTGTACTGAGTTCTAGGGAAGGGATTGTCCAGTGGCCAATGGAAAGTTTATCCACTTTGAACTGACCCTTGACACCTAATGTGAAAAAAGAACCCATGCCTTTAACTGGCACCACAGCACTTTGTAAAGAAATGCTCAGTTTCAGGAGGCAGCTACAGGTGGTTAAAAGTCGCTTCTGTTTGTGCTAAAGGAGTAGCTTGGATTTCACACCTTGTGCTTTCCTTTTCGTGTTTGGTTGTTTGCATGCTGTTTGTGCTCTCTCAGCCTTTGCAGATGCCACGCAGGGGGCTGCCTGAGCCCCTGTGCAGTGAGCAGGGCATGGCCACAGCAGCCCCTGGCAGGCACAGCTGCTGCAGCACTGCAGGAACCTGATCCACCAGGGATCTGCCTCCCGGGGCAGGGGACAGTGCCCAAACCCTGCACTGAACACTGGCACCACCCCGGGCTGTGCCCTCCTCTCCCTCACTGCCATCCCTGTCCAGGCAGGCACAGTGCCAGCCTGACAATGGGGGTGTTTCCTTCCCCAGGAGAGGAGCCTTAGGGGATTTCAGCATTTCCTGCAGCTGTAGTGTGGCACAGAGCTGTGACAGGCAGCACGTGATGTCACTGAGATGCTTTGTGTTAAAATGCTGGCCCAGGACAGAATGCCTTCCCCACCTGGCAGTAACTGGGCAGCCATGGCATGGTTTGTGTGCAGTGCCAGTCTATCATTTCTTTATTCCTGCTTCTTCCCTCTGAGGTGCATTGATTTCTGTGTCTTTAACCATCTGGACACATCATTCTTCCCATTAGTTTTTAATGAAATGAAGAAGGGAGAAAACACTGGGAAACTTGAAGTGCAGCAGGTTTTTTTGCATTTTATCACTGACCCTTGACATTGTTGGTTGTTTGTGTGGTTTGGAGTTGTTTTTTTTTAAAAAAAGCAAGCCAATTCTGCTTTTTCTGACAGCTCAGTCTTCTGATTTCCAGGTCATTTTCCCACAAGCAGGACCAGATTACATTTCCTGTTCTCACTTCAGTATCAAAAGAAAATAGAATGTGAGAGCATCTTTAAACTGTGGATGGATAACTTAATATGTGTATGGTTTTAAACATCTGGTTCACTGCACATTTTAAAAAAATTGTCTCAACATGTTTCAGTTCTAAGTAGATACATCCAGGCTGTCATTTAAAATAAACTTTTCTAACTTCCTGTTGTCATTGAAAATAGGCTTGCAGCTAAATATGAAATAAAGCCATTTGCTTAGGATCAAATGTGGTACTATCAAGACTTAAAATTCCTCTTTCACTTCCAAAGTATTTTTAAAACATTTTGTCTATAGTTTGTCAAAGATGGAACTTCAGATTTGTGCAGCTCAGGAGGAAATGAGATGTGCTAGGCTGGGCTGCAGTATGTGTGGCTTTGCTGACAGATTTACTTCTCTAAAAGAAGCTGGCCCTGTGCTCACAGAATATTGAATTCTTGGGTAGTAGTGTTGAACACTTTCTTTGCAGAGCATAATACTAAAACACCTTAATTTGCTGATCCTTCACATCAAAATGTGTACAAACTGATGACTGATCCAAAAATCCTTCCATGGTCTAACTGAGAGTAGAAAATGCAAGCAGTGAATTGTAAGCTTGGAGCTTCATTTTAAGCCCAGAATCAAAAAGTATTCTGAGTTGATAATTTCATAAGAGAGAATATTTTTCCAGCTGAAATATCTGTTAATAATTGTTTTAATTAAATTCCTTTTTAGATAATTAATTGGAGTATTAGGGTGTTTATTGTTTTCTATTTAAAAAATACAAACAAACTAGAAAAAACACATGAAAATTGAAACCAGTCATACTTTAAAAATTTAGGGATGACTTTTCTCTCTCCAGTTTATAAGCAGTGCAAGCTAAAGGCTTCTTTGAGAAATACAAAGACAAATTCAGTCTAAAACTGCTTTTCTGATGATTCTTGCTTGTATTGCAGTTTTCTTGCAGGCCAGCTAAGGGTTTATTTGAGGACATATTTTAAAATAACACTGACAGACTGAAATGGCTGCAAAATACATGTGTGAATAATGCAATTACCTCCCCTTTGCATTTTTGCAATGTGCAAATGGGTGAAAAGCATTGACAGCAATCAGGTTCTGTTTTTGATGGAAACAACTGCCATCAGGATTCTCTCCTTGCTTGGTTATTAGCATCACTATGAAAATTTTTCTGTAGCTGTTCCAAATCTAGCCATATGGCCAAATCAACATCAATCTAATTTAGGTGCTTTTTCTGTCAGTTCATAAACTCTATGGGAAAAATAAAATTTCTTTCTGAACCTATAAAAGAAGCCATTAAGGCAATGAGATCATAGTTGGAAATGAAAGAGAGAAAGCTGGATTATATAATGAAATACTTTTGCATAAAATATATTGTGAAAGTTGCACATCAAATTATCAATCTTCACGCTTTTTCTCTGGGGATATCGTAACTAATTAGATTTACGTTTGCTCAGCACATTCAGTAAATAATAAACTGCTTAGTGATCATTTTTTTCCATGGGGGTTGATGGTTTTGAGTAGTCCTCCTAGAACTTTGCAAAGTTAGTCCCTCAGCTGGCTGTGTTTGCCAATGCAGAAGTGTTATGCAACAGGAATTATCAGTTTTTTGGTGTCCTGAGTGGCTCTGCTGAGGACATGCAGTCCCAAACTCAGGCTTTCCTTGGTTTGCCTCTGGAGCTGTGCTTCCATGTGCCATGGGAAATGCTGGCATGGGATGTTTCCTTTGTCTCACCCCTTTGCATGCACTGCTGAAGCTCCTGTGACTCGTGTATCTGTTGTTTACTTCTCATCTGTTTTAGTGGCTTGGCAATTCTTTAATCACTGGTCCTTTTTGCATTTGGTCTTGATTATGTGAGGACCATGGATTCTCATCTCTCTGTGTGCCTGTGGGGACACTGCCCCAGTTTGTGTCCCAGGGAGGCTTTGGCTGCTGCTGCTGCTGTGTGTGACTGCAGCCTCCAGGGCTCAGTGCAGCCCTGGCACGGTGGCTTCACTTCTCTGCTGCTGTTTCCATTGCCAGTGCTGCCCAGAGAAGGCTGAAATGTGGGGAAGCAGAGCTGAGGGGCAGCAGGAAGAGGTGCTGGGAGGAGCAGCCCCAGAGGGAGCAGTGTCCTTCCCTGCCCCATGGGATGGAATATGGAATATTCCACATGGAATATATGGAATACACACTCCTGCAGGGTGGTGGTGCAAAACCCCTCCAGTTTTGAGCAGAGCATTGAAGGTACTGATTGATTAGACCCTTTCTCCAAGGTTTTGTTGTGGCCTAGAGGCATGGGCCACCTGCCCCAGTGACCCTCACTGGAAAGCTTTACCACACTCACAGGAAAGCCCCAAGCCAGATGTTGGAACTGCATGCAGATTTCAAAAACCATTTGGGAATGTGTTTGTGCATATCACTTGGTTCCTGTTTCCACCAAGGGTGCCAAGTGGGAAAATGCACATGTTTTTTCTTTGCCTATCTTCAGCTTTTTTAGATTTATAGTATTCTGTGTTCAGTTGTTTGAGCACTTTTTCATGAGGGTATAAAACTCTGTTGCATTTATGATGCTAAAGAAAATGAATTTGAAATTGTCTACGGCGTATTTCATATCACTGAAAAAGAACTGAATGAGCTGAAGATGTAGCAGTTAATTAATGAAACTGCTAATGCTTATACAGTATTTTATGAGTTAGTAAGCTATAGATTAGTGAGTGCTCTTAGTACCCCAAATCTCAGGAAATGAGCAGGTTCTTAACCAAATGCATAATTTTCAATTCAAGGTCACTCACCATTCCCTGGAACATCACTGCAGTTACCAGCTGTGGTGGTTCTGTATATTACCAATGTGAATGTTCTAAGGACCAAAATCATTTTCTAATTTATTCTAGTTCACACTTTGCTGATTGCTGTGTGGATGTGACACAGAGATTGCAATCAATGTCAAGAGACACCTTGTAAAAAGAAACTATTTTGAAGTGATTTCCTGATTAACCAAATCTCAATCACATTACTGTTTCTAGCATGATGCAGCCCAACAGTGCATCTTCAGCACCATTCTCAGTGGAATGAGCCAAAAATAAATCCTTACATCTATCCATAAAGGAGACCAAGTCCACTGAGCTAGTATGACAATTCCATCAAGTATCATTTCTTGGTGTTCTCTTGTGTTAATGAAATGAGGCCCAAATTGGAACATATTGTATCAACACCTCTATTGCTGCAAGTGTCACACAGTGGGAAACTCAGATAAAACAAAATTGCCATATGAAATGATAGCTTAATTATTTTTACTATATTTTCTTCCTTTATAATTTGGTGTAAGAGTATTAATTTTCAGAAGTTACGCCCTTTTTAGGTTGTATTCTTTAGACTAATGGTCTCTCTCTTGCACTTTGTGCATCTGGTGGTATTCCCTGTTTTCCACTGTTGATGCACTCCCCTGCTGCCCCTGTGGTGTGTGTGGGCTCCTTGGGTCCAGAGCAGAAAGCCCATCAGCCTTGCAGGTCTTTCTGGGCCATGGGGTGAGACGCAGAGCAGCACTCCCAGCACCTGATGGGTTCTGTGCTGCTCTGCAAAAAAGAATTCCCAAGGAAAATTCATTCCCCAAGCAGGTGCATTCCCAGAACTGCCATAGGAAACTCGACACCCCATGAGGTGTGAGGTGTCCTAGAGTGTCACTGGTGAGCCCTGTGACTGCTCCATGCTCAGGGCTCAGATGGCACCAGGGGTGTATATTCTGCTTTTGTATGGAGTTTTGCCATTGCCTGGACGTGATAGATGTTCATCATCCTCATGGCTTTGCTGCTTGGTGTCCTACGTGCATTTTGCTGCTTTCTGTGTGATTTTTTATGTGACATCCATGCCTTCTTATGAGAACGACTTATCCTTTGCTGTTTTGCATTTCAGGGGAGTATGTGGCTTTTTTAATTACCCTTTATTTAGTCTCTTTGAGCATTTGTTGTTACGAGGGCTGTTTTTTCCCACAGTTATGTACAGTAGCAAGGATTCCATGGCAGTAATGCACGGAAGCACTGCAACTCTTCTGCCTGTAGTCTGGTGATACTCTTTGAAATCTTAATCAAAATTCTCTCCCGTAGGTTTCTTGATTTCTTTTTTATTGATTACCATTCCAAACCCTCCATTTCATGATTCCAGTATGGAAATTTTTGAAGTTGGGATAAAAAACTTTTTTTTTTTTCTTTAATGCTGAATTGCAAGTTTTGAATTTTGTGAGTTGCTTTGGTATTCTCAAGTATGGCATTGTTACTACATTTAGTCACCTGTACCTTTAACCAGGTTAATCTGTAAAGAAAGTGAAGAAAGAAACTGAGATTCGTTTTAAAATGAAATGTTTTGTTTCCTACATAACACTGGGAAAAAGGGTTTAAAATAATTGACTGAATCCTGCTCTACTGAGTTATGCAAAATTCTAATGAAATAATCATGGCACATCCATTGTGTAACATTACAAAGGGAGCAAAAGCAGACCTCAGAATTTTTGCTGCACTCATCTGCCACTGCCTCAGCCTGGGCCAGTCACAGGGGTTTAGGCAGAACACCTCCAGCCCAGGTGCCATTCCTGCCTCCTCTGTGTGGAACTCTTGGCTGTGGCAAAGAACTTTCTCCACAAGTGTCCAATCCCTTCTGTTGTGATCCAAAGATTAATCTGTCCTCTAAAGACTTTAGTTCAGGAATGAGCTGTTCTTCCAGTATTGGTGGGATAGAAATGGTAGAATTTTTCCTGAAATAGTTAGGAAAAATTCTGACCAGTGCATTAAGCAGCACAGTAACTCTTCCCTCCAGACCTGTGCCTGCCTGCTAATTTACAAGTGCAGATGTGAGAGATTGCTGATACCTTGTTGGATTTAGACATTTCTTAGCATCTCACACACACACACACCCAATTGGAAAGATGCCTGACTTCATTTTATTAGGTGTAATGATCAAGGAGCCAGTTGTCTTTGTTCCATTTGGTACTGGGTTACCTCTTTATGTGGCATATTCTTATATTTTGTTTTGAAGTATTGTCAAGTTCTGTATCTTGTAACTATAGCACTGAACAGCAAATTGCTGACAAGCTTTTTTGAAATATGAAATGTGTTTTTTTTCTTCTTCTTTCCCTGACGTTACCACGTTCTGTTCCTCAGAATGTTTTCTCTTTCTGTGATTCCTTTTCAGCTGCTGCACATAAAGTGTGATAATGATGAACATATGTTTCAAAGACCCTCTACTTTTTTCTGGTGTAACAATGAGGATTCACCTCCTTGTTTAGATATCTCTTCCATTACGCTTACTCCTAGGAGTTCTCCTGACTCTAGACTACCACCTGGATTGTTAATACCACCACCTTCAAAAAGTGGTCTTCCAAAGCCTGCCAGTGAATACAGCTGCCCAAGACCTCGTGTAATCTTGCTGTGCAAAAGCTTTTTCAGTTTTGGTTTTTTTAATTATTTTTTTTTTTGCTTTCTCTTGTTTTCTGTTGTGCATTAACTTGTATTAAAAATGTGCATTTTGTACAGTGGCTAAAGAACAGGGCAGATGAATCTTGGGTTCTTTAGGGGTACTCAAAATACGGAATTTGTGAAGAATTACTCTTATTTCTACAGAGCCTTTTCTCTCCCATCCCCAAAACATGAATTCTTATTTTTCTAACATGTTTAAATTAGTCCATTAATTAATGATCTTGGTGTTATCTGTCAGTTTTTTGTTAATTTTTTTTTGTATGAAGGATAGTGACTTAAAACAATTCTAAAGGTCCAACATCAAGGGGCCCCCCCATGAATTAATAGAAAAGCAATCAGCCATTAAATAACTTTTAGCATACTTTATAAAACTGTGCAAAATGAAGGTTGAAAATTATTCTCAAATATGAAATGGGCATATTGCCTGCTTTTTCATATTAATGTGCTTATACTCCCAACTTTTCTTCCACTTGCAAGTAATATTTGGCTTTATTTGGCAACCATCCTGGCTTTCTGCATGTGTGCACTAAATAAAAATGCTTCTTGTGCTCATATGTATTCAAAATACACATTTCTTAATTCACTTACAGTTTTAATTAAACTAGATCACTAGAATCAAAATGGCCAGTAAGTGACTTCAACAAAATGGAATAGAACTGGGAAAAGAGTCTAAAGTCTGGGTTTGCTTTTTTTGCCTAAAAGGCACATTTATAACTAAATGCAAGTGCTGTTTATCTGTCTTCTAGACAGCCATAAAACATTTAGCAAATGGTAAGATTCTCCTTTAGCACTTAGGATCTCCAAGGCATTCTGGGATTATCCGTGAGTGTTGATGGAAATGTAGGTTGATATAAGCATTTATTTGTGCCCTAAACCTGATCCCACCTTGCTGATGGCAACAAAATCCTGTCTACAATCAGAGCAAGGTTCGGATGAAGGAAGGGATGTGCTGCTTTATTATGATTATTTTGGGTCCAGCACATCCATTGCCCTGCAGGTGACATCCAGCAGCCTGCTGGATTCAGATTATCCTGGTTCTCTGCAGGGTTTTTGCAAAGTCCATGGACACTCACAGAAGGCTGCGGTGTCCAAACTCAGCACTGAAGTCTTTTCAGGACATAGGATCTTTGAAATTCCAATGGTGACTCATGTTGAGAACAGTAAGAGTTAACATCTTGATGTTAACATCTTGAAAACTGGTTACTTTATGAAATTAGCTCACCTACGGTCATGCTAAGGAATAGCAATGATTGAGAGAATTTTCTTTTTTTTTTAAAAGCAAAAAAATAAAAGCAGCATGTTAAATGTAGATTTTTTTTTCTTGCTATGCTTCTGTATATCTGGGAAGAAATATCCCAATTTCTTTTAGATATTGAGCAGTCATAGATCTGAATCCAATTTTAAAATATGAATAGATATTTAAAATATGAATTCAAAACTCTCAACTCGGGGGAGTTGAGAGCCCCGTGTTTTTATTTCTTTAAGCAGTGCATTCAGAGAAAAGCTGTGAATCAATATTGCTTCCCAGCAGCCACTGCAGAGAACCTCCAGAGAAAATAGAAGTGGTTCAGGGCTACCTGTAGACTTGGCTTAGAAATCTGTGACATGAGCTGTCCCAGGGCAGCTGCAGGGCTGAAGAAAGCAGCATTCCAAAATAAGGGTTTGTCCATGGCACTCTCATGGACAAGCAGTGCTAAGGACTACCTGCTTGCCAGATTTGTGTATTCTGAATAAAAGGGTCCATCTGACTAATTTAACTTGGGCTTCTAAATTTCCATGTGGATAGTCTGGGCAAACTGAGTCTTGTTTCAAAGCTGCAGGCTTTCACTGTGCCTGGCTGGCCTTTCTAACACACAGAGTGTGGAGGTTTCTGTATTGGCTCAGCAATAACATGAACATACAAACTAGTTTTGCTTTCAGCTCGTCAGTCTCAGTTTTAATCTATTTAATCTTCTGTCTTTAGTGTTCAGTGTATTTTGGCTTGACTGTGCCTCGCTTGTGCCCTGAAGTAGTGGGCTGGTGGCAGGAGGAATGAACCATTCAAAAACAAATGTGGCTGTAGAACTATAGTAATTGGTGGGTTTGGGGGTTCTTGCTTGCCCAGTGTTTTTTTGAACCCTTCCAAATTGCTGGGCCTTTCGAATGAAATCCCTTCACTTTTATGTTTGACAACAGGTTTACCTTGGATATTAATATTCAGTATATCACGTCTAGGTTATTACTTATGGAAAAACACATTTAAAGCTTTGATCATACCAGTTTCTCTAGGCTGCCAAATTAGAGATCATGTAAAGAAGAATTAGTAAACCAAAAATACTGGGATTGTATCTTTTAACTTGGTTATGTGCTCTCCAGAGAAGAGCACATTGTTGTTGCCATATTACCTCGAGTGGGTCTCATGGAGGTGTCTGTGCTTGTGTGTTTGCAAGAGAGAACTGCTTGTCACAGCTTTGTCAGGTGTAACTGTGATGCATTTTCACCTGAAAATGGAAAAATTACAATGCTGCTTTTGTACTGGGGAGTGTTAGCATGTGTCACAGTCTGTACTGCAAATGCCATTTGCTTGGTGTCAGGAGCTGGGGTTTGCATGCCAAGGGTTGTTTTTAACTTCTTTTCAAAATGTGACTCTTATCTGCATGCTGAAGAATTCAGTATTGTGATCTTTTCCATGTGAAACATTGCCCTAATATTTATTGTCCTTATTGTAGGCAGGCAGTGTGACACCTAAATCACCCTCCACTGACATCTTTGATATGGTTCCCTTTTCTCCCATATCCCCTCAGTCATCAACACCTACTCGCAATGGCACACAGCCTCCTCCAGTACCCAGTAGATCTACAGAGATCAGTAAGTTTTGTAACAACCAACCTACTTTTTGCTTACATTATTTTTTTTTTCTTAATACAGCATCTTTAAAGTTTGACGTACGTTTTGCATGAAAAGCCAAATGCAGTTTTTGTCAATTGCATTCGGTAATGCCTTTTCATCTCTAAACCCTCTTCCCAAAGTCCTTGATGTTGCTGCCAAGCTGAATTATAAACAAACTTGCTGTGGAACTGTGGCATATACACTTGGAAAGGAGTTGGGTTGGGGGTTTTAACTTGGCTTTTCTTTTACAGCCTCTCTTTCTGTACTTCAAGGAATATTTTTACTTCCCATTAGTTCTCCCCTTGTCGAGGCACGGTTCTAGCACCTAGAGCCTGCATTTCTGGGGAAGGCAGCAGGTGGAGTAAGTATGGTGATGGTGGTGCTCAAGGGAGAGCTGAAGAAACCCCTCAAGCAGGAGATTGGCCTGGAATCCTGTTTTCAATGCTACTTTTCATATCAATGCACAGCTTTGTTTAGCTACAGTTGATGAACCTCTCCAGATCTGCCAACCACTCCTAAAAGGTCTTCAAAAAGATTACTGGCAACAGCAATTTTGTCTTGCAAAGGCTTGAAAGCATCTAGGGTAAGATTCTTGACTTCACTGGAAATTTTTTAGGAGTGCAGAAAGTTCTTTTAAAAGGTTTGGAAATCCCTTGAGGGAGAGGAGAGTGGAGCATGCACAAGTGATGTTCAAGATTGTGGAAATGCCAGCGTGTGTTTGTATCTTCTGCCCCTGCTGCCTATTTTGGAGTGGATAAGGACCATTCATGTTACTGCCTGCCACCAAATGGAGCCACATTTGAGGAGATTGTGCCCTGTTTTGGGGCACACCTCTAGGATGTAGAATTTGCAGCTGTGAATGGGAGCCGTGCAGAAAAACAAAAATGCATTTTAAAACCTCAGTCAGTGAATGTCTTCCCTCCCCAAGCCCATATCTGATGCACTGTTTGGTTCCATTGCTCAGAATGTCTGCCACCTTCTAAATAAAAAGTAGATGTTGAGGCAAGAACCCTGATCTTTTTAAAGAGGGTATTTTAAAATAATGAACGAATTTCTGTGAGATTATCAAAGTATAGTTAATATTGACTATTTTCATATAGTTTAAAAGAATATTAGAATATTCCAATAGAATATTAGACCTGCTCTACTGAGAGAATTTTATGGCTTTGTAATAAATAATTGAAAGATTTCTTCTTTGAAACTACAGGCAATGCCATAAAATAAATCTAAATGTGCATATACAGCTTCAAGAATGGCAACTTAACTTGAATTGAATTATAGGTCAAGAGTTTATTTTTTTACCTATTGTCCTACCTCAGTTCCATTGAAATTGTGGCTCCGTTCCATAGAAATCTAGTGAGTGTCAGCACTCAGTCTTGGGGGATCTTGAAAATTCTGTCTATATGGGATTTGCAATTGTTTAGGCAGTGTGTTTTGTAATATAAAACCAAAAGTGGCTTATGAACAGTGATATGTATTGTTTAAAGTAGTTGCTGCTTCTGCACTTCACTGATTTGCCTTCAGCTGAGATGATGCAGTTCAGAGATGCCACTTCAGGGAGAGGTTACAAAGCCCATCATGGCCTTTATACTTTTGACCCCTGCTCTTTCAGTCTGTGTCATGGTACTTTCTGTGTTGAAAATTACTGTGTTCCTCAGCTATTAACACCGTTTGGCATATTTCAGAGTGTCATTGAAAGACCAGAGGAATATTCTCTAATCAAACAAGGGCTTTACTGTCCCAGATGAGAAAGTTCAGCTGCCATAGGAAGCTCGTCCAGGCTGTGCAGTGTCCCATTACTGTAACTTTAACAATGTGCAATAATGCATTGCTTTATGTGGTGCCACTGCTGCCAGTTCCAGCAAGCTGGCATCTCTTTCTCCAGTACAAGTCAGAGGGCTGGCAACCAAGAGGAGCCAAAGTTTGGAGCCTCCATTTTCTGAGATCGAATTTTCCTGTTCCTATCTCTGCTTTCCTTGTCACTGCACTCACGGGGGGTTGGTTTGGTGAAATTACAGGGTGATTTCATGGGATTTTATAATTTTGTAGCTTTCCCCTTTCTCACATTCAGCAGTGAAGAGGAGAAAGATGAGGGTGTGCCATCTATTGGTTAGCTTCACCTCATTTATTCCTTTTGCCTAAGTGGGGCTCATCTGCCTGTGACCCAGGGAGGGGCACTTGTGCTGCTCAAGCAAAATGTGCTTTTAAAAGCCAAAGTTCATCTTACTCATCCACTGGCCAGTTTGAGAAACTAGCCAAAAATAGCAGTGCCCAGGAAAGGCATGGACACTTTTAGGAAACCTGCAACAATACCAAGCCCTTTGTATTCCTCCCAGACCCAGAGCTCCATAGGTAATTGCTGGCACAAGGAGGACAGTTCAGCTTCCCAGAAACAGAAATGCCCAGAGTTAGAATTTTTGCTTACTACTTCTTCCTGTGGTACTTTCCCAGAAAAAAAAAAATAAATTGTGGGCTGATAAATGGTACCTCTGGCTTTGCCAAGCTCACAGCATGTAGTTTAAGAAAACCAGCCTTTTAATACTAGAGGAGAGCAACAGTGACCATGTTTTTTGGAAAGACAGCTATTTCCAAGGCATTTAAGCTTTAAAAAAGGAATTGATTCTTGAGATTTCGAGTTTGTATTCAGCAGTGTTCCAACAGGGCTACTCAGTAAATATCTACTCACTACTGGCTGTATCAGGTGGAGTTTACCTATTTAGAGGAGGAAATGGCATAATTTTTTTATAGGAGGTTGTAGATTGGACAAATGCACGCTGTCTCTTTAGGTAATAATTGCAAAATAGTGAAATGCAACCAAAACTGCAATTCTGGAGAACATGCTTCTTCTTCCTCATGGAGGAAGGGGATGTAAAGGTTCTTGTAAGTTATCTGAATGGGCATAATTAATTTATTAATTTTATTTCTTTAAAGGAGGAATTAACCTATGTGTTTCTTGTTGGCACAGCATTATTTTCGTATCTCAGAAAAGAACTGGAGAGGATTATTCTCTGCTGAGTTGTTCAATATTTATTTTGCACAAATGCATCATGGACAACCCAAGGTCATAATTGGCAGATGCAGAAATCTGCTCCAAGGTGCTCTTTCTCTGCAGATATTTAAGAGTGTTTTGTCAGAATAATGGCTGTAATAATTTCCAAAGAAAAAAATATGGAGTAGCCTGCAGCTAAAGGAAAGGCTTTCTGGATTTCCCTGCCCCAGTTTATTCCAAATATTTCTGTGGGTGCTTGTCTCTCAGTGTGATTCATTTTTGTCATCACAGCTGCTCCAGTCCATCTGGGGAAAGCTGTGTGCCTGGATGAGATCTAAGGTAGAGATTGGGCAGATTCAAGTGCAGCAGAAAAGCCAAATATTTGTATTTTTGCTTAGTGATTGCTAATTTTGAATTTATCATGGAGTGCAGGTTGCTGTTCTCCAGTATTATGTGTTTGTTCTCCTGAATGTCAGGTCCCAGAATTTATTACTTGTTCATGTTATCCTGTGGTTTGAGCTGAGGATCTGAAACATCAACATTTCATGGCTTTTGAATTTGTGGGTCAATTTTGCAGCCTGTGAATTTATTTCCATCCGGAAAGGAATGAGAAAGGGAAAGGAAATTGTTTGTACCATTTTAAAGGATCATTTCAAAGGCTTCCTGGTTGCTGTTTATTGGAGAAAGAAATGCCTGTCTCTGCTGCAATAATTTGGAGGAGTGTGCCAGGCAAGATATTCTTGTTATAGCTAATTTTCATGCAAATACTCTGGCCTGAAATAAAAAGTTACCAATTTATCCCATCTGAGCTAAAAAGGAGCCCCCCCTCCATCATGAGTGGAGGGACCAGTGGCAGACAAGCTCATGGATATCCCTGGCAATAGTGCAACTCTGCAGGGATGAAATGTTCATTTCTCTCCACTTCTACACAGGTTCTTCAGCTTTTGTTCCTGAGGCAAATACTGACAGTGCTATTGAAAATATTTCATGGAACTTTGTCCCTTCCTGACCCTTAGCAGTGCAGCCTCTCTTACAGCACACCAACTTTAAATGCACAAAAGCAGTTGTTCTGTGGACTAGTTATGATAGAGACAGTTCCCCAAGTAATAGCTTTCCACAGAAACCCAACTAGGTAATACTTCTTTATTTTTAATTTGATTCTCTGCAGGGTTTATTGGGCTCTGCCACTTGGAATAAGTCATACTCTGTTTGATTTTGAATTCTGCCTTGTATATGGTATAAATTCAGGAATCTTTCACATTAAAGGAAGGAGTGACATTAAAGGAGCTAAAACTTCTGCTGTTCTCCTGCTAATGAGCTCCAAGGTGCTTTCATTAATAAAAGCCCAATAATAGGGCATGAATGAGATATTATCCATAATAGTGTACAAAATACCTGCTTTTAAAAATAGTCATAAGTCATAATTTAATAGGAATTAAATGCAGGAGTTTTGTCCTTCACTGTTTTTTTCCTAAATACATTCATAGAATGTTTGCTAAGCCTTGGAGTTGGAACTGTCTGCTTTCAATTGTCTGACCACAGAGAAAGCTGTCAGCTCCTTTTAAAGGTAAAAAGAAAGAAAATGGACCTACATAAGGAACAATAGACTGTTGATGGTTATAAAGTAGAATAATTTTTTTGCCCAGTAGAGATTAGATTGCAAGTCAAGGCTGCTGCACATCTGAAGGTTATTTGCTAGGAGCATCAGAGCATTTCAGGACACTGGTTATACTGGAGCAGACCCATTTTGGCTGTGAAAGAGGCAGTGGGTGAGGGAGAACCTAATTTTTACATTAGATTATCCGAATTAAATTCTCTTTTGCATGCAGGTGGTCTGCCTTTGCCAGGAAAGACTGGATTTTCTTCTTGGCTCAAGGGGACTCTTGGAATAAGGCTCTCTGATCTGGGCCATCTCCTGGTCTCATGTGACAGTTTGTAGCTGTTCAGCCACAGTTTTTGAAATATGAACTCAATCAAGTTCCTGCTCTAGTTTCTGCTCTTATGATGGGAATTTCTGTACTGTATTGTGGCAGCAAAGGATGGTAGTTGCCAGTTATTTAAAATGCCTGCTGTGCAGCCTGGTAACACCTAACTGCTAAGGGCAGAGCCCTGACAGACTGATGTGCACAATGAATGTTGAAGAGCCTAGGGAACACTGGTGCAAAATTCTGCCTCTAAGGATGCCAAAATAAAGCCACCTGTGCAGCACATGCTGCACCACTGATAACAGGACTGGGAACACTGCAGCAGGGGCTTTGGCTCCAGCAGTGAATTGTCATCCAGACCACGGGTGTTAAGGGTGAATTTTGTGTTTGACTGGCCAATCACTGCAGGGTTACTATTGCCCCCTTTACTGTCCTGCTCTGAAACTAAAACTGTTTTGAGGCAGGTACAATGCTTGTCAGGTTTCTTGCTAGGCAGCCATGAAAGTGAGGGGTGAGGGTATCTCCTAAGGGTTCTGGTTTTCTCTCCACCAATGACAAGGCTGTAGCAACTTGGTTCTGTAAATTCTGCAGTCAGTGGGGTGGGGTTGGGTTAGCAAAATCATTCTTTTAACTGCTTTAGTTTAATCCAATGTGAGATAGGAAAAAGTGTATAGAGGTGGAACCTTTACAGGTAGGGGGGGGGAAAATATCTGTTACTAAGAAAGAGGAAAAACCACCCAATACCTGAAAAACCAAAAAAATATTTGAGCAGGCAGATATGACAAATTGGTCTAATATGAAAAAAAAAATTGTATTGGAGGTGTTTCTACTTGCCCAGATGAAATAAAGAAACACACCCCTCCCTTTGACCACTAGAATGCAAACTACAGTTAAGAAAAAGTGAGAAAGCTTTGGTATTAAGAGAGGGAAATTTGCAATCATTCTATTTATGCACCCAAATTTAGTGGAATTTTAGAGTAAGTGACAATTCAGGGTCTGTTGTGTTTTGGGGTTGGGTTTTTTTTCAATTCTTTTTTTTCTTGATGTGATCTTATCCAAGATTTTAAAACTCTGACAATTTTTAGTTTTAGTTACTGCCAGCTGTAATTGAAGAACTGTATCAAATGAAGGCCTTGCCTTGCCTGAGTAAGAGTAATTTTTGTCTCACAAAAGCATCCTGAACCTGAGGAGTGGCAGACAGGGGACACAGAGGTTAGTTAGCTGGTAATTTGTTGCTGACATAATGAAGAGATGAAATTTGGCAACTCATGTCCAGCTGTTTCCTCTCCATTTTTGGAACTCCTCACACCCAGGCTCCAGGGAACACGGCAGCAGATGATGCCCTCTTCAAACAGCAACAACTTCCCATCGGATCTCTGGAAGGCACAAGCATTAAAGGAACATAAAGAGAGGCTTAAGAAGAAGTTTGGGGGTGTTCTTGGAGAAATATTTGAGTAACAAAGTTTGGAGAAGCACCCAAGAGCTGGCTTTCCAATGGGGTTGTTGGAAGTTGTGGTTAATGAGTGGCGTGTCTGGTGGTGGTGCTGTTACCCAGCTCAGGAGGAGATGTGAGGTGGCTTTGTCAGAGTGCTGCTGTCACAGCCCATACCTGTTCTCCCAGTGACTCACCTTTCTGTTGTTGCAGAGAGAGACCTTTTTGGAGCAGAACCTTTTGACCCTTTTAGCTGCGGAGCAGGAGATTTCCCTCCAGACATTCAGTCCAAGCTAGATGAGATGCAGGTAACTGCTGACCGACGTGGGTTCTGATGGCTCTGTGTCTGCTCTGGAAATACATGCTTGCCATGTTCTGGAAATGGGTTCCACAGTGCACACACTAATGCACAGACAATTGCCTATTTCTGACCTTTCCTTTTGCAACTTTATCTCCTGGTCTTTGAGCTGGAGTTTGGGTTTGCTTCAAGAGCCCTGTCTGGTACCAATACACTACCACCCTAATGTAGGATTTCTCAGCAGTGTAACCAAAATGGTTTGGGTACAATTCCCTGGGAAAGGACTGAGAGAGCTGAGCCAGGAGCCCTCCAGATCCCCTGATCTTGTTCCTCTTCAGCTGCAGCAATCTCCACCATCCCAGTGTACCCATCTCTTTCCCTCAGTGGCATCACTTTGGTTTCTCACAACATCTGAGGTGCTTACAGGGCCAGGGTAATTTTCTGCAGCCTTTAGAAACAGCTGTATAGCACTCCAGGGCAACTAAACTTATGAGAATTGATTCAAGAATTCTGAACTGATGTGTTTTTATCAGAAAATGTTTGTTGCTTCTGAAACACTCAACAGTATCCGTTCAGTTATTGACCCAATTGTGAAACAATTCTAGGAGAAAGTCCTCAAGTTTTGGAACAAATGATGCTCTGCAGTCAGACTTCCAAAACCTGTGTTTCTTTGCCAGCTTGCTTATCTCTATTCTTTTTAAAGCAGCCTGCCAGCAAAAGAAAAATCTGAAAATAATGGAAACTTGAATTTATGGGATCCTGGCTCCTCAGTAGAAAGTGTTCCCAGGGTTTCCAGCCCTCTTGTCTCTTAGGAGCCCACAAAGTCCAAGAGCATTTGCTCTCAGGATCCTTTTGTTCCTCTCTCCTGCCTAGAGAGCAGCAGAGGCATTTTAAAATGGCTTTTAAATATTTAACTACCATTTAATTTCCCCGAGTACATTTTCTTTTCCATGTCAGCTCAGGATGGTTCCACTGACAAACTCTACTCCCTGTGAAGTAAGAAATTCAGCCTCTTGGTCCCCCATATAATTTCAAAGAGCAGCTAAACACCAAAACTGTCTTCTTTGCAATTCTAGTAAAATGCTTGTGTTTTTTTGATTCTATAATGTTGTTACCAAGCCCTTGAACACAAACTCCAAATCTTACAGCACCTCACATTGGTATATTACCAATATTTCCATTGTTTTAGGGAAAAATAAATTGTAGGAACTGTGGTTACTACTAGTAATGGTATGTCAATATTTAAATGTCAGATATTAAGAGTTCCTGCTACAGGTAATGTTTTGACAAATATTTGGAAATGTTAGCCTATAACACTACAAAATGCTGTCACCTCATAAAATATCAGGGAATGGAGTAGTAAATGTATTTATCAAAGATGTTTGAAGTCATGAAATTAAAATCTCCCATCATTTCTTGTGCTCTCTTGATCTAAAAAAAGGAGACAATCAACCAATAACAAAACCTCCAAGCATTAGGGAGTTGCTGTGTCCTATTGCAAAAAAGGCACTCCTCCCTAGCATATCAACTATTCACTAAAAATTAATTAGTTGGCCTCTATGTAGGCACAAAACTTGTCATGTATGATCCAGCTGAGAACAATCTAAAGCTGAAAGTGTATGAAAACTCCCCATATTCTAAATTGAGTCAAAGCAAAGGCTGTGTGCAGTTATTTTACTGTGTGGTTGGTGCAAAGTACAGATTGAAACATGTTTTTCCTAATGTCTCTTTTATCTTCTTGTGCTTTCCCGGGTGCACAGCGCCAGCGATGGTTGGTATATCATATTTTAATCATGGTATTTAAAGCATTTCCAATTGAAATGTGCATGTGTTTGTCTTGTGTTTCTATTTTTATGTATATGTGTTTGTATATAAAAATTTTTCAGATTTATATTTCGTATATAGAACTCTGAGTCAGGGCCATTTTCATTTTTAGGGGCCTCCAATCTCTAAGTGAGGGACAGCTGATGGTGCTTTTCTTTAGCCTGCCAGGTGCTAATGCTAAGCCTTTGTTTTCACTGCTGTTTGTTTTCCATGTACTTGTGAAATCTCCAGCTGTCGTTATCAGGTTGTCACTAGTGAAATGGTTTAAGCAAAACCTTTGGTGCATGGATTGTGTTAGTACAATCATATCTGTGAGCAAGTCTTTGTTTTGGATATAATGATTTAAAAGCTCAGCGAGCAGAGGAAGCTGTGCTAGACTCAACAGCAGTGAGACACAGCCTGTGAGGAAGGTGAGAGCACAGAATGTGTAACATGCTCTGGGAATCCAATACTGGGAAATATGGAAAAGAGCTGGGTGCCTCTCTGCTTCTCTGAAATGCAAAGTGAAGGAATCTGTCATCTTTGCACTACGGAAGTGCAGCCTGAGTTTCAGTAATTATGTATTCCATGAAATCTGTAAAGGTAAGTTTTTTACAGACACACATCAAATAGTTCCAAGTACAAACTTCCTCCAGGAGGGTGCTGAATCCAGCTCACCCTGCAGTGAGGGTGCAAGCAGGCTGTGCCAGCCAGGTTGGGGCAGCCCAGTCCAGGCTCCCTCCCCCTGTTTGTCATGTGGGACACGAGAGGAGCCTCAGCGCACACACCCCGTGTGCAGAAATGCTGCCCTGACCCACCCTGTGCTGCAGCTGATTTGGGAGCAAAGTGGGAGAGGAGAGCACAGCACAGAAGAGGCACTGGGGAATAAACTCTTGAGTAGTGGGTGCTTTTCCTTTGTGTCCTTTACCCTGAACTTGATGAGATCAGATAAAGTTCCCCGGCCTCTAGGGGAACATTCTTATTTTTATACTTCAGTGAGGATCCAAATTTCACACTTAAGCTTTCTATTCCATTTCTCAGTCCAATCTCTGTTGATCTTTTTGGAGAGCTTAAAACTCAAACATGTGCTGAGATGTGACTTTTACAGCTCAGGCCTCTCTCTGAAGACTGTCCAATCTCCTGTTTCCCTGCACCCTTATGCTGAAACATATTTTCATCTTTATTTTGACTGTATCCAGACATTAATAAAATGAATGTCTATTTTCCCAGAAATCTTGAAGTGAGGAGAAGTTTCCCTGGATCATGAATCACACCAGCAGCAGCTGCTATAATTTATTAAAATCTCAAGGTAGTTAATATCAGAAAGCCTCCAGGAGCTGCAAGCCATTCTCCCTGCATGCCCTGAAGCAGTCAGTAGGCTTGACATCTTTCCATCTGAAATAAATCATGCTCAGCCCTCAAAATAATCTTCTCAGAGATATGTAAATTTGTCATTGCTTCGTTGGGTTTGTGCTGACTTAAGCTCATTGAGTGAAGTCACTGAGAAGTGAAAAGTGACTTAACTTCTGAGCCATAAGGTTGACTTTGGCAAATTTATCTCCTGATAAAGTGGAAGTTCTTTGTCTTGTACTGCTTACTGGTTTTAACCAGAATAGCTCACATCTTTTTATCTTCGAAATCAAAAATAGCTGGTTTTGGAAGAGGGATTGCTTCTGAGCAGTTTCGTGTGAGAACAAGCTTTGCTCCTCTCTTTAAGGTATCAGTCACATCTCTTAGTACAATACCATTACTTAGCAGGGTAAATAAACTGCTCAGTCCTGGTGTTTAAAGTAGAAGAAGCTCCTTGAGGAGGACATGAACACAGAAGAAACAAGGCACAATATAGAGGCACACTTCATAGCCCTTCTTGTTCCCTCTCCTGGCCAGTACCACGGGGTGGCCTTTTTCTGCAGCCCCTGAAAATCAGCAAATCAGAGATTTTTTTTTTTTTTACTGCATGAGGAGTTTCTGTTTCCTGAGCCTTTAAAGTACAGGAAACTATAGCACACATGGGTTTTAATGAACAGACAGTTACACTAAGAACACCCTTTATTAGAAGCTGAAGTGTGTGAATTTCACAAGGCAAAATATTTTAAGTGCTGTGTATTAAAATTAGTGATACATTTTATATATATATATATATAATAATGTTTACCAAGAAGTTGACTCTCTATGTCATTAAAAGGAATTGCCTAACACATTAGTCAAGGTTATTAGGGGAAAAAAAATCATAATTTGTTATCTGGGTCATTCCAAGTGATTTCATTCCCATTCCAGCTGTGGATGCTGAGTTGAAAGCTGGCGTGTGCAGTTCTGTAATGATGAGAGAGCAGCTTCCCCTGGGAGCAGAGCTCTGGAGAGCCCTGTGCAGCTCAGGTGTGGAGATGAACTGCAGCCCTAAAGGCACACGTGGCACTCAGTGCTCTGCACTGCTGTGGGACTGCTCTGTCACCTGCATCAACAGCTCCACTCTGCATGGGAAGGACAAGCTACTCCTAAAGCCCTCCCATGGCTTCCTTCACTGCAGCTGATTGGATTTTGTTTTTTAATTATGTGTTTGCCAAACTATAGTTTTGGAGACTCCAAAAATTAACTAAGAATTTGGAGTTATGCTGCAGAACCTGAGGGATTAGGAATCGTTGATGGCTGTGGGAGATCTGAAGTCTGTGCCTTTCTCATCCTTGGAAATTGCAATCACTTTGCCAGGGAGTCTGCTGGATGGAGATATTCTGGTTATCTTTTTCCCTTCTGAGGGTTGCAATTATTTTTTAGGAATATTGATTAGGACAATGCAGCTTCCCTTTGTTTATACTCCTACACACTTCTTGTCCTTAAGACATTCAAGAGGAAAAAAATCTGGATTTTCCATTCCTTTAATGAAAGGAATGTGCATGAGCCATGAACAGGAGTGCCACTGGAAACTGCACCTGGCAGCCACATCCCTGATTTCTTTTAGGACAGACAGTAGTTCATTTTGGTAATAAAGAGCTTTTTCAATAATTATGATCCATAAAGAGCAGCAATCTCTTAATGGATTAGCATTGATCACATTGCAAATATGTGGAAACGTAATTGTTTTAAATGCAAAATGTCACAGCTTGAGAAGGACAAACAGGGGTGGGGGGAAGTGGCTGGAGTGAAGCTGCAGAAGGAAAGGTCAAGGAGGCCACAGCTCTTCAAGAAAGTGGAAATAGTTCTAAGTCAAGTCATAGCAACCACAAGCAAAGTGCTAAGTGATAAAATATCAGTTTGTGTGGAAAAAACTTGACATGCTCAACATCAGAGCAGTGGGATGAGTATGCTTCCAAAATGCATCATCTGATTTGCTCCTCCCTTGCTGGAAAAAGGGCATTGGAAGTGGAGCAGCTTAAGACATCAGCAAACTGTGCTTAACTGCAAAAATAAGATAAAAATAAGAGCAGGCAGGACAGGAATGGGATGGATGTCAGTGAAGGCTCTGGCTGGCTCAGGATGAAGGTCACTGTCCTTGTCAAACCACTTGCTGTTGTTGTTCTGCTATTGGAACTCATCAAGCATCCTCAGTTTGAAGCACCAACAACAATCCCTTGTTGCTGTATCCCTTTACAAGCCCAAAACTGGAAGCAGCCTTCAGATGCTTGGAAAGTTTAGCAGCTGCAGGGTTTGAAATGTAACAGATTAGACCTAGGGCTAATTCTCTGAATTCTCCTTCTGGGTAAGCAGTTCTTTGACTGCAGTTGCACCAATTAATAGTGCCCTTTGGGCAAATGAACACTGTCTGTTTATAACAGGATGTGTTTCACTTGGAATTTCAGCTACTGTTCACTTGAAATGTCTTCTGCATTGAATGTTCTTCCTTTTAATCCTTTGGAAAACACAGAGGAAAAAAAAAAAAGGAAAAATCTTCAATGCATTAGTGAGCCTTGGCAGCTCTGTGTCACCCAGGTAGAGCAAACTGAGTAGCACAGTTGGGGAATGTTCACACCACAGTGCTCTACTGGCTCAGCTTCTCATGGTGTGGGTCTGCCTTTAGGAAAATGCTGCTTTTACTTGGGAATTCTCAGACCATTTAGTAGCTATTGCCACGGTGTTTGTTCTGTTTCTCCACATTGCTCTCCTGCTAGCAGTAGCTGGCAGGGTTATTAGATATTCATACACTTTTCAAATGTTAGCCTGTGATTTGAATTTGTTTGAAATGGAGTTGGTTTGATGTGGGATTTATCTCCTAAACCCAAAAGGTATGGTCTTGAGGTACTGCTGTGCATGTGAGGGAAAGACTTGAGTTTGTGCCTAATCCACGTAGGAGATGGTTTTACAAAAAGATTGATTTTGTTTACAAGATATTTTCATGATGAAAGGACCTGTTACAGAGAGGAGAGCACACAATCAGCATTCTCTCACTGAACTCTCACTCTCACTGCCACAGCTGCCACTGGAGTTGATGTTCTCATGGCATTTCTACTCAGAGTCCTGCATCCAATTGCTTAAACCTTCAAAGTACTTTCTCCCAACAGACTGGAATTTTCTTGACTCCAAGGTGACTTTTGAGGGTCAAGTCACAATTATTCAGATTCTTTTAATACAAAAAGAGAAATAAAAATAAGAGTGTTTTTCCTGTATTAAAAGTGCAGCTGTTACTTTAGGGCTGGTGTGAACGAGTGCCTTTAGCAAGCCAAGCATGTATAAAAGTGTACCAAAAAAAAGTACTTGGAGAATGAATTTCTTTTCTATAGAGGAGGTGGTAGCATCCAGCTAATAATCTTTTTTGTGTTTCTGGTAATAAAATGAAGGTGAGTAAACCCAGGAATTTTGGTCTGAACTTTTAATGCAACTCATAGCACTCACCAAATATCACTGTATTTTATCTTACTGAGTTACATGCCTTTAAAATGAACAGCTTTTTTCATTTGCAGTAGAGCAAGCCTGATTTTATTTGCCTTTTTCATGAAGCTCAAATGGCAGTAAAGCTCTATCAATTTAACTACACAGGGAGCAATTCAGAGCAGCCCTCTGAGGTGGGGTGGTCTTTTTTTGCTGGGTTTTTGTTGGGCTGCTCTTAAGGCACCACAGAACATAGGAGACACCTGGTATCAGTAACCATGTCCATGTCCTATATTTTTCAATATAAATACAGGAAACTCTTTGCTCATATAGCCCTAATCTTTCCTGCTTGTAAATCCTGTTCAATTTTACTCAGGAGCAACAAGGTGCAAGCCAAATTTGTTTGGGTTTCTGTTGACCTGTGTACACGAATATTCAATGTTGTTATTCTCTAGTTAATTTTCTTCACTTTATGTTCATATTGTGGCTATGCTGTCATGTAGCATACATCTTTTGTAAGTTAACCACCAAGACTTTTTAATAAAGTGGCTGACCAAATAGTGTAAATGTTTGTAAAATCTGGCTGAAGCATCATTGCAGTTTCTCTGGCTAAAGATATGCTTGAATTTAAATGTTTCTACAAAGGGAGCATAATCCTCCAGAGCTCACTTGGCTTCTCACTAATGATGTCTTGTTTCATTGCAGGAGGGGTTCAAAATGGGATTAACTCTTGAAGGCACAGTGTTTTGTCTTGACCCACTAGACAGCAGGTGCTGATGCCAAGGAAGTCAATGTGAAATTCCTCCACAGCAGGTTTTTTTATTTCCAAACACGTACTCACAGATACTATCCATGTGCCAAAAATTGCTTTTCTCAACATGTAAACTCTTGTGAGGCTTGCTTCTGTAAAAATCCAACTTAGTTCTGGTCCTTCCCTGTACAAATGTAAAAAGTTGTATTTGTTTATGGGTTATGAATTAAATTACTCTGTTGTGTTTCTTTCTCTCACATTTTGGCCCGAGTTTACTATACTTTATGACTATTAGCTTGGAATTCTTCAGAAAGATCACATACCCCTCTCTCTCTCTCTCTCTCTCTGCAAATGTGCAGGCATGATTTTTACATAATACTTTACCTGGCAGCATTTTGAAATTATGCTTTGAAGGCATTATTTAATATTCAAGCAGTAAAATTATTAATATCTACTACAAAAAATTCAATTTTCAGTGAAAAAGCAGAAAATGCTAACCATTACTATATGCTTCCAAAGTAAATCTGGATGCAGTGTGATTGATTTCCATTCCTGTGTGTGGTTACTATGCTGTACATATGTTGTCATTGGTTTATACAATCCAGATTTTAGGCCCTTCATTCATGTTTTAGAAACTAACAAGTTGTTAGTCTGCTAATTAGTGCTTAATGAGCCTAGAAGAGCTGCTAAATTGCAGAATGGACAAAGTAACTGTCCTTTGTTTTGCTATTTTATAGCTGAAGTGTAAAGAATGTACCTTGGAGCCCATTACATGCTAGCCATAACTTAAAAGGAAGATTATGATATTGCATTTACTTAGGAACTTCTCTAATTTTGTGTATAAGCAGGCACTGGGCTCACTTCTGTAATTACTTTCAACACCTGAGTGTTTACAGCCAGGCTCTGTTGAGGATTATTTTTTTACTCTCTGCTTTAGTGTTCCATGTCTTTAATTTTGAGGCTTTCTGCAAAGAATCCACTCTCAGTAAGTCCTTTGTACCCACTGGTTGTTCAAGTCACAGAAATACCTGCACACCAAAATTCTCAGCTGCTGGTGAGATGGATGCTGACATGTCTATGCATACCCTTCATTAATCTTTCTCATAAGCAATAAAACACCATCTTAAACCTATCTCAGAAAATTATTGTCATGAGTTCAATTCAAAAATGTTCAAACCTCTGGTATTTTTCCTGCAAAACATACAAATGTGGAAACCACCCCCTGCCCCAAAATTTTCAGGTTTTTTTTTTGTTGGTTTATTTTTTTATTTTATGAGAGGTTTCTTTGGTGACACTTATGGTTTTGTCCTTAACAGTCACAGTTTACACCAAAACCACATTTTTCAATGTATCACATGGATTTTTATGCCTTGTTCAACAAAGTACTTGTGTGTGTGCCTTTGGAATCCACTAAAAGAATGGGACTATTCCTTTGCTGAGTTTGACACATCCTCAGGTACCTTGCTGAATCAGGGCCTCAACATCCCACATTACATTTGTCTTCCTCTCTAATTCTCAGTTCATCATTCATATAGAGTATTATAGAGAAATATATATATATATATAAATATATTAAATCACTAACAAATAGAATAGTATATGTTTCATAAAGAAAAGTCTTTATAATTTTGTTTGTCATATAGTATTTTCGAATTTGTATAATGAGGATGTTTAGTAGCCATAGCAATGGCCTTTTTTAACAAAATAGAATTTGTATTTTTATTGTACTTCAAAAAGCTTTACATAATAAGCATCTATTTAGTGGTCATTTATTATCAATGGTAACACTAAGATAATATTTGCACATTTTAAGAAGCCTTTTTCGTTACTGATTTTTATGATAGTTGACTGCAAATGGCATGGTTAAATCTTACATACCTGGTCAATACATACAGAAATACTTAAATCAACACAACAGTGCATTTTTAATTTTTATGTGATCCAATTGGAAACTGTATTTCTATGTAATCTCAAATGTCTGCTTAATTTTGCCTAAAATAAATGTTTTTAAATAAATTGCATCCTAGAACACAGTGTTCATTCACTAAAATGCCCTGTTGGAAGGGAGGGTGGGGAGGTGCTTAATGTTGGGCTGGACTTGCCACAAGGGAGGGTTTAGTGCTGGAATGGGTCAAAAGGCACCTTTGGGAAGGATCTGATCTCAGACAGGGCAGAATGACTCCAATCCCTTTTATTACTGAGTTTTCAATCTGCTATCAGCAGAGAAAAATCTTGTTCTGTATGCAGCTGTATGATGCTGATAATTAGGGAGTAACTCTCTCTGCAGTGCTTCCTGGATTTAATTGGCTTTTCTAGCTGCCTTTTTTTCCTCCCATATTCTCTGCTCAATATACTCAGCTGCTGACTGACTCTTTAAGGAGGGAAGGATATAACTGAAGCTTTCCTGAGCCTTAGGAAACAATCTCTGTGAGCCAGGTGTGTTAATGGGGCAGCTGCAGATGGTGTAAGTGCTGTTGAGAAGAGGAAACTGATCTTAAACCATTTGGTAATTTCTTCCATGGTAAAACTTCCCTCCAAGCCAATGCTCCAAACCCATCTAAGCACTTGGATTTGTGGGAATGGGGCTTGAACAGCCCATGGAAAAGGGTGCTGGCAGGGCTGGCAGGTAAGGAGCACGTGTCATCATCTCCTGTGAGCTGTAACCATGAGCAGCCCCTGCTGCTGTCAGTGTTCTCTCATAACAACACCTTGTGCCACACCTTCACACTGCTGCCTTGGAAATGCCTGCCTGGAGCAGGCAGAGGAGCCCAGGAGATCGTTCTTGCTCTGCTCAGGGTGAGTGGGATGCTGCTGCTGCTGTTGCTGCTGCTGCTGCTGCTGCTGCTGCTGCTGCTCACAACACAGTGCTGGTGGTGGAAGTTGTTACAGAGAGAGAGTAACACCACCTACCATAGCACCTACCATAGAGATATGGTGCTAATGAGTCATGAACAAGGCTTTTTTGGACTTGGAAATTTGCCTTCCGACAAAAATAAAATACCAGTGCATCTTCATGCTGCACTGTTGTTGACACCTTTTTCTCTCTTTTGTATGCCTTTTCTTTCCCTTTTATTTTTTCCTTCTTTAAACTGTGATTACCCTGCTGACCATGCTAGCTGTGGATGTATCACTTCTGGGCATGAAATAGTAGATTTTAGTTCCACTTGAGTGCCCACAATTGTCCTGGTCTGTCATACCAAGCTGTGTTAACACCTAGAAGCTGGAATCCTTGCTTTATGTTTCTTTTTTTCCTATGTCATGAACTGCTTTTTCTTCCTACCTGCCTATTGTGGTATGGTATGAGCTGCTTAGGTTAGAATTCTGAAGTCAAACAGCTGAAATATGGTGAGTTTTTGCTTTCTTTTTTTAACCTTTGATAAATCACTGAGCATCATTGCAGGATGTTCCTGGCCTAAGTCATCTTTACTTCCGATGGGTCTGCAAGTGCCTCTTGCCCTGCCACAGGACAGATGGGATTTGTGCTAAATATGTAATTGATCAAATTGCTCAAATTGGCAAAGATCAAATCCTTCACGTGGTGAAAGGAATGATATTCCATTCTGGCTTCACAGATGGAAAGGAAGAAGAGAAGGAGAAATTCTCACACTTGCAGAAGCGTGGTTGTGTAATCCCAGAGGTGATTGAATGTGCCAAGGAATGGGGCTGGCTCTGAGACTTCGTTATGATGATTAATTTTCAATTTGTGGAACTAAGCATGGTCTCATTTTCACCATGCAACTCTGCTTCACAAAAAGAGTCCCTTCTGCAAAGGAGGAGAGTGTCACTGCCTGAGAAATCTCTGCTTAAACACCCAGAGTCCCTCTTTGCACTGTATCTCATTTGCCACTAGACATTGTCACCCTTTGGATGCCCTCTTAACACAGGAGGTGTGTTAGGAACTGCAGGCAACCTCTCAACTTCCTTATTTTCACACTTTGGGGTTTTGCTGTTGCTTTTTAGAATTAGAGGATGCAGATGTCACACTTAAAAAGCTCTCAGAATAACTGGCCACGTGTTTTAAAATGCAACCAAAAATGCCTGCTGGAAGGTGTTTGGTGAACTTCAGCTGAAAGGCAGCCAGAGAGCTTTGCTATTTAATTAGCCTGCTTTCCCCCCCTTTATTTTAAAGATGAATTCCTAATGAGAGACTGAGGCATTTATTGCACTGTGAGCTGGTGAAAAGCACTGGTGAGCAGTTCTCATCACTGAAATAGAGACCAGGCTTTCGAATATCTGCTTTTGTTCAGTTATTTCAGAAGGGTGAGGCAGCTTTTTGTACGAGGGAAAGGCTGACATTTGTAACACGTGCTGCCTTCCTGGGGTGCTTCAGCATTCAGCCAGGGGTGGTGCACAGAATAAAGAAACTGCACATTTATTTATTCATCAGACCAAAACACTTTCTGGAAGTACAACACACAGTGGGATTCATGGAGTGAATATCTAAGTCTTGTGTGTGATGGGGTAAAGGTTTCCAAATGTATGAATATGCAATTTAACTTTTGTATTTAAGACATTTCTCAAGAATCTAATTTCTGTATATTTAGGGATAACAACTCCTGCAGGTTAAGTCTCCTGAAGTGGATTCTGGAATGGACTGAAGTTATTTTAAGTCTTGCATGAATGACAGCAACCGAAGTCAGCAGATTTCAAGTCAGCAGATTTCAGCCTTTAGACTCTTTTTTTCTTTTTTTTTTTTCCCCTCACATTTTCCACTGTTTATTTCAGCAAAACTTATGCCTTGCAATAAAGATTAAGAAGGAGCAGAAACAGATTAGGAAGGAAGTATAGAAGAAAATCAAAAGGGAACAAAATATCATCTTGTGCCAACATTAAGCAGTTCAGTCTGTGTGAAGCTTAACTGATGCGAGAGCTTCTCTCGTTCTGCCCCATCACTTTTCATGCCTATCTCAGGGCTGCACAAGCACTGCCAAGAAGCAGATTTGCCATGTCTGCATCCCCAAGAGCTGCTCTTGGAGCTCTTGGAGTGTGCCAGAAGCAGGGGATGTTGCCTCACACTGAGCTGTGTCTGAGATGCTGCTTGCTGCAGGCTCCACTTTCCATGCATTTAACCCAATTTCTGGCACTTTGTGCCATATTAAAAGCCTGGCTAAGTTGCATATCTGACAAAGGCTTCCAGAAGGAAGCTGTACCAAGCTTCTACAAAAGTCCTTTAGCTAATTGCCTTTATTCTAATATTGATTGGAAAGCATGACAGTCATCCGTATTTTCTAAATGCCTATTAATAAAATCTGTATATAAATTAATCTCCTTATTAGAACTCTCCCAAAAGAGGAGTCTCAGAATAGACCCTTTAGAATTTTCATCAATTCCATTTCCTTTGCAGCTTCATGCTGCACACAAGCTTCTCTGACCAAAAAGAAACTCAGAAATTCTGTTCAACTTGAGTACTTCTAAAAGCTACCTGTGGTTTTACCCTGCGTGACATTTAAATTGTTTTAAAAGTTTTATTTCTTTTATGATTGTATTCTGTAAGCATTTTATTCAGCTAAAACAAGAAGCTTTTCGAAGTTTCTGCACCATGTTAGAATTGGAATATTTTAAGCATGTTTCACTGAAAAGAACTGAATGAGTTCTCTAGAGATCTAAACTAGTTTGCTTTGGAAAACTATTGTGCATTTTAAATATTTTAATGTTCTTTTATTTTGTTGGGGTCTTTTTAAGGAACTTTGTTGTTTTTAAATAAAGCAATCCTTGACACTGTCTTAAGACAGAAAATCCTTAGTATGTACAGTGCAACAGGATAAGGTTCTAGAGATAATATAGTTCTTGGGGGCAAAAAAGCAACAAAACCTATTTAAAGGGCCTGGATAGAGTAAAAATCTTAGATTTTTTTTCTCCTCATCATTAATATTTAGAGTATGTTAGAACAATATTATCAGTTTGCTAACATTTTTATGGTGGAAGAGAGCCACCATAATGGCAGATTAAAGTCAGCTACAGTGTAAACAATGCAGGAAGGGGTTTCCCCCCTTTTTGCATTAGAATACAATGAGAAAACCAGAGTAAATCTGAGGTTTTGAGACACTTCAAACCTGTAAAGTAATGACATGATCACATATAATTCATGGTAGATGAACCTGGGATTCAAAATAAGCAAATACACCTGGCAATAAAGGTAAGAGTTTTCAAGGTGAGAGGGAGTGAGAAATTGTCCAGCAGCATGGAAATGCTGTGTGGGATTGCTTGTGTGACTGGGCTCAGCTGGGCTGCATTCATGAGTCAGGCTGTATTTATGGAGTTAAGCTGATGATCTGCTGTACTGCTGCTGAGAAACAAACAAAAATTAATTAAAAAATAAATTAAATGCTTGATGCTGTTTCCAGATTTTGAGTCAAAGTGTCCCCTGATGAAAAGTTTAAATGTTGACTTTACAAGTTGCATGTCTGTTTTCACATCTTTGAGGTTTTAATGAGTCTACACTAAAACGTGTCCCTCAGGGTATTAAGGATTTTTAGCACTCACTCTGTGTATTTTGACAGAACCCGTAGATTGCCACAATATTTGATGTAAAATGAGAGAACAAGGCTGGGATCTGTGTCGTCACAGTTGCTTGCTGTGGTAACATGATCCAAAGTACCAGGCTTGATGTGTGACATCTTGAGTAATATAATCTCATAGAAGATTCCACTATTCAATAGCCCTTTTGGAAGCAGGTATTTTAAAAGAATGGAATCTTATTTAAAAGTCTGAAATATGTGACTAGAGAGCTAAGTAAATAAGATAAATTGCCTCTTGGCACTCTAATAAATAAACCAGAAAGGCCATTAAAGCCACATGAGTCAGAGAGCCATAAGGAGTTTAGTTGAAACTTAGGAAAACAGTGATTTGTTTTCTCAGGACCACTGATTCAGTCTCCCACAGACCTCCCTGGCTAAAGGGTTGAATGCCAAAGGGAAAAAAGTCCCACACAATGTTCTAAGCAATATTTGCCTCTGATGCAGGGATCATCCTGAATCTTGGTGTGTGCTTATAAGGAAACTGTTATGGTTGCAAAAGGTACAGGGAAGCAGAGAGAAAGGTGATCTAAAATGAGAAAGTTAGTGTGAGTGAGATTATCAGCAGGAAAAACCTGAGTTTGCATGACCACAGAGCCCACAGAAAACATTCACATGATGCTTAACTGCTCTGAGAGGACATTTGGAGCATCTGTGAATGTTCAGCTGATGCAGAAAATGCTACTGAGCAATATCCATCAAGGGTCTAAAACTCCTGCCTTGCAGATGGCCTTCATTTCTCAAGAAAACGTGTGGAAAAACGTGTTTGCAACATTTCAGGTGGTATTTGCTGATTGATCTGTTCACCCTGGAATGGGAATGGTGCACACATGCAAAACAAGGGCGCTTAAAGCCTCTCCTCCAGAGACTGATGCTTCCAGAGGTGCTCTGGAGTCAGGGGAGGGCAGTTTGGGGTGGCTGAACGGGGAGATGCTTCAGACCCTGCAGCTGCTGAGCAAGAATACAGATTAACAGAGTCTGTGGAAATGTCAAGTCCATCTCCATCAGGATTTCAAGCACAAGGCAAATAGGTGCAGACAGGCATTGAATGCATTCCAGACATTGGCCCCTCTCTCAGCTGTTACGGAGCAGAGAGCATTTAAAACTTGCTTTTTCTCAGCCTGAGAGGAAACCCATGGGCAAAGGTACCTTCAGATACATTCTGGCAGAATTTCAATTAAATAGGGACACATTCTGACTCCCCAAATTTAATTAAAAAGCAACAAGACAATAAGCAAGAGAGAGTTTAATGAAATGTATAAAAAATGCATCATGCCTATGTTTTATAAATGCAACCCCTTATTTGCAAGCCCATGGAGTATTCTATCTTCTATTTCTTTGAATACTACTTATTTTTCTTATAATTGCTTAGATTTTATGAATTCATTTTTATTTTTTCACAATTTCAGTCTTCCTAGAGAACTATCTGAAAAGCTGTGAAATATGCAGTGAGTCTATATTTCAACATTCTGACATTTCTGCTTAGAAATAGCGGCAAGACTGTTTATTCTTAAAACCTAACATGCAGCCTTTTTCCTGGGAATCACAAATTGCATGTTGGTGTTTCAAAGGGCAAAGAAGCCTCCAAGAAAAGCTGAAAAATAACTCCTGTGGCTGACCCAAGGAGCCTGCTGTTTTCCAGGAATGCTGGATTAGTTTGTGATCTACAGCTCCCTGTTTCCTTACAGTTGTGCTTCCCCCACTCCCTCCCCACCTTATGCAACAGCATCACAGGACTTGAGCTCTGGCTGGAGCTGATCCAGGTTTCTAGTCCTGGAAAGCAGGAGCAGCTTTCAGGAGAGCACTGTTTGTGGGGAGTTTGTCCCTGTGGGCACTCAGGGAAGCAAGTTCTGTGCATACTGAGACCTGACCAAAGGCAGGGAAAATTCAAGATGCAGTAATGCCTCAAACTCTTTCTTTAGGGTAATGTTGGTACAACCTTGTAGTCTATCTTTTTTTATCCAACCAGCTATTGACTTATTTTTATTCTGGTGTTTTAGTTTCTGTTCCATCAGTGCATAAGAAGTACATGGCAGAAAAACCTTGCCAAATACGTGAAGCAGGAAAACAGTGCCATACCTTTGTTTTATAAAAATAATTTGTTAACAAAATTCTTGTGAGCTGCTCTGGGATTGTCTTCTACAAACTGCCTTTTCAAAGCTGATTTGTTAGGGGAAAGTGTTTACCTTTCAGTTGCACTGCTATATTGGATATTTCCCAGTTTTTTTACCACTGTAGGTATGGTGAGATAAAAACAGAAAAATGCTTCCATATCTTTTTCACTCTCTCATTGTCATTGGATGTCAGGCCATTCCTTTATCTGCATGTTGAGATTTATACATAAATAAGATTTTATGTGTAAAGAGTGTCTTTTTTATATTGTTCCACTGCAGTGATTGTTACTCCTTTGAACTGTCAGAAGTACAGGATTAGGGCGTTCAAGGCCCTCCATCCTCCAGTGTGGAGCCAATTTCCAGCAGGCCTCTGTGCCAAGGGGCTTCACCCTGGGCTTTGGAGCCCCAGAGTCCACCCTGAGTGCAGCAGCAGGGTATGAGCTCAGGATTTGTCCATCCAGGTGACCCTCTGGTGCTCAGCACATTGGTGCCAGCTCTGGGAAAGAGCACAAGGAAGCCCAGAAATGCCAGCCTTGCTCGAGGACTCTGTCAGCCCCATGTGCTCCAGAGCCTTGCATAAACTGGTGGGGTGTCTGTGCCCCGCTCTGGACTTACATAAGCCCTTGGTGTTTCAGCTCTGGATTCCTCTCTTTTCTTCCAGCTCTCCTCTTCCTCACCCCAGCAGTCCCTGTGCCCACACCAGGATGGAGTTTACATGGTCACAGCCACATTCATTAATCTGGGCCCTTGAACAGTTTACATAGGACTTGCTTTTCTGATCTAGATAGGAAATCCTGTGCTGAATCTCACTTCGTAAGCCTTAGTTGGGCTTTTTCCCCTCAAGCTTAAATTGATTCCTGTGGAGTGTCTGCTGAGAGGGAAACCAGGCTCCCAAGCAGCACTGCTGTAGGACTTGTTTGAAGCAGGAGCATTTAAACCTCATGAAAGGCAGCCTAGATACTTCTAAGGAATCGGTCCCAGCTTCCCATTAAAGTCTGTCTGGAAGGACTTCCTTTGTGTGGCTGCCACCATGGTCCTCAGCAGTTCATTTGAAGAGGAGAGGCTGCTTGAGGCCAAGCCAAATGTACTCCTGCTTTCCACAGGGCTGTCTCAGGACCAGTCTGTGGCTGTGGCAGATTGAATGCACATGGAAAAGGGAATTGCTGCCCCACAGACTTGGCTGCCTCCACCATCCCAACCCTGCCACCCACACAATTCTCCCTGACCAATATTCCTGTTAATACTTTAATCCTCCTGTGTATTGCTGAAGGCCCATATGCCATGTCCTAGGAATTCCAGAAAAATGACCAACAGTGATGCCTCCTCCAAATTTCTGTATTAACTCAGGGTAAGACCACCCATCCAAGCAGACTGAAAAAAAAGGTTCCAGCTTCATCTCCAGCACTGATTGATGACTTAATTCCCAGATGGGCCACTACCTGTCATAGCAGTCTCAATTCCTGGTAATTCCAGGACTCTCAAGGATCCAGTGCAAGTAGTTCTTAGAGGGTTTTTGTGGTCGAGGTCTTTGCACAACCTCCTTATCTCTTCAGCTGCATTAGGTATAAGTAGCTTTTCTTGAGTCTTTGCTGGTGTGGCCAGGGGCTTTCCTGACCTCTGCTGTGGGTAAAACACTCCTTAGTCAGAGGTGTTACCGTGGAGAAAGGGGCTGTGTGTGCCACAGGGATGTCACCTGTCCATGAACAGACTGCCAGGCCTTGGGCTGGGCCAGGTTCCCACAGCTCTGTCCATTCCCTTTGGAAGCTGCACGGTCTGGCTGGGTAAAGGTGTAAGCACAGAGCTTGGCTGGAGAGAAGGTTGGGCTGGGGACAAAAATGACAAGCTCTCACATTAGCAGTCTGTTAGTGTAATTAGCAGGGAGAGGCACAGGGAAGACTTGCAGCTGAGGACAGTGCAGGGAGAGGCAGGAGGGACAGCTGTGAAACCCCATTGTTCAATCACTTTCCATCTTGTGTCAGCATTTTCAGCAGCTGCCAGAGAAGCCATGACCTGCATTCTGTGTGAGGTTCCATGTGCACAGCACAGGTATGTTGGACTTCTGTGGCCCTGGGGCATCCATCCCCTCTGGCTTCCCAATTCTTGCTGCCTGGCTTCACATGCAGTGATCCATGGGTGTAGAGCCCATGGCAATGCATGAGGAAAGCATTCCTTCTCCAAGTTATTAACTGCAAGGAACCCCTTGCTCAGAGGGATACAGGTTTATAGTGGTGAATGGGAGTATGTTTTTATGTGACCTTTCCATGGATGGTTATGCATTTAATTTAATCAGTATCATTTCACAATAGGCTTTATTGATCGAGTATAATAAATTTCAGTGTGACAGTGGTTCTCCCTGTGACTGTCCCAGAGGTACCCTTAGATATTTGACAGATAATGTAGACACTTACCTCCTCCAGGGTTCGCAGACAGCTCGTCCCTGGAATAATTAGTAAAACATGTTTCTAATCCTCTCTCCAGGAAATGCAGTTATTTCTTGTTTTACCTTTCAGAAAGAAAGAAAAAATAAGTATATATTTGACAATTATATAAATATCTCTGCCTATGTGAAATCAACCTACAGTATGGAAAAGAACCTTTTCCCTTTCTAAGAATATGGCAAGACTGACTTATCAACACAGTAAACTCCAGCTCTTGCCTTTAATCATGCAAATATTTATATATGCGTGTGTTTAAATAGAGATGCTTATATTTAGATCTATATTTGTACCTTCAGACAAAAAAAAAACCAGTACAAAAATCTATTGGAAGAGCCCACAACAGCACAGCAGGTAACCACATGAAATAGATGTAAGAGCTGTGGCCTTCCTTGCTGCCACCTTGGTGATGCTGAAATCCACCAGCTTGGAAACCCTGATGATTTAATACATGTACACTTATATGCATTTATTATATTCATTTGATACACAGTTTATGCCAACTTTGCTTTGTGATTATGGAAAGAGTAGGAGAAAATAGAAGTATTTTTATTTACTCTGGCAGTTTCAGTGAAAAACAAAGGGGAGTTTCAAAGAAAAGGATCAAGGATGCAAAGCTCTTGCTGTAGGTTGAGACGTGTTGTGATAGACGTGTGACATATGTTGTTATTCTCAACTGGCTAAGGCAGCCTTACATAGAAACAAAAAACATATTGCACAGCAGGGAGTTCCAGTGAAAGGGCAGCTTTGTCAAAATTAACACCACCTTTTGGAAAGGTTTTGTTGGAAGGCAAATCAGTGCATGACACAACTTAAGCAAAGCCAGCTCTAATTATGTGCAGGATGTGTTCTCTCCTCCTTGTATCTGTGTTCTCAGGTACATGCATCCTAATGCTGGGGTTTTATTAGACAAATTGTCAGCATTAGAGAGGATTGCTTGCTTATTTTCTCACTCAAACCATCCTGGGAGCCTCGTGTTCCAAACAGCCTGTGCTGTGGTAAAGCAGGGCTGTGCCACAGAGAAATGAATGCACTTCTCAGTGTGGCTGACTGGTAAATTTGCCAGAACCAGCTGCTAAATGCACCGTGTTGTAAGTCCTGGACCTTCTTAACTGAGGTTGTTCTTTCTCATTCACACAGGGCTGCCACCAAAAGGACAGACTTTTGGTCTGTTTTGTTTTAGTAAAACAGGGAAACAACATGATTAACACATTACTATTTCTTCAAATATACCCAGAACAACATCATCCAAAGAGTTAAAAATTGCTCAGAAAGCTTTTTTACAGTCTAAGGACATGAACATAATTTTAATTTTATCCTTTACCAATACATTTGATCTAGCCACAAAAGTATGTAGGTCATTACAGCCAGAATTTTCAAGGCAAAAAACCCCAAACCATCAAAAGCAATGGAAGAGTTCCTTGCTGATTTTTCTGTTGAGTGAGCTTCTTTGCTCTGAGTTAATGTTTTACCTGTCTTTAGATATCTGCTCAGCAAATTTTATCCTGAGTTAATTTCATTAATATATCTAGACTGCAATGTTTTCTGGCCAGATATTGGAAAGCTTTTTAACTTCTCATGATATCTGAAGTCAGCTAAGAGCAAAGCTTTCAGTGCAGTCACTGGTAATCTGACCTCCTCTCACATGACATGGCCACAAGCTGAACTCTGCCATGAAGATTTCACTTCTTTGTTTCATCTCTGACCTGAAGTGATACCAAGTTTCCGTTGTTTCTGGAAAAACTCAAATCCAAGCTGAACTCCAACATGCTCTGTGGTTTTGGTCTAAGTCAGAACATGCAGTCTGCAAATCCCAGGCTGCTCTGCTAGGAAAACCTACACAAGTGCCTGTTCCATTTTACTTACCAAAATCCTAGATTATTTTAGTCACTGCCCAAGCTTTTGGCACACCAGAAGAGTCAAATCAGGCCTGACCCATTTCTGTACTCTTTTAGGAGCTTGGCAGAGAGAGAAGCTCATATTGAATTGGTCATCATTCACTCTATGGCCGTGCCACAACAGCAGTGATTCGTTATTTTTTGGGATGTCCCAGCCCATCAGGAGGCTGCCAAGGGCTCAGATACCTACATGTGAAAGCAGACCACAGAAACCCTTCCAAAGCCCACAGGTGCCACAGGGTCCCTGCCCCCCCTGCAATAGCTGCAAACAGAAATAACCTTGTCTGAGCCCAGCCAGAAGGGTTTTGTGCAGCTCCCTGTGGCACTCCCAGGCTGAGACAGGCTGGGAGGCCCTGCAGGACCTGTCCATGGCAAGCACACAACACCTGGGCAGCTCTGTGTCAGTCCAGAGCACAGCAGCAGTGCTCAGAGGCAGTTTTGGGGAAGCAAAGGGGGATGAGGAAAGACTCCAGCTGCCCTGGCTCCTGACCTTTGCATGGAGTGTGTCCCCTGGGGGTGGCAGTGACATCCTGTGGCTTGGGAGGATATTGGGAAGCAGTGATGTCCTGTCTCATCCAGGTTTGCTGAGGCTGCAATGATGGGGTTTGTTGGTGGGTTGACTTGGAAGCTGGGTAGGCTTTTTTTCTTTTTACAGATGAGGAAGGGATCATCCCATGGGTTTAGGAGTGAAGCAGTCTAAAGGGAGCAGAGTTGGGCAGGAATGTTTCCTTTACAGGAAGGGAGGACAGAAGTGAAGAAAGATGAGAGCTGGAGAAGACAGCTAGGAAGAACTCTGGGAAAAACAGCATTGCCTCTAATCTATAGATCTCACTAGAGGTGTAAACAAAATAATTCAAGCCACTTGCTAGTAAACAAGGAACTTTAAATCCTTTTAAGAGAGATGAAGCTTTATGAAGTTAGAAAAACTTTAAGTGAAAGAATAAGGTGTCATAATAAGATATCTTATGATTTTATGCTGTTTTAAAATACCTGTGCTTCTGTCATTTTACTGCTGATTGAACAGGAAATAGTAAGAAATACTCCTATAGAGGAACCCAGTGTATAATTCTGGTTCTTTCAGGACACTGAAATATCTGTAGGCCCCTTTGTCCTTCTACTAAAAAGTGTGGGTGTAAAATCCCTGTAATGTGTGAGCAGAGTGCAGCTTATTGTGACTCTGAAACTCCCTTGCAGGCTCAGTAAGAGGCTGCAGAGTTGTGAATGACAGCAGGGAAAGGAGAGGAAGGAGCAGTTATCAGCTCTGCCTGCTAAATCCTAAACTGACCCAGGATCTTCAGCCTGGGTCTTTCTGTTTGTTACTCTGGATGGATTGCCCATTTAATCCCACTGCTGTACATCTCTGCATCAAAGCACATCACACAGCTGCAGCCTTGAACATTTGTATTTACAGACCCCCAATGCCAGTAGGAGCCTGCAGCGTTCCAGAGCAGCCTTTCCAAAGGATTGCCTCATGAAATGCTAACCACAGGGTGGTCAATTTGATTTCTATCACATGCAGATGGCTCTTGTTGTGTGGTTTCCTTTGCTGCTGCAGCACTCTGTGTCAAGGTGACACTGCACCAAACTACCACATGAACTGGCAAAAAATATAGTGATGTGCTGATTAGCCTCTTCTCTTTGGGTGTTAGTTGATTTTTATTTTGTTGATGTCCTTGGGGAAAATACAATGTGTTTTTCCTCAGACTGCTTTGGATCTAAACCTAATATTGCCACAGATTATTAAATTATCTGGGCACATCTGCTGTTTCCATCTGTTAAGAGAAAGTGCAACTTCATGCTTTTATTCTTGATAAGTGATATTATCTGGTTCGCTCTGAAAATTTTCTATCTGGGAGAGTCCTTGTGTTACAAACCTGACACGTTTGAAAATTTACCATCATCAAAACTGTATTGAAAGATACCCCTTTATGGTGTGACCTCACTTAGTATCCTTACTATGTGGATTGATTTTTTTCTATGTTTTAAAAATGACTTTCTCAGGACCCAGTGGGAATTTAGTATCCAAATTCCACAGAAATTCAGTGGAAAATGCCAGATTGTGCAACTGAGTTTAGTGGGGCAGTGGAGAGACAGAGGTGCAGCTCAGAGGTCTGCAGGAAGGACCTGAGTATTTCTGGGTACTTTGAGCCATTTGAACCCTTTCAGTCCTTGCCTGATCCCTGGATTTAACCTGACTGTCTCAAGTCTTGGCTTGTGCAGCCTCCTCCTGCCACGCTCAGCCTTTTCCCTGGGTGCTCTGGGCTGGGGATTTAACCCCATCCTCTTCTCCCACACTGACTGCAGGCACACAGCCTGGGCCAGGCCATTTCTGAGGAAATGCTTGAATGAGGTCTTTGGGACTCCTTCCTGAACTGAGGGAATTGAAGAATGAACAGAATCCTTGGATTTGTAGCAAAGCTTCAAGGGTCACTCTCGAAGATTCAGGATTTGTAGGCTCCCCTAAACCTGCTCCAGGTGATGTCAACTCTTCTGCAGCTGACCATGCTTTCCCACTGGGGAAACAACAAGAAAAAAAAAAGAGTTCCTGTGTAAAGAACACAGTTGGAAGTAGATAGAGCTGGACACTTAGATTTTTGGTTTGGAGAGAAAGCTTCAGGGAACAAGGCATCTGCAATAAGGAGTCTTCTAAAACACAGCTTCATTGGGTGCCATGGTCCCAAGTGTTGGGTTTCCCTGCTTGTACCAAAAGAGGTATGAGTTAATTATTTATTTATTTTCTTTTAATCCATGCTGAGGAAGGGGTCTTTTCCCATCTATTTTGGTAAATACTTGATTTCCTCATTTTGTGAGGCAGAGATGGAGTATTATGCCTCAAATCAAATTACTGAAGTGTAATTGAAAAACCAGCACTGCCACTTGTCTATACCTCTCACTAGAACTGTCAACAAGATAATGAAGACCACTTTGCTATTAAACAAAAAATTTAAAAAAAAATAATAATATCAACTGTTCATGGAGTTAAAAAATAAAAAGAAGTGTAATGATAAAACAGTTATGCTTAGAGATACTTTACCAGGGTTTTCTTGATTTGGAGATCTGTAGAAGAAAACCCCCCCAAAATACATGATAATTTCCAATTTCTATTCTCAAATAATCATTATCAGAGGCTTCAAGGAATTCTGTCTTCCCTATATATTAAGAATCTCACAGTGTAAACTGTTGTTTAATGAACCTGTCACACTGTTTTATATCAATATATCACTCACATCTGTAGTCCTACCTGACTGGTAGTACCTGACAGAACCATTAAATAATAATTTGCTCAGGTTCTTTCATTGTTTTCCATATCTCTTGTTTCCCACTCAGCTTGAATCAGAATACTTCACCTGAAGGGCCCCACTAACCCACTTTCAGGTGGCTGTCACTGCAATGTTGCATGTGAATGGCTCTGTGAGCCAGAGAACACATACTGGGAGAAACCTGAGCAGAAAACACGTGCAGTGATGAGTAACATCCAGAGAGTACCAAAAACTAGATAATGTAACATAGAGTAAGCAAATATAATGATTGCTGTCTTACAGTTGCATCTGCTTTCAACTTAAGCACTGTAAATAAATGCTGTAAGTACATAAAATCACAAGTGAAATAATAAATATAGTCATTCCAAGGACATTTACATTTCCATGCTTCTAGAAAACCAGTCTGTGCTTGCTATGCTGTATCAATTTTGAAAGGTATCTTATAACTCAAACAGGAACTCTGCATAATTGGGTATTCAAATATGTCAGTAAAAATATGCAAGAATAAAATCCTCCAGGATTATCTAAATTAAATTTTGTAGGTTCTTATAACATTTCTGTTGAACCTTATTATTCTTTTTATTAAAACCACGGAAAGTTCCCATAGGGAGTCAATTGTAGAAGAACTCCACAGCATTGTAGAGATTGCCACAGATAATAATAGCCATCCTACACAATCTCTCATCTTTATCCAGACCTCCACTTAGAGAAGTTTTAGACAGCTATGAAGAAAGTCTGCAGTTTCTGGGTCATGGTTTCTCTTTTTTTTTTTTTTTGTCTGATGGTTCAATTTAAATAATTTATTTTCCAGTTTTTCCCTTGCCTTTTAAAAATTTTGTTCATGAAAATCATCAAGCTAATTTTTTATGAAAGCAGTGATCTCCTTCCAGAAGGTTCCTTACAAAACAAATGAACAAAGCCCATTTTTCTTTTTGAGTAAGTTTTCTGTGTGCTGTTCAAGAATTAAGTGATGTCAATCAAGGGAGGGAAAGGAGAAGAGGAAAGTTATAAAATGCAGAGATCTCTAAACCCCATGTGAAAAGAGGGTGCTGAAATTCTAATAAAAGACAGGAACTGGGATCTAGGACAAAATTTTGTTGGATACTACTGCCAGACCAGAACAAAACCCTGATAAAACAATTAGACCTTGGCCAGTCAGTGCAGTTCAGAATGAATGTGTAGAAAGCAGATTATCTTCTCACATCCAGGAGATGATAGAGAACCCAAAACTGCCCAGCTGAAGAAATCTGAGAGCACAACACAGAATGTGTCACATGTCTTGTTTGTCACAGCATACACAAACCACAACAGTGGTCACCCTCTGGAGGAGGCGTGTGGGGGTTTGGAAGTGCCAGAAGAGGGATCAGTGCCCTGGCAGACACCTGACAAGAGCACTTTTAGTTTAGGAAGGGTGACCGGATCCCAAGTCAGCCAAGATTTTGAGATTTGTCTGCAGCCTTGTTCAAAGCAATCAGACAGAAACAAAAAAAACCCAGATTTGTTTGTATAATATCTGGAACAAGGTCATACATGAAACACAGGAATTTCAAAAGAAAGCAGATAAAAATAAAAGGATCTGCACACAACTCCACTCCTCTGGAGGAAACCGAGAACCAGGATATCTGCAGGGCTCAAAGGACACGAGCTCCAGAGAATGGTGGAATTGTTATTCCAGAAGAAAATGGAGTTTCTTTTAAACTGAACAGAGGTTAGCAGCCCAAGTGATGTTGGTGATGCCGGGAGCAATGAAATTAAGAGGACAAGAAGAATCAGAAAGTCATCAGATACAGGGGGGTTGGAGCACTGGAACAAAAGGACTGGGGGTCTCTAAGTGAGCTTTGGGCATCTGGCAAAAAAACTCATGAAAAGATTGCTTTTTAGCCCAAGTTATGGAAATTTCAAGTTGAATACAAGGACATGAGATATCTGATAGCTGAAGAAAGACTCTTCCTTGTGTGTGGCAAAAACATACTGGTTTGAGGAGTGAGAAAAATGTCTCAAGTTAATGCAAAAAATAAAAACCTGTCTAGACTCCAGACTTGAAATTTCTGGAACCCCTGTGAAGGACAAGACACAGGAAAATGGATTGGATTTATTAGAGTAGTCATAGTCATTAGACTACAATATTAGTGCTCAGCAGCTCTAGATGGATTTTTTGCCAACAACAGTATTGATTCTGAGAAAAATGTGATTAAATTGCCATTTAAGGGTCATTTAAGGATTGGGATATATAATAGATGGCTTACATAGGCCCTAAATAAACAGCAAACGTCAAGGAAATTATTAAGGCTTTTTCTTGTGCCAAAGATTATAAAAAAAATCTCTAAGGAGACCATGTCAGTACAGTTCCTTGGAATAAGTACAGATAAGCTTAGGCTGGGGAGGGGGAGGGAAAGAAAAGAGGTATTTGGCTTAATCTCAGACAGTAAGAAAATATTTTCAAGACCTTCTTTAATCAAATCCACTTTTGCTATATGCAGTGTATTTAAATGAGTGTCTGGCAGATGGCAGCAGTTTAGTGTGTAGCATGGGGTAAATTCACATGTGTTCTGTGTTGCATGGGGTAAATTCTAAGTATTTTTATCTTCAATCTAGCAGGTTGGCAAGAAAAAGGTGTTCAAACAATTACTTACCAAAGTGTAAAAAAAGCCAACAAACAAGATGAATATTTTGGTTAGCACTGAGTCACGGTGTCAGCACTATTAAAATGTTCTGCACCATCCCCAGGGAGCACAGCAGCAAGAGACAGATCCAGCAGAGGAGAGCACAAGAGGCTGAGCTCCAGGAGCTTCCATTTGATGAATGTTGTATCTGTGACAGCCTGGTGGGAAGAGGACAAGGCAAGGAAGGTTCTGGCAAACTTCTTGAGTGCACACTCTGCTAAGGTCTAATTTTTAGTTACCTACAAAGCGTGCTGCCCCTGCATCCAGATGTCTTCCTTCATTTCTTTCAGAGCTTTCACACTCCTCTGTCCTTGCCTGGGCTCTCCATGTCCCAGACGGTCACATCCCCTTCCTCCCTCACCTCTCAGACTTTCTCCACTTCTCCAGGCACTGGCCATTTCCTCAAAGCCTTCAGCCTTGCACCATGGTACTGACTTCTAGCTCAAGGGTGGCTTTTTAATGCTACTAACCTCTTTTAAATAGGGCAGAAAAGAAGGATATAGCATTTAGACCGATTTTCTTATTTTCTTTCTGGGAACGAAAAATTGTATGATCACCCACAGTGCAAAATCAAACAGCTTAATGATTTCTCTGGCTGAATAACCTTGGATCATATTTTAAAAGGACCAGCTGATGCATTGCACATCCCTCTGTCCAAATGGAAAACAACATAGTCAGAGGCCAGATTTGCAGCTGATTCAAATTGGCATGGTTTGATTTTATACAATTGAGTTTTGAACAGGGTCTAGCTATGGGTCTAGAACTTGGTATCTCTCCATCCTGCTTCCTGCTATCAAAACATTATTCTCAAAAAAATATATAGATATATAATTCTTTTCCAATTAATAAACCAAATTAGATTAAGGTGATACCGTGTAATTTTTAATTCTATAATTTTAATTGATAAAATAAAAATGTCATTAAAATAGAATATTAAATTTCAATAATAGTCAAAATATTAGTTCATAATCATATTTAAAGCACCTACAATTACTTAATGCAAAACAAATCAGGAAATTCAGTTCTCAGATTTTTTTAACAAGATCTCTGCACCTGGGCAAACAATGGAATATAATTTTATCATCTTGAAATAAATTCAACACTCCTACTAGTTTGCTTAGTGAAAATCTAGAGAAAGTGTTGCATGGGGGTTGTAGGAGACTGCCTGCTGGATCATCTGCATCCAAAATACTGTGCAGTTTCCTCCTCCTTCTCAGGGAGGTGCTGATGCCTCAAAGAAGCATCAGACAAAATTAGATCATTATATTTTGTCAGGAGAAAATTCTGTCCCTTTCAAATGTTTAGCAACCCTTATTTTTGTATAAAAATGGGATCTGCTTCTTTTAATGTAAGTTTATGCCTTTCCAATTCTTATTTTCTATTTTCTTCCCTTTGTGACATCAAAGTCAGCAATCAGCTGCATGTGTAGATATCAGTGGCTGGGTAAGGAGTGGGACCACTGGGACTGGAAAATGGATTCCAAGCTATAGTGAAGGAAAACTGGAAACCTTGGAACAACCTCTGCCCTTGTTTTTACAAACCATTACTGGCTGTTTTAGGGTCTTCCATGAAAATATGAGCCCTAAGAACCATGCATGTGGAAAGAGGGGAGGAATAAAAAACTGGGTTACTCTCTGCAGCTTAATTTTTGTTGGGGTTGGGTTTTTTGCTTTTTCTTTCCCTGCAGAACAGCCCACAGAAAATGAGAACAGTGTTTATGTGTTCAGCTGCAAAAAAATTACCATTATTTGCCATGAGAAGGTCACTGTGTCCTGGAGAGAAACGAAGCCAGCAACGATTGTCTGCTGTCCTTCTTTCCCACCACCATGGGAAAGCTGTCATTAACGTTTGGCTTTGTTCCTTCCCAGGCACAGGACCAGAGTGGAGACCCTCACATCCATTTTGGGTAATACCAACTTCTCAGAGATCATCACACCCTCAAAGCCCCCCTTTCAACCACGCCTGCTTAGGAAAAAAGGCACAGTAAAGACATGTGGATTTTCTTGTACATGTCAGTACTTTAAGGGTCATTACATAAGCTGGCACCAATGTCTTGGCTTTCTAGTCTCTGAGAATTGTGGTGACCATCTGTAAGATCTGGATTTTGCAGCTGTATTCAATAAGACAGTGTTGGACTAAATCTTGGAAAAAAGTGCCTCATGCCAAACTGTCTATCATTGTCAATTTGGCTATGCTTTAAACTTACAAATATAAATTTCCGTGAACAGTTGGGAAACAGTAATAAAGTCAAAATGTCTCATTAAGCAATACATGCTTCGGCCTAATGAATGTATCACTCAGGAGATAAAGGATGAAGCATAATTAATGACACGTGATAACACAGAGATTGTCTGGACCACACTGACCTGTCTTTCAACTTTAACTCTTAGAAGAAAGAGGTTGCTTTACACAGAAAGGGGAAGTTCATCCAGGGCTTGTACAGATCAGTACTGCCAAATAAACCAGATTATGACAGTGGTGTCATGCAGATAGCAACTTTCTGTAAGCTGACCTTCTATAAATTCATTAGATATGAGAAGGTTTCTAATTTACTTTATGAGGCAGACAGAGGAACTGCAGTCAAAATCAAATGCAGCAAATGCCTTCAAACAGTTCAGGCTTAAATCAGTTCTTGAGTCCCCGAGGGGAAAAAAAAGCATATAAGGAAACAAATCTTGAAAGTAGTCTTACTCAGTGTTGGTAAGATTTAAGGCTGTCAAACATCTACAGGAAGGTGGGAATGAGGCTGACCCTAAATCATTCAATACCAACAAGGCTTTGTCTATTGACTTTTTTGCCTCATATTTAGATGCAGCAGTTTTTGCCTTCTGATGGTTAAAGCTGGAGCTATTGATTCTAACATAAAAGCATCATCTAATAAAACTCATTGGGGAAAAGAAAACTGAGTGAAACATTCTTGCTTTGTGTAAAAACTTGTGTGGCAAATATTTGCTATTGCACCACTTAGGTTATAAACCTTAGTTAAAATAGGAGGGAAATTAATATTGGTAGATGGAAGCATAAAAGCTAATGTAATACTGACACCTTTATTTCCTTTCAATTGGTATTGAAATCATGTCTCATCTATTTTGAAAGTGCTGCTGCTATTGAAACTCAATTAGCAAGATTAGCCTAAAGTGTAATGGTAAAAAAGTAAACAAATGCAAAGTAATTAATTTTTTCTATTACTTAAGCATCATATGTATGTCATAAAACTGTTAAAAAATACTTCAGTTTTGGAAATTTAAACAAAGCAAGCAGGCTAGCTCTTAAGAAATAGAAATATAAACTGCCTTAGGAGGAACTGCAGCTTGCATTAATCTGTGCTTGTGTGTTGTTTAGGTTGCTCCAAAACATTCAGCTTGAGGTGCAGCTCTGATGTTTTATAGATACATTTTACAGCAAAATTCAAACAAAAATATTTTTAAAACATTTTGGGATATATATATATGTATATATATTCATGCCTCAAATATGTAGCAAGTGGAGGTTGTTTCTAACTGAGCCAAAATCAAACTTGGCATTAAGGGCAGTAAAATTTGCAGGACAGGCATTCTAGCTCTGACTAATGCAATGAAGAAATCTTTCTCTGTTCTGCAGTTTTCTCATGATAGTCCTCATGTCCCTGGAAGTTTGATTCTAACCAGCAGCCCAGTAACCCCTCCGAGGCATCCTGTGATTTCCTCTGCCTTGCCTGTGAGATCTGCAGATCTACAGATCCGCAGATTCACTGAAGTTAGCTGGGGCTTTGTTAAGTTCTAGCTGCCTGTCCCTGCCCTTGTTCCCCCTTCAGGCGTGTGTAGCCCAGAGCACCCTTCCAGGCAAGGACGTGCTGGGGAAGCAGAAACAGCCTGTGCGGAGCATCTGTTTGGGAGCCTTCCTGGAGGCACATCCCGGCCCATCCCACCCCATCCCTGCCGGCTGCTGATGGAAAGCATCTGCAGGAACGCGGAGGGCGTGACTCATGTGACCTCTTGGGGCTTCATTACTGAGAAGCAAATTGCCTGGGTCCTCTGCCTCGCCAGCTGCTTTTACACAACAGCAGGAGAAACGTGAACCAGAGAGGCTCTTCTCAAACAGCCGCGTACAAACGAGCGGCTGCTGCTCCAAACGCACGTCTCTGGTTTGTGTGGGCCCAGATGATGGCCCACTTATGTCTGTGACCAGGAAACACTGAAAAAGAGTGAACATCTCTCTTTCTGTACAGCAGGAGTATGAAGGGGATGTTCAGAGCATTCATGTTGAGCACAGGTATCAGATACAGTCGATAGACAAAAGCAGCCTTAATGCAGCAAATCTTGTGGAGGAAGCGAGCATGACTGACAGAATTTACCCCAACAACATTATAAATGAGCATGACTGTTTTCTAAATAAATGAAAACTCTGGTGGCTTAATATAACATCAGCAGCACTTTACAGCGCCAGCATTGTACCAAAAAACCTGCAAACCCTGGTGGAAGATTTATATAACCATGATTAGCACATTCATCCCATGCAGGACAAAATGAAACTCTGCCAGGTACTGGGCTGGGCTTTCTGTCCACAGCCCAGGGCTGAGTACATGGGCATCGCTTTTGCCACATTAATATTAACAAGAAAACTACAATTATCTTGAATAGCTGTGTTTCTGCATTTAGGGGAGGCATGTTTCATCTTGTAAAGAAGCAACTTGCTGGTGAAGTGGGGACAGATTTTGTTCAGAACTCAGTGTCAATAGCAAGGATGCATTGTAAGATTGCATTTTTGTGCAATTACTGCACAACTGAGCTGTTTCGTGTAGTCATGTATGACTACATTTCATCAGTTTCTGTTGCAAGACTTTTCTGAAGCAACATCACCACAGATGAGCACAGTACTCCCTGACTCTTTCCTAAGGTCCTCCATATTGACCCAAAAACACATGTATCAGACCAAGGGAATTTCTGTGGTTTGCAGCCAGGATGAATATAGCTGCTTGGTGACTATCCAAGAGTATTAAAAATTAAGAGCTTAGAAAAGTCTTCCGTATGGCAATAGTTGAGATACCACAGAATTTCCTGTTTCTAATGCAAGGGGATTGTGTGGAAGCTGTTGACAAACTTCCTTTTTGTACTGGGAACCCCTGTGTTATGTCCCAGTTTTGAACAAAGCTCTTCCATTCTTCAGTGCAAAGATGTGACGTGTGGCCATAAAGCAAGCACGTCAGTCATTTACAATTTCTGTGCTACACAGCATGACTACAAAGCATGTGATGAGGCTGGGACCCTGTCAGATAGATGAAAGATAAAAATTGGTGTCATTGAGGAGTGACTCCAGAAGGGATAGGCTAGAGGTCAGGCTGGAGGAAGAAAAAAAATGCAGGAACCCTAAGGCAGGAGGCAGATAGGGAGAAGCTTTTTTTTTTTTACAAAATGCTGGAAGATACTCTGAAAGAAAAGCTGAGAACACAGAGGCTGGACTGTGGCCCGGGCTGAGTCCCACATCCTCAAGGAGTCTAAAACAGACAATATTTGGAGTCCAGACATATCCAGCCAATTGAGGGAAGTCATTACTCCTTTCCATGTGGCACTCATGGAATCACATGAGCAGCATGTCCCGTTTGGGGTATTCCAGGACAGAAGGGAAGCTGGCAAGTGGTGAGGATCCAGAAGAGCTCCACCAAGATGGTTTTGATGGGACCACGTTCACGTACAGAGGAGCTGAGGGAGATGGGTTTACTCAGTACAGAGAGCAGAAGGCAGAGAGCATCTCACTGCTTTCCTTCAGCTCCCTTGCGGGTAAATGTTACAGGGAGGACTGAGCCAGACTCTTCTCAGACATGCAAAGCCAAGGAATGAGACAAAAAAGTCACAAATTGCAGTCAGGGAAATACTAAACACTGCCTGTGCCATACTCTCCAGTGATTAAGTGGGGAGCCAGCCTTACTACATGTGGTAACCAAGAGGTAAATGTCTCAGCAGGTGGGGTGAGCTCTGTGTTGGTCCCAGGGCCAGGGAGGAGGAATGAGGAGTAAAGTTCTTAAAACTTGCTATATTTTTGGTATGTTGCTTTTATACTTCAACACCAGAAATAAAACACCCTTATCTTCAACTCACAAAGTTAAACCACCACCTGGCTCTGTTTGTGGTTGCATTTCAAGTGGAGATTGGGCATCTTTGAGGGGATGGTCACTGGCTCTAGTTTGTCAAAAATGGAGAAAAAAAAATCCAAGTTTGTAATAGTTAGGTTGTCAAAATATGTGTCTGCAGGTTGCTTGTTGCAGTATTTCTCTGCTTGCAGATGGAAAGCCCAAACAGGGCCTTGGCTCTGCTTTGGACACAAGCGCAGATGTCGAAATAGTCTGTCGACAATTTCTAACGTGGCCAAAGAATCTATAAATGTACACAGTTATTTCACTGGTATTTAGCCTATTGTTTATAAAGAAATAGACACATAATAGCATGAGAATTCCCATGTTTATAATTTGTTGGCCTGTAGAAAATTGTTTAGGGAAAAAATCAGGAAGGATGTGCAATAAGCCTCTTCCATTTCATTTCCCAGTCAGATTTCATTTGGGCTGTTTATTTACTTATTTATTTATTTATTTATCAATTTGATTTTCCCCTCAGCTGTACTTTCTGGAAAATACTCATGAGATCTGTTCTGAATGCTTTTGTGTGCCCTTAGTTGACATGGCCATCTCAAACACAGGCATACTTGCAAGTTGATGGACATGGTGTACACACTGTGAAAGTCACATGTATCATTCGGAGAGGGTAATTCAAAAATCATTTTGTGCTTTACTGACAGCTTGGTGTGGTATCTCATTCTTTAGGTGTGTTTTGTTCCAAGACTAGCTTCCTTTTCTGAGTTTTGTTTTGCTTACTCACAAGCCAAAGTAATTCTTCTGCTTAATTAATTCCTTTGTTAACAAAACAAGAAGGCTTTTAAATTTACATGCTCCTATTAGTAAAATAGGCTAGCGTTTATTGTCCTCAGCTCTAGTGTCCCATGTTATGAACTGCAGCCACTTACAATCATGTTATGATTGCAGCCTGCTCAATCATTTATTGCTGGCACAACTCACACCAGCACCATTTGGGGGACTGAGACAAATGCGTTTGGCTTGGAGGTCAATTTGGAAGCACATTCTTAAGTTTTGAGTGGTTTCCATTGCAGACCAGAATAAACAAAAGGCCAGTCCACTTGCATGCATGCTACTCATGTGAGTAAGGCATCTTAAAAGGTCTATTTGCCTTTGCAAATAGATTTTTTTTTTTTTTACCAAAAGGGAACTGTGGATTTTATCCTCATTTTAAATATAGTGACTCCATGGTCTTAAGTGCATAGATTCAATTAAATTTTCTTAAAACCTTCAGTTAATTTTATTTAAGCTACATGAGGACTTATAGCGCAGAAGCACTGTTGATCAGGAAAATCTTCTCCTCAAAGTTTGATAAAAGTTTGATAAGGAAATGTATTTGTGAGAAGTTGCATATATTCACAATAGCAATTATTTCTGCCAACCACAGCTAAGTAAAATACAGTGTCTGTTTTCTGAAAGACATCATTATCAAGCAAAGCTCTTATTTTCTGCTTCAACATCCAACAGTGCTTGGATACATTAATGGCTTGTATTGAACACAGATCATTTCATTCCAGATCCTTTTGGCTTTCATAGAAAACTGGCAAATGGAGTAAATATAGAACACTCTCCTGGCCACTAAAACTTTTTATGAGTAGGTATGCATAAACATGCCAGTTTCTTTTGATGGAGTTCCTCCTTAAACATTTCAGTCTCACAGAAGAGGGTCAGACCTAACGGAAAACGGGCAAGAATTTGAACCAACAAACCCCATAATTGCCCTGATTGTCTAGGAGGCCAAACCCAGCAGTGGGAAAGATGAGGTACTTTGTGCCAGCTTGGATTGCTGAGACCAAGTGAAACATCTGATAAGCAGAAAATCCTCCTCACCACTAGAATCCTGCATATATGGCAACTTCCACTAAAATTGCTTTAAGGGACACAATTTACCCCAGATCACCTCCTAGAAAAGACTCATATTGAAAGCTCAGGATATATACAGATCCCTTCTACAAAACATCCTGAAACAGTGAATTCAATCTTCTTTCATCTCTGCTAATTTTTGTGCTTTACTTAATTTGCATTTTAAGTTATTGCATTGAATTTAATAGATTTTAAAATACACTCTGTTAACTGCATTTTACTAAAAAATTGGATACTTCAGCTTTATTCTTTAATTTAAAAAGAACCAAACCAAAACAAAACCAGAAAACTCCTAAAAAACCAAACCTGCCATCTGGGATGATTATTATTGTTTATAAAACTTAAGTAGTTTAGTGCAGTAAAAGCCAATTAGATGCTTCTTTTGGTTAAATCTTTTCCTAGGGCTGAGAGAAGTCTTGGCTACAAACTAAAACCTCTAAATCAGGAGCCTCTTTAGCTGATTTCTTTTATGTATAGGGGATTTCAGTAGGGATGAAAAAATCCACACATTCATCTTCCATTCATGACAAAATCCACATGTTCATCTCCAGCTTGTCATTTTGTGAAGAGCACAAAGAGATGTGAACGACAAACTGCAAAGATGTAAAATGCATAATCCAGCCAGTGGTAGAGCAGGACTCTGGGATTTGTTTGCCTTTGGTTTTGAAAAATAACATTTCTTTAATCCTGTGAATTACTTGTGTTTAAATCACACTGCCAAACGCTGGTGTGTGCAAACAGTTAGTGGCCTCTGCACACTGTTCCATTTAGAGAAGAGCTTAAGAGGCACTACACACAGGAAGTGACAGCTGGACCAGTGAGGGCACCTGTAGGACCTGCTTGAACGCCAAGGGGAGAGAACAGGGCATTTTTCCCTCCCACATTCCAGACTGAATGCTGTCACACATTGGTGACAGGCAGCAGCAAAATCCAAAACTAAGACAGAGAAAGATATTAGGAAAGATGGATCTGTGTACATAACTGTGTCTTGTGATGACCATGGAATAATCCATGGCTTGTAGCTAGTCAAAAGCTTTGAGGAGAGAAGGGGATCTTGATGGGAAATTTTTTTTACGGTGAGAGTTTCAAGCTGACCTGAGGGAGTTTTCTTTACAGGAATTGGTGAACATGGGATTCACTGGCTGGATCAGTGAGCACATTGCTGAGTGGTGGGTATGTGATAAATAATGTGTCATAAAGTTGTCCAGTTCCCCAGACAATCTGTGCCAGCCCTAATGAACAATAGTATAAGAAAAGAACAATAGCTGGCATGTTTATAGGAAATTTGGCTTATTGCTACTTCTGACTCAGTTGTGTGTGACAGAGATCTTATATTTTTGAGCTATAAAAGTAAGGCTTAAAAGTGCAACTCCCTTAAAGGCTGTGAGTACACACAGATGGTGACTTTGGCCAGTGTGAGAGGTGGAGCCTGGACTTGCAGAGCTGCCAGTGCCCCAGGGCTGGGCAGACATGGTGTGGGTTATTCACCTGCTCACTCAACGGGGCACTTGAATTTTCTGGGTTGCAGCACTGTGCCTGCCAGTCTGAGTCACTGAAGTTTCTGGTGTTTGCAGGTCCCCTGTTTAGCAGTCAGGTGGCCTGCTCTCACCTATGAAACTTGTGCACAACTTTCTACTTCAGTTTCTGTTTTAAAGTGCCCAGTTTAACCTCATGTATCCTCTTGGTCACCTCTGAGGTCTCATGGGGTGGACTGATCACTGCATTGATCCTGAGTTTTTTCTGTATCCTGCTTTTCCATTATGGCCACTGAACACTGAAATATTGCCAGCAACACTCACCAACGTTAGACTGCTGAAGTCTGGTTTTAGAGCCTCCCTGGTAAAGCAGTGCTTCACCTGAGGTCTCCAGCACCTAGCACAACAAGGCTGCTAGCTGAAAAGGTGATCCATTATTCATTTGGGTAGTATCTTGCTCAAGGACATGCACAGGACAGCTACATTTGGCATCATCCTGGAATTTTTCACAGCACTTGCGTTCCTATCCAGGTGCCTGGCAGCCAAAGAGAGGAGCGTGGATCAGCACGTGCTGTTGCCTTGTGTAACTAAATAGGTCCTGAACCTGGGACTTCCTTGCTTTCCTTAAAAGAAGATGGTCACATGGAAGGCAGTTTCATCACCCTGGATTTCTTGACTGAAATCAGCCAACAAAGCCTCACAAGGTAGGTGTGAAAGCACCTGGCAAAGAGCTCTGTGCCAGACTCCTGGGAGCAATGGGGAAGTTATCCACTGGTACACGGGTGGGAGCTATGGAGAGATGGCAAAGAGCTGCTCAGGATGGGAAGGGTCTCTGTCTATCTGCAGAGCACTAACGAGAGGTAATGGATAATGGCTGTTTTATCAGTTGCTGACTGTTTTTGGATTCTGTGTTTGGGACAGAAATGTGCTGCCTGCTGACCCATGCCTCTCACAGCCCCCTCTCAGCAGGGCCGGGGGTAAAACACAAGGTGGCTTCTGCTGGTGAACTCCTTGTCCCAGGAATATCACCAGACTCAGAGGAAACATCTGTCACAACCACCAACAAACATTTTCCCAAAAACACAAGGTGGCTTCTGCTGGTGAACTCTGTCCCAGGAATATCATCAGAATCAGGAAAAACATCTGTCACAGCCACCAACAGATATTTCCCCACGAGCTCATTGCAATTCACTTGCCTAATAAAATGGGCAGAATTGCTTCATTCCAGATTTACTTCTGATGTAAACCTGTGATAGTTTTATCAGGATCATGCTGTAAACTTTAATGCTGTAATCAGCACAGAACAGATCTGCCTATTTCCAGAGCATTTGAAGGGCCGAAAAGTTACATTTTTATGTGCACTTGGTTAGATCACTCTCACAGCCTCTTCTCTAAATAGTAATTTATTGCAATTTTAGTTTCTCTAGACACTCTACAGTTGTCAGTGAGTGCTAATTTATTTATTTATTCATTTCCTTGCATTTTTTGAGTAAGAGTCCAATTCATTAACCAATAGTTTCAGGGATACTATTTATTGACAGTTCTATCAAGTGTTAAACCTGCAGACTGCAGACTCATTAAAGAATAAACCATTTTAGTGCAGGAGCTGCAGGTGATGAGATCTCTTTGCCCACTGTGACCTTCCCACACATAGGGGAACACTCGCTCTGTCCTTTGTTCTGTTACCACAGCAGAAAATTGTTTCACAAAGTAGATATTTGGGTTTTCCAGTCTATAATTTCTTCCCAAAATGAACAGACATCTTACAGATCAGAGATTAATCTCAGAGGTAGATAATATCCATACAAAAAATTATCATATTAATTTCTTTTAAATCATGTTGTTTGACTGTTTGAAGCAATTATGGTACCTAAAGAGAATTCCAGGCACTTTGATTACATCTTCTCTTCTCTTTCTGTCCTGTCATCTGGGTTAAAGCCAGCCTCCATTTTTACCTTTTAATGACTATTTTATCTACCTTGCAACTTTGTGACATGAATAATAAATGTTGATAAATCAGAACAGTAGTAGTATGAACACTGGCAGGAGGTGAAGACACAGTCTATCATGACCATCCAAGAGGACATCTACAATAACAAGATAAGATTTGAGTTTTTTGGGGGTTAGTCGGTTGAGGTGGTTTTTTTGCTGGAAGAGCATGCACATGGTTTGAATACCTTC
>VZTZ01027764.1:138688-187805 GCA_013400955.1 Drymodes brunneopygia | reverse complement strand
TTAAATATCTTCACAGGAACTTCCAACCCACAAGGAAGTTCTAGTCATGCAATCAAGGGATAAAGTACTTTTCAGTCTGGATTGCTTTTAGCAAGCAAAGAACTCCTAAGAGACTCAACTACTTAAGCCCAGACAACCTCAGAGGGGTCACCTTGGACTGGTAGAGGTGTGAAGGTTCAATGCAGGTAACCTGTTTGAGGTGCAGGGTTTGCTGATCCATTCTGAGGTGCTGACAAGTGAGATTGCAGAGTATCTGCTTTTGAGCAGGGTGAATCCCAACTATTTTTAATTATATATAAGTCAGTGATGAAGACAAAGCTTGGGAGGGTACCCTTAGCTGTACATTTTAACATAATAGAATGAAAAGGTGAAAGATTAAACAGCAAAAATGGTTCAATAAGGGTAAAGCAGGCTTTTCACATGAATTCAAAAAGAAGTACATGCTTAAAAAGCTGAAAAGCAGTTGCCAAATTAAGAAGTTACCATTTGAACTGCAATAATACAGATAGCATATAAAATATATTTCTGGTCTGGACATGCACTGTTCCCGTCTTGTCTCAGCTTTACTGAAAATGTCTCTGCACATTTAAACAGGCTGGCTTCATTAAAGCACAATAAGGTAAAATTCTCTGTCTGCAAGAAATCTTTGCTTGAACCTCAGTTAATGCCATAAAAATTTATAAATATTTCATAAATAATTTCCCATTATGTATAAAGAAAAAAAATCATCTTTGAAGGCGTATGTTATAAATTAATCCAGTAAAATGTTCCATACCTGAAGTGCATTCCCCTGCACTCTTTAAAAGTAGAGTCAAAGTGCACTTGTTTCTTAGGTGAACTAATTGCCAAGTCTGGTCATGCCTTGAATGATGTGGCACAGATTTTCTCATTTCTGGTATAGAGTTTTTGAATGCTGCATGGAAAGATCATAAATTTAAATATTCATATTTTATTATCAAGTGTACCTTATTTTTTCCTTAGTCTTTCATTTGTTACCATATTCTAAAAATACCTTATGAAGGATTTGAGTTACACTGCAACTCCAAGCTGTTTTTTCTTATATTTTCCACTAATTCTCCGTATTCAAGGGCTGCAAAGTTCAGGACTTTAATTCTCTTATCTCTTGCCTTATGCATACACAAAAACAAAACCTGTTAACTAGCAGAAAGAGGGTCAGAAGAAATGAAAACAAACCTCATACGTGTGTGTGTCTGCTTCCTTTCCTCCCCACTGAAAAAGGAGAGAGCCATTCCACACCTCTCTGTTTGACTAAGAACCATTCCGTGATTAATATAATAAAACAGTTCCCAGGGGACAAAAAATCAGGCTAGCAAAATAAAAATACAAAAGAAATGTGGAGAATGCCTTCAGCTGGTGCATATTAATAAAACTGTATTCTATTATCCTGTTTTCTCTAATGCTATCTCATGTGGACTATGAATGAAAAAACAGTGCATCCTACTCATGTATACTGCAGTCTGTAGATTAATTTATGTAAATGTCACAGGTCTTTAAAGATAGCATCAAAATTATGTAATGTAGTTTATGGAAGAAATGCTGTGGACTTTATTACTTTTTTACAATGATTGAAATGATGTGTGACTGACCAATTACATGCTATGTTGAAAGACATTCCATCATGATAGGAATTTTATTAGCCTTTTCCTAATTAATCAGAGTAGCTCATTGAGTAAGAAAAAAGGCATTTGTTGGAAACCATCAATGACAGAAATGGAACTGACAGTGATAAAGTGGCCCATCATTTGTGTTTCCTCTGGTCTGATCACACACTTACTTGTAATTTGGTGAAAGTGGCTTATTTTTTTATGTACTGAGGCACCTTCTCCTTTGTTAACATTAGCAAATCAGCGGAGGATGGTCACAGAGTATAGACAGCATCTTCTGCTGTTGCTGCAGAGGTGACAGCCATGAGGTGGCTGGGTCACAGGGAAAGCCTGGCATCCATCCATCCACCCATGCAGCAGAAGTATCGGGGTGGAGGGATGGATGGATGGATGGATGGATGGATGGATGGATGGAGGGATGGATGGGTGGATGGATGGATGGATGGAGGGATGGATGGAGGGATGGATGGGCAGACAGACAGATGGATGGATGGATGGATGGATGGATGGATGGATGGATGGATGGATGGATGGATGGATGGATGGATGGATGGGCGGACAGATAGATGGATGGAAGGAGGGATGGATGGGCGGACAGACGGATGGATGGATGGATGGATGGATGGATGGATGGATGGATGGATGGGCGGACAGACGGATGGATGGATGGATGGAGGGATGGATGGGCGGACAGACGGATGGATGGATGGAGGGATGGATGGGCGGACAGACGGATGGATGGATGGATGGATGCATGGGCGGACAGACGGATGGATGGATGGATGGATGGATGGATGGGTGGACAGATGGATGGATGGATGGATGGATGGACACCATAAATGTGCCTCTACATTTCCAGTGCAGAGAGATCCCACTGAGATGTTCAGCAGGTTGAGCAGCTGCTGTGTCAGCACACACAGTTACCTCCTGTGGTCTGGCACACTTCCCAAAGCTGAGCAATGCACCTGTCTTCTCCCCAGCCTTAAAACATGGCTCCGACTCTTTGAAGTGACAAGTGAGCATGAGGCATCACTATAGAGAACAGAGTAACTCAAGCTGAAGAGGTGGATTGCCATCAGAAAAATTGTGTTGAATAAGGGAGATCCCAATAGGATCATGAATGTCATTCTCCTGCTTTTCAATTTTAAAGAGTGAATATGCTTGGCACTTCAAGGAAACCAGAAATCCCTCCAGACATATTAAATTCCAACTCAGCTTTATATTATTAAGTAACTAATGTGATCCAATCACCCCTATAAACACAAAAAGTGCTGAACACAAGCAAAATAGCCCTTTTTACTGTGCATAGTACTTTGTTTTGGACTTCATGTATCTTTTCCTGCAACAGTCTACAGAGGATGTGAATTCCAATAGCCCATTTTCTAAAAATAGTGAAACACAGAGTTAATGTAAACATTCTGCTTACATTCTGCTTACTTCAGGACTGTGCTACCCAGGCAATGACAGATGACACTCTAATGGATACACTTATTCCTATCTCTTTTCCATTAAAAAAAACCCAAACAAAAACAAACCAATATTTTGGTTTTGGTATGTAAGGTGTGTTCTACACACAAAACAGGAAAGTGAGGCAATAGAGTGCAGAGGAGCCCAGCCCTGCAGTAAAATGATGTCCTGCCCCACAAGCCTTCCTGTGATAACAAGATTTAGAAGCTTCCATGACAACCCAAATGAATGCAGAACATTCCTAAGTGCGATGATCATAACAGTTGTCCTGGGACAGGCACCTATCCTGGCCCTTAATGCTCAGCGTGTTTACACTGAGAGGATTTTCCAGAGGTTTTCAGAGAGTGAAGATGCATCTTCAGTCAGGACACCATGACCCGTGTGGGGGCTCCAGACAGGCAAATTAAGTGCAGGAGGACAAGGAAGAGCTCTGTCTTCAGGCAGCCTGAAGGCAGGGTTTGGGCACAGCCCTGCAGGAATTCAGCTGTGCTGGGACAGTTATCCTGCCGTAGAGTTGGGTGAGCTGGTTTAAGGTTGTGAGGCTGTGAGCCTTGTGCTGGGCTACAGGTGGGACACGTGCCTTGACTTCTTCTGGGCTGAGCAGCTTTTTGCACTTCCATGCTTGCCCACAACCAGAGCTACTTTTGAGTCGAGGGTGCTTCCAGCCTTTTAGCTTGAGCTACCTGCTCCCAAGAATGAACACGCAACAGATACTTTTACTCAGTTTAACTTTTTCCGTGTCACATTCTTTCCCCGTTGGAAAGGTTATTTCAACATCTTGCTGATTTGTTGCATTTGCTTTTCCTTGCTCACTGTCTGCTCTCAGCACAGGAACAGCCAACTGCTTTGCTTCACTGAAACCTTTACTGTAAGAAGGCTGAGATCACTTTCCTGAGCGGTATTAGGTGGGAAGCACTTCCTGTGAGTGTTGTGTCCCCATCCTCGTTCTCCGCTGTTATTTAAGGACAACTGTAAGTGATGTGCTCATATATAGACTGATTGCCAGCCCTCAAGGCTCTTGCTAATGATTTATACACACTGCCAGTATACTTACAGCACTTCTACTTCAAAACCTTATTTTTTTAACCCAGCTATTCATAGCTCTGCCTGCCTTATTTTAAAAATTGGATTTTTTTTTCAGGTAGCAAAGGTTCATCAAGATAACAATACATTTTAATGACTGATTTTGTAGAAAAATCTAAGAAATAATCTCTGCAGGAATTTTATCAACCCAGTTATCTGGTTTTAAGGATGTTGCTTCTTTGAGAATTGAGACCAAATTGCACAATATTTTGTTTCAACTCCTAATTCATATTTTCTTCAGTTTCAGTCACCCCACTCCTAGGCTGCAAATGTAATGAATAGGTCTGATTTACAAGACGGATCATGAGAAAGCAGAAAAGGTCTTCCTGCTGCTGTCTGCTGGTCACAGACAATTCCACTTCAGTCTTCCATTCAAAACAGAACAAGCTGCAGAAAGTAAGTGTTTCCATGAATACATGGAAACATCTGCCACGGAAAACAAGAGATGCCAGTAAATAAAGAAGCTTCAAAAAAGGAGAAGCCCATCCTCTTTCATCAGAGAGAGGAACAAAAAATATTTACATCTCTCTATAGTTAATCTAAATGAAAGACTATGCTTTTATAAAAATTAGTCCACTCTAATTTTTGAAATCTTCCTCATTCTGATGAAGGAAACAATGCCTTTTCTAAGCGTCCCAAAGTTAAAGCTCTCAACCCACCATGATTACATTCAGAAACATATATACCATATGTGATATTCTCTTCCAATTTTAGCAATATATTTTCTCCAGGACCATATTTTCACCCCACCAAAGACGGGCAGATGTGATCAAGAAGAGTGAGAGCAAATCAAATCTGTGCAGTGACGTGACACGTTGCAGAATATGGGTAGCAAAGAATTTTCTTCTCCTTTTTGGTCACAATTTGTGAGACTGCCAGAAGAGGAGATTAATGATTTGGTTACACTTGCTGCATGTGGAGGAGTCATAGAGTGAATAAGTGTTTTACTGAATCAGCAGGCAGCTCTCTAATGCTGTTACTTCTGCTCCTGAGGTCTTTTCCAAGACAAGAGTTATAATTTATGCACAAGGAGAGCAATAAAAAGTCCCCAGATTTGTAGAAGTAATGTGATAGGGCACATAAAGAAAGGTCTTAAGATCCCAGATACAAACTAATGTGTATTGATTTTTAATAAAGTAAAAATTAGATGCAATGCTGTTTTTCCATTCTTTGTTCCTGTGACTTCCTAAGGAGATAGATTGAATTCAAATGCAAAGATAATTCAAATGGGGATTTCAGTTTGGCCTCCAGTAATCCAGTGTTTGGGGAATACGTTGTTGTCCTCTATTTGAGATGGAATTGTTTATGTACCAAACACACAGAGTATTATTTCATCCTACAAGGCAATACCAAAGTCACTCACCAAAGTCAGAGTGAATGTTTATATATTGGCAATGACCTGGTTTTCAAAGTGGAAACATTTATAGCAGAAATTGAGGTTTCCTCATAGGATTTTATGATTCAGAAAAACAATCCATGCCATATAAACAAAAATGTTTCCAGCCTAAAAGCATGTGTATCAGTTTTGTAGAATGATGATCCCAAAATGGCAAATGGAAATAAAGATTTATAGTAGAAATCAATCTTAGATTTTGTTTTCATGTTACTAATGAGAAATCGTGCAGTATGTAAATGTCATATATACTAAAGTGGATAAAATATGTTTTATTAGCTGGATTATGCCAGAACAATACAATTTATATAAATCCTTTGTCTCAGCCAGAAAGAATTCAGCAGTGTTCTCAGAGGAATATTTGTTCTATGCAAATCAAGCTGGATGTAGAGGACTCAAGCAGCTATAGCATCTCTTGCTGCATCAATCTTGTTTCCCCACAGGCGCAGGCTCTCAGCACTTTACGTGTCTGGGGCAGTGTCCAGGCATGCCGGATCCCTGGCAGACAGTCAGGGACTCCATCCCACACTGAATTTCTCTGTGACTGCACCCACTGGCAAGCTCTGTCTAGCCAGGCTCCTTCCCATCAGCTTCCCCTCCTAGGGTCACTTGAGGCCACAAAGAGCTGGCTCACAACAGGCTTCTGCCTCACTTGACCACAATGGGGAAAAGGATGGAGGGACTCTCAGGTACCTTTCTTGTGGATGAGAAACCAGCTGCTCCTTCCACTGGGACCTCGTGGCTTTGGGGAAAATGCCCTGTTTAGATTCCTTCAGTTTCTTCTCACCATGTGGTTATTCCCCCTGGAACAGGCACCTGCTCTTGGCCACATCTCTGCCTGCCTCAGGAAGACAGAAGTACAGGAATGGCCAGTGCGTGTCCTGCTCCTTCTTAAAGCTCTTCTTCGGGGTGGGACCTTATCTTTTTGTACACGTGTGGTGTTCCTTCATATTCAGATGGTCCATCTGTTGGACAGATTGCATCTTGCTGTTTATTGGGATTCACTGCCTATGCATAGAGTGGCATCAAAAGTGAATACTGTGATAATTCTGGATTGCAACCTGTTCTGAGCGAGCTTAACAGCACTTAGTCGCAAGTCCATGATTTATGCTACAGCTTTATCAGCTCTGGTGGATATCAAGGCCTGTTGGAAAATCTCCAAGGACTTGAACATAGGTGGAAAAAAAATGAAAACCAGTTCTTATATCTAATTTTATTACCAATTTTTATTCTATTTTAGTTTAGTTTTTTTAATTAGATCTTATTTTGCATTTATCCATCTTGCCTGTCCTGTTGTTACTTTATTATGGGATTGAGGGATAATCTTCCAGAAGTTAGGTGGTGCATAACTTTGAACAAGTTGTCTTCTGTTCCTGTTACTTTGATAGCCTGTGTGGAGTAGGGAGGAAGTGCTGGGGTAAAAGTGCTCATGAGTGAGAAGGGTTTTTATAGAGAGACACAAAATCATCTTTAGGAGGACAGAGTCTTGCAGGACGTCAGCAGGATGAGGTATAATGTATAACCATTTGGGTTTTTAAGATGTTCTTCTCAAGCATGTTCACAAACAGTGTTTATACCAGCAAAGAAATATGTAATCAGTGAAATGGAAATTATAAGGGCAATGATAATTCAAAATAAATTAACACCTTATTAAGAGAAATTTGGAAAATTGTTGGATTTGTATGTCTCTTTCTTTGGTTTTTATGGCCTCTATGGCTGTTGGTTCTTTTTAAGTTAGGTGATTTGATTTTTGATGACTCACTTTGGGTGAGAGACAAGCGTGCCAGAAGTTCTTAAAAACATTAACTTAATCACACCATTCTCCCCAGAAGTGGCAGGGTACAATATGTAGGAGCAAAAAATATTCCTTTTTCAGCTTATAATTACATTTTGTCTAAATGCAGACCTTCAGGTCTCAGATATCCATCCTGAATGAAATATAGAGTGGACCATCTGCAAGATTTTATTTTCAGGGGGAAGCTGATATGATGACAAAATACAGTTGTTTCAAAAGCTTGCTTTGAGTAACCATCACTAAATAGAGTAACTGGCTCTGGAAAAGGAGACAGGCTTCTCAACTTGCTCTTGCATCTTTACCACCCACAGCAATGTGCCTGCACAGGTTGGGTGAGCAGTGGGTGCTGCATCAGCCCTGCAATTCTAACCCAGGCTCCAGTGAAAGTGCAGCTTCTCCAGCTTCAGTGCAGATGTTTTCCATACAGGAAGCCTCTAATCCAAACTTTCCCTCCTCTCCTCTTGCTGGCCTCACATGGCCTTGTCGTGCTCTTTGCTCATTCTGAAACAATTATATACATTTGAATGGCAGCCAGACCGATTGCAGCCTGATTTTCAAAAATTAGCCTGTTGTTCTGACAATTGCATTTAGCAGAACATTCAAATCAACCAGGCTGAAGGTAGAAAATAATTCAATTTTTCTTGTTAATAAGCTTAAGTACAACAATCCACTAAGTAAGTCCTGTTTCTTCATTTCCCGTAGGTCCCACATTCAGGCACAAACCATATATATGCACGTCTTTATTCATACTAGAAAATTTCCAGATTGCACCTAGGAGGCTTTGCCAAAGCATTTCTCTGAAGTGCTTCTACTTCTGAAAAAAAACCAAAAATCAAGGTGAATCCTGAAAGATGCTGTACAGAACTTTTCTAGTGTTATAACTTGTAAAGCCCAATTCAACAAACCAGTTTTCCGGTGATGAAATATTACATTCTTGCTTTGAAGTGACAGGGTGTCAGGGTGACATGAATCGCTTAAAAAGTTTCATAGCAGAGCTCAAGAGATTTGTTTTCAAGGACTCACATATTCCTTGTGTTTGCACAATTAAGAGACAGATCTGTATTTCTTTTTCTAGTGCCAAAAGACACAGGAAAGTACACATAATTTACTGGAATACAATGGGATAAGGGAACCTTCTGAAGTATTTTATTTAGGTTTCTGTTCTGGTTTATATTTGCTGCTCTTTTTTTAGTGTTTTTTTTCTGGCAAATTCGAATGGATCTGAACTTGCACTACCCAAAATTTATAGAGCTTGTGAGCATGTGTGTGGCGTGGGTGGCTTAGCAGTATTTGCTGGATCCACAACAGGAAACTCTTGCATGTATTAAGATGATAAATTTCACAACTGCTTTGAAGGTGAGCAGGAACAATCCTAGTACTTGATTGATTGAAAAGACCTGTTTAATGGCCACTATCAATCACCTATATTTTAATTTGCAGATTTCAAATTTGCCCATTATGCGGCTTAGTCAGAACATGCTTCATGCAAACTAGGGATTTATTTAAAAGCCCAAACACCCCACGTTTGTTTATTCCCTCCCTTTGTGTTACACAAGGACACAGTAATGCCATTATATCTTTATTTGTTCCCATGGAGATTCCAAGACACCAGCAAGAGAAGATCTACGTTACATAAAGGTCATAAAACAATCTCTAACACATGGGCCCCCTTGAAACACCACTACACCTTCAGGCTGTGTCTATATGACCAAATCCAAGTGTGTCTGGAAACATTCCTGAGCTCTGGGCTGCGAACATCTGTGCTGGTGAAGAGAGCTTTGCCTGGCATGAATTCATCCTTCTACAAATAGTGCTGTACCCAAACAATTCCTGGGCACTTTTTGGTGTTTTTAGACGTAGATGACTGTAGTGGCCATTCCCTCCAGGCAGACCTCCTGGAACCTCTTTCTTTGGAGACTGAAAGCAGTTGTTTAGCACTGACACAGGCCAACCCAGTCCACTTGGACCCAAACACACTGTCAGGCAAAGTTCATTTACTGGAGCAGGTGTAGCCAGGAGAACTTCTACAAGAACCAGAAGAAACTGATATTTCCCCAGGCCTTGTGCTGTCATGGAAGGTTATTTTGGAAACAAGAACACCAAACACCTAGTCTCTTGGATAAGGAACATCTGCTTCTTCATGATTTTTACAATATCAGGTATCATACCAAACTAACAAAGTCATTTCTCTCCAACTTGGTGGCAACTGATCCCTTATTTATGAGAACAGATTTTCGGCTGAAATATTTCCATCTCGGCTTCTGTCCCAGTTTATTTCAGTTTCCCACAGACCTGCTGAGCTCCATTGTTGTTGCAAATGAGAAATAGGGAAAAACTAAAATTATCCTCAAGTTTCAGTTCAAGATGTGTTTGAAAAAGAAACTAATTACTCTGGCTACACACTGGACCTCAAAAGGGTAGGTCACAGAGTACTGAAAAGAATAAAAATCACATAAGCTTTTAGTAGAACTTTGGAGGTTCACAAAGTTATTAGAAATCCTCAGGAAGAAGGAAAATGTTGTCTGACAGTTCACTGATTAAGGACATATTCTACCTCTGGTAAAAAAAGAAACAGTTAAAGAAACAGATGGGCCACTTGGAGACTTCTGTCGTAAACCAAATGACAAAAACAACCCACAGAAGTCAGTGAAGAATCTAGTCTTGGTATAACAAGAGTAAGTGGATGTACAAGCTGGTGATTTAAACAATACATTATTATTTTAAAATGTTTGCTATATACAAAATTCCCAACTAAAGTCCAGTCTATCGACATGGAATAATTTGTGCCTCAGAGGTGGAAACAAGTAGTGAGAATATTTTTGACAGTAGAAGAAAATCCAAAACATAAGCAGTGTAAGAGGAAGAATTTACAGAGCAAAAAAAGTGGTTTATTTATACCAAGCTTCCTCTTAGAAAAGACACAATGAGAAATATTTGCAATCACTAGCAAAAACAATTAAAAAAGAAAAAAGTTGAAGTTCTGCAGTGCAGCTGGCTGGCTTCCAGACCAAGGGGCAGTCAAATGCCTTTTCCTCCCACTCCTTTTGGTGCTAGCAGGAGTCAGAAACTCTAGGGCCAATAGCAGCATTAACAGTGTAAAGGTCTTTTTGGATCTTCTCAGCAGAGTTGTATTCAATCCTTACTTTTTTGACTTTGGACTGCTCTCTGCCAATTTGTTATTTCTTACTTTCAGGATATGTCAGCATTGCTTATTTCTGCCTTTCACTGTTTTCTGTCTTTCATATCTTTTCTTACTCCTGTGAATTGTCACTCTCTATTTTTTTCTTCCAGGATAATGATTTCCTCCCTTCCTGATTGCTCTTCTCTAACTGCTTCTCCATCTTCCTCCTAATCTGTGCCTGTCATATCTGCTTTTCCTCACAGAACTCCTTGTCCGGGTTTCCTTTCTCAGAGGTAAAAGAACTTAAAGAAGTTAGAAACTATTTGTTCTAATATTTTGTAAATTATTTGTTCTTCTGTCTTCCCCATTATCTCCTCCCTCAAACACTTGCACTCTGATGTCTGTTTAATTTATAGGTGCTTTTGTATAATCTCTCTTGAAACATTCATTATATGCAAAATCTCTTTCATGATCTTCACTAACAGAATGGTGATTAATAACATGTTGGAATAAATCAGAAGTGACTCAGAGAGTTTTGGAAAGGTGCAAAGTTTTGAATGTGTTCTTGAGCATGTAATACGACCTTGCATATCTGTTGCCTCTTAGAACTGGGATGCACACAAGTTGCACCACTGCAACCAAGAGCTGATCTTTCCTTCTCTAAAGGGTCTGTCACAACTACTGTGAACAGACTATTGCAAAAGGGAAGCCATTGCTTGGAGAAGTTTGGTTTAATAGGTACCCTACAGGTACTGTCCTACCCTACAATTTTTGCTTTCAGTTGAAGGGAGAGGTTTCTTAACAGAGCTTTATGATGGCAGTTTTCCAGATGGGATTTACTCATTAAGAGCAGTGCACATGTGTATTGCCTAATGCAAGCCAAAATGGGACCTTCTTGAGCAGAAACCACAAATTGAAACACAGCCCTGTATGAGGGAATGAGTCTGAAGACATCAAGCACCTGGCATCTGGTATTTATCTAAGCATAGATTTGGCTTTGGCTACTCATCTCAGCAATATCTGGGAAGCTGTTGAGAGAGTCCAGTCGTGACACACACCATGGTTTGGCTGACTACTGACTTTTCATGTGGACAAAATTCTTCTTTTAATTAAACCCTGAAGGTCTGATGATGTTAGGTATGTATAGTGAATGCCAGTAACATTTTCCCTTTGATCTCAAAGGGAAGTGTCTCCTCTTCCAAGATGAAAGATGAACCGAAAAGGACATTCCCCATTAAATAGATTTGCTGTCTGTAATGATATAAACTTCTACCAGGTCTTACTTAACTTTCAGGTCTTGCTGTCTACCACCTTTCTGTTGGACAGTCTTAAATAGAACTGAAATTATTCAGTAATGACATCAGGTCAAAGTAGACTTTGCACTGCTATCACAATAAAACATTTCACTGTGGTTTACTAGAACAGTCTGAACCTGGCGTGAGTAACATTTTCTCTGTGGAATGATTAATATCATGTGAGCCAATGCCTGAAATAATTACAAATGAAGGAAAAAGAACCACAACAAAGGGAGTAGGGCACTGATGACCAACTTACCAAGGTAAAAGTGTGATACACCTCAGAAAACGGCTGGGCATCAGATGCAGAAAGCAGCAATCCCACCTCTGAAAAGGTCAGAGGACCATCTATTGACCCAATAGGATACTGCTCCTTTCCCTGTGTAGACATCTCTGCTCTGCCATCCCTGCAGCCTGCAATGCCATCAGCTCTGGGGTTTCCCACTACAGTGCAACTGCCCACGAGGTAGTCAATCCCCAGAAATGTTCCTGCAGTAATAAAGGGCTAAACACATCTGGACCTTGCAATGTCTGAAGGGACCCTTAGGACTGTGGGGAGTGGAGCAATTAAGGACACCTGAACGTTGTTGTATTTTCTGCCTGGCCTCTCATTACTCCAGATACAGCAATCCAATCTGTGTGGCTTTGCTTCCCTGTCACCACCTTTCAAATTGACTTGGCTTGTCTGTTACTATTTATTTTTTTTTTTTGTTCTTGAACTCAAGTGATCTTACACTTCAAGAGGTTTGTATATTTTCCTACAGTTAATTCTACTTTAGTGAATGTAGATGACTAGAAGATTTTCTACCTAAAATCTTACTGTGGAAGATCCAAAAGGGGACTGGATATGCTAGGATATGTGCTTTTAAGAGAAATAATTATATTTTTGTGGTTCTTCTGTTTAATGATTCACCTGACCTTTCTCAACTTCAATTTTTACTTTGTATAAAGAACTAAGAAGTTGCATTTATATTTGAAAAAAAATTGCAGCCACATGTCTCTCAGCTGATCTGATCAGCACTACTGAAACTGCCAAGAGTAGGAGAAAAAACCCCAGTGAGAAATCACCTGAAATCAGAAAGTCATCATGGCAAGCTAAGTTGTCAAGTAATCACTTCTTTGACCCCATCCAGCTGGTATTGTTCATTCTTTGTAAGGCTCCAAGGCAGATCTGGAGGTTTTCAGTGCTGGCTCAGGCCACAGAGCAGTGAGTGTTGTCAGCTCACTGATGCAGAGGTCTCAGCAGGCTGCTCAACCTGTGAGTTTTGGTCAGAGGTGGAAACAAGTGAGATAAATGGAAGTTTTCTTTCTCTCCCTCTGCTTAGTTTGTTCATGATTTTGAGTCTGAAAGGCAGATTCTTCAAAACAAATAGCTCTTTTGATTGGAGTCAATTTATTCAGCTCCTTTAATGAGGTGCCAAGAGTGAAGATGTTTAACACACATTGTTCAATGAATGTGGGTGAGATTCTGCTGAGATTTTGGATTCAGGTGGCTGGAGATTATAAACTCAAGTTATTATATAGGTTTAGAAACAGACAAATGTAGGGATAGTTCTATCTTATGTCCTGTAGAGGGCTAGTGAAGTAAAGCTTCAGCTTAGGGCTACTGATCAAATCAGGGTCAGTGCTTGAACTGAGAAGAGCCTCAAAACTAGATTTTCTTTTTTTTCAGAATGAGATTATAGCTTTTATTTAGGACCGAATGAGTTTATTTTGTCCATAGTGCTAGCAGTTGCTGGCCTATGATTAAGGTTAAAGCTAAGATTAGCATTAGGGTTAAGTTTAATAGAGACAAGAGCCAAGGAGCAGCTCCATGTGAAGCTGTTTGCTGAGTTTTGTGTCAAAATGTGGGATTTATAACTAATTCCATTGCCCAGAGAGGATGATCAGTTAGGTTCAAATTTGTATTTTAACTGGCGGTGTTTAAGGAGCTTGAGCTGCACAAAACTGAAATATGTTTCCCTCTCACAGAAAAAGAGCAAATGCCAACAGAAACACCCTAATTAGGTTCTTTTAGTTGCCAAGAATTTCAGATTAGAGGAAAATCAGTATATTTCTGGATTGAAATTAATGTTCAGACAAGTCACATGCTGCAGAACTATAAGTCCATGAAAGGGAAAAGCTTTCCATGTGGACAAATCAGGCCTCTTGCCTGAATCCAGCCTGTCTCGTTTATCTGCAATGCTATGGTTAAAGACTCAGGACAGCAAGGACCCAACCAGTGATGTGAAACTCTCGGGAAGCCACTGGAGGTGGATGTGAACCAACGCCAAACCCGGGCCTCGTGACAAAGTAACTGGTTTATGGATAAATACAGGACAACTGGGGGGCACAATTGCACTTGCTGGGGGAACTAAGAATTCACTTTAGAATCAGCAACATCGTGTTGTAGCTGATGAGCTTTCAGGAGCTAACGGGTGTGGGTTGACAGTGTCAGCAAGGGCTGGTGCTATGGGGTTAGACGTGGGTGAGAGAAAAAGATGTTCCTAAGGCAGGCTTAGTCATTGCTCCTTGGCTTTCCTTTCTGATCATTTCTGCCTGAACAGAGATCTTAAGCTCAGGGCTAGCTGTAGTGCTGGCACGTGGCCTGGAAGGGCTTTTGAATCAGTGTAGCATACTAGGCAGCAGCACTGGGGATTTCATGTGGAAAGGAGTTTCTGTGAGTCACACTGCTCTGCTATCTCGAGTCTACCTCATCTGGAGTAAAGGGGAGGATGGGGGCCAAGGTTAGGCAATGGTCTAACGTTGTCTGAGTGAAAATGCAGATTTAGAACTAGTGATGAGAGGGCCAAGTGTATTTGTGTCAGACAGGACTTGCAAAAGTTGCCATTTTATGCACACAGCCAACTTTTATAATTTCTTTAGTGAATCTAGAGGAAAGTGTGTTTTCACTAGAAATATTGTTGGTTTGGATATGTGACATTCCCTCCCCAAAGCACTAGTCAAACATAACCAGTCTTCACATTTATGTGAATTATCTTGAAAATTTCTGTGGTATGAGATAATTATTTATGGCTTTCAGTATTACGGTTTTTACATAGTTAAATTGTGTTGTAAGAGTACATTCTCTCTATTAAATCAGAGCATGAAGGGCAGGTTTACACTCTGTGGTGTTAACCTGAGACAAAAGTTCTTCTCTGTGTGGGTACTGTGTTTCTCCATGTGGATGCATTAGAATTACTGTGCCAGATTGAGTACAACCCTCTTGCTTCCCTATGAGAAGAATCATGGGCTCAGGAAGCAATTTTGAGAAGCAAGTTTGGATGTATGTCCTCTTCCTATTCTTAGGATAGAGAGAAAAAAACATAATTTAGCAGCAGCAGAAGAGTTCTCTCCATAATCCCTTCTCACAATAAACAGAGTTATCTTGTTTCTTGAGTTAAATTCGCACCAATAAATATGCAATGGGTTCCCACAAGAACTTGCCCAGGGCAGTCCTCCACAGTTGAAAAATCATCCTAAAAACTATCTGAAAAATGCCCAAAGTACAGGAATTATCAGATTTTTGTACTTGTCCTGCAGCCTAAGAGTTCACTTCTAATGTGAAGTTTCTAACTCTGAGGATGTCCATAGTACTCCTAAGTGTCTGTAACCTCAGAGTTACTATTCACTATAATTTTATTCTGTTTCATGTAGGGATGAAATATTTTATCACTTTGAAGACGCTATGGTAAAAATGAAAAGTTGCTGAGAGTGAAAGACAGAAGCAAGTGATAAACTTTTAGATGTATGTAAGAATAATGCTCACGTTGACAATGGTGGAAATACTCAAGTGTCTAAGATTTTGTTCACAAAGTATCAATGTGGCTGATAACTGATTGTAATGCTGCAAAAGGTCAATTAGAAGTTCATTATAAAATAGGTGCTATTAGAGGCTAGTCTCTCAAAATCAAACTGTTCACAATTTTCTGTATCTCACTAAAATATTCTTGTCTTCTATAAGACATAATTTTTCTTGCCTTACTCCCTACCATGTAACCTCTACATTCAGAGCTCCCTTCTTTTCTGAGCAATTTTATGGCACTTGGCATGCCTTTTTTATTTTAATTGTGTTTTAGAATGACGGTCTTACTAGTAGTATATGCTTCGGGTTTTCCATAGCTGCACACAAAGCTGGTATTTTCAGTAATGTTTAGGGGAATTAGACAGTCAAATCCCAATAAATTTCAGTGGATGTTGGACACAGAACTGGCTCTGCTGATTTGAAAATCCCAAGACTTACAGTTTTCTTTGCTTTTACTAAGTAAATATAACCACCTTTTTAAGTGAAATATTTATAAATGAACTGAAACACCTGTTCTGAACAGATCTGAATATTAAATCTAGCAGTATAGGTCTTGCAACAGTGTCCATACTCTCTTTTCCATCACTGCTCCCTTTGTAAAGTACAGACCTGAGGAGCCAGCAACTGAAGTCAATGGAAAGTGAAGCTGCTGAGCAACTCTGTAAACAAACTCTCACAGCTCAGTGAGGTATTCACAGAAAGGCATCCAAAAATGTGCTTTCTGTTTGTGCAGAACAGGGAAGGGAGGGAGGTGCGTTGGGCACGGGACTCTTTCAGCCTCCCAGCCCTTGGGGGTACAGCAGAAATAATTAATGGGAGAGTGGGGAGTCCCCAGCTCTAAAGACAAAGGCACCAAGAGTTGTGGGTGCTCATTACTTCTGAACCAAAACTAAGGCAGAACATGATTCATTTTTTCCCAGAAGTTTTCACTCCTTTTTCTTTAATGAAGTTTAATATATGCTGTGGGATGCACTCATGTCAATTTGTGTGTTCTGTTCATTTTCAGAAGTGCTATAGTATTTCTCTAGTCTCAGTGCAGAGCATTTTCATAGCTTAAAATTAGAAAGCCATTCAAAATAAGTAATAAGCTGGCATTTTACTTTGAAATTGTGGGAGGTTTTTTTTGATTTTTAAAAGTGCATTTAACACATTCTGCACATTTTATCCATCCCCACTAGGCAGATAATTTTCCTCTTAGTATGCAGGGATTTTTAAAGGGTGGTTTCATTCAGGCAATATATTCAAATGCTTAGTTACTTTAATGGAATAAAACTGGTTTCAAAATATTTCAGAATCTTAGCCCTGGAGAAATCGGTTTCCCTATTCAGATTGTCACACAACGACAAATTTATTTCCTCAGTAGTTATCAGATGGTGCATCTCTGAACAGCCACAACCAAGTATCTGTGGGTGGGAAACCCTTATTTTTTAAATCTTCTCACCCATTCTTGACTGATCTACTTGGAGGGCTCCAAAGACTGAGGAGACACAACACAACACCCACGAAAGCAGTCGAGCTGGTGCAGGGCTGGGACTTCTGAGACACAACTGTTCACGGAAACAAAATCTGAAGAAGGGGTGGAAAAATATGCTGATAATAAAAAGGATTATACATGTCCTTCTTCACTTCACAATTCCTGGTTGTGGGAGGTGCCAGACAAATCTGAGAGGACTAGCTGGGGACAGAGATGATATACAGTATGTGTGGGAGAGCTACAAGACACCAACTTCTCCCACCCTACCTTGGCTTCTGTGACAAGTTGGTCAGCTGCAGATCCAAGTCATGTAGAAAGAGAAAAGTACATTTATTTAGGCCCAGGTCCATGACTCAAAATGATTTTTTTTTCCATGTATTCAGGGAAACCTGATGATTTCATTTTGATTTAATAGCCCTACTGCTCTGACCTCTCCACACCTGTTATGACTCAGCTAACAGAATACCAAAACCATTAAAATTATACAAGTATTTTACATCCTGTATGGCTGTTTGAGTTGCTAAACATGCTGTGAAACTTTGACAGAGTTTGGATAGCAAAACAGTTTCTGCTAAATAAAATAAAAAGCAATCTGATACATCCATATGAAAGTTGTAGGTCTCACATTCAGGCTGATGTGGTTGTATAAGCTTATGCTGTACTTTGATTTGTTTCTTGCAACTCATCCTTCTGAAAAAGAGATCAATATTGAACAAGAAAGCCAAGGTAAGATTAGGCTTTCACACCCTATGGCTTGTCCATTTGAAAAGATGTTTTCTGCTGTTGAATTTTCCTATCTATCAAGTTTTTGCATCTCCCTATTTCTTCCAGATAGCTGGTTCTCATAAATTATGCAATGAGTGTCTCACTCAAAATAAGGACAAGTGATATCCTCCAAAGAATTAATTTGAGGCTTCAACTAGGTCATTCCTGTTTGAGGCCACATAGACCATTATTTTTAACATGCCCCAGCAAAAATAGCTGTGCTGCAGAATGTCTAGGGAAATGAAGAAGTTCCTGAGAATTTGGCTAACACGTTTTGTATTGGAAAAGTTACAGAAACCATTGAGGAGGAAGCGATACTAGAAAAAAAAGGACACAAAACAAATCTAACAGCTGAGATGAAGGATTCTGTTCTCAGAAACCAATGGGGTGTAATTCTTCAGTTCTCTTCTGCATATTTCAGTATAAAATCAACCTCTCTCTGGAAAGGTAGAAGAGGAAGAGGAGAAGAGAAGAGAAGAGAAGAGAAGAGAAGAGAAGAGAAGAGAAGAGAAGAGAAGAGAGAAGGGAAGGGAAGGGAAGGGAAGAGAGAGAAGAGAAGAGAAGAGAAGAGAAGAGAAGAGAAGAGAAGAGAAGAGAAGAGAAGAGAAGAGAAGAGAAGAGAAGAGAAGAGAAGAGAAGAGAAAAGAGAAAGAGAGGAGAGGAGAGAAGAGGAGGGAAAGGAAGTATTCTATCTACAGCTGTCAGAAAGAAATGCACTAATTCATTTTACATTAGTCTTCCAAAGTTGGAGGTAAAAAGAAAGAGTAATTTTACAGTTCAGTGAATATTTCTCCAATTTTTTATTTTAATGGTCCAAAATGCACTGCAAGGCTTTAGCAGAAGTGCTATGTATATCGTAATCTGAGTTCACCAAACTGACTTGGACCCTTGCTGTTCACAAATACAGGTTTTGAAGTCCAGAAAAACCCCAGTGCTAATTGCAGTGTGCTAAAAACCAGAGGAAAACAACACATGCATAACTCAAAGCTAAACATAATCCAACTAGTTTAGGTACAGTTTAATACAAATGTTTTCTGTTGCTCTTTTTGTTTTCACTTTCGTGGAAAGATATTCTGTTCAGCCATTAAACTTTGCAGCTTTAATGGCCACTCTTCCCCAGCTTTGCTTGGTAGCAGATGCAGCACAGTGTGTTTAACAGCAGGAACCTTGGCCTGGGGAGCCATGAGCCCCACTCAGTGAGCACTTCCAGCATGGCTTTTACTCTGTTCCTCCTTGCTGACCCAACAACCCAGCAAACATTTCATTATGTGGGCTCTGTGGGACATGTGGGATACAGAACAGAGAGCATGAAAGGGTAGGAACACTTCACTATTATTTTCTTATTATTTTGCAGTTACAGAATGTTTGGCAAATGATGGTACACAAAGTTGCAAGGCAGATGCTATAAATTGGGTCAGCATGACATATATGTCTGCCAAAGAGCTGTTTAAGTACATTTTCACTGTTTCCAGCAAAAATAACAAGAGAGAAGTAAAGACATCATGAAGTAATTATGTCATTTGGAAAGAAAATATAGCAGGGATTCTTAAAACATACGTGCAAAGGGAAGAACAAATTGAACACACACCATCCTTGAAAACTTAATGGAAAAGGAGTAATCAATAACACAAAAACAAAGCCATTATCTTACCCTCAATGCAGTCTGAAATCCAAATTATACCATACGTAGGGTCACTAAGGAAGGGAAAGGTGGAAACTGCTGTCTTTATTTCGGATACCATTTTTCATTTCTGCTCAAGGAGCAAGGGGGTGTATAATGCCAAACATTTTACAAACTAGGGATTAGATAAAACAGTGGAGCATTGAAGTGAAAGACAGATAATCAATAGGCAGAACATGATTCATCTCATACAGTAGTGCAGGCCTCAGTCTTGCCTGATCCCTCATGCAGGGGGCTGCACAAGTACCCTCATTGCATGCTAGATTCCCTCAGGCAGGTGCTGTTTGGTGATGCTTCCCAAACAGTGATCTGTCCACACAAGAAAAGGGGTACACTGTAAATACATCGATCAGAAAAAGCAGAAATTAAGCTGAATACATAAAATAATATTTGTTGCAGATGAAAGCACGCACACAAGAGTAAGGGACAAATGGTCAATGACAAAGGACAGAAGGAAAAAGCTGAGAAAGGAGACTCTGTTGTAAATCTCAGGGGAACTTCCCTGTTCTGAGTGCCAGGAGACAGCAACATGAGGAAATATAGCAAGAACCAAGGCCACTTGATAATGGGCTGGACTAAACAACTGTGGTTGTGACTAAGTCAGCCCTAAGTGACTAATTAAGTCCTTTCCATCTCCAGTGTCTCCAATAAAACCTCTGTCCCAAAATAAAAAATAAATATCTGTAGACAAGCCAAAATAGAAAGGGATGTTTCCTCTAGAAAAGACTCAAGGGCCTTGAGGGAAATGTAAATCAAATGATTTTGGTTTGGAAGGAATTAATATTGTTATGGGCTGTGGAGGCAATCAAAATCCCATAAAGGAAACCAGTAAATGCCTATTTACCCTAAAATTAAGAGGTGATAGTTAGCTGTGTGATGTGGAAATACATCTGAGGTATGTGTTTAAAGACTTGTGTATCTTTATGAATGCAATGCTTTGTTATCAGGCCCCATGCTACAAGTCATCAAGGAGGCCAACTTCTTTTTTTTGTTTTGTTTTTTTTTACAAAGTGGCTGATGATTTTAAGGATTTGCCAGCAGGTTTGTGTTACAGCTCCTGAGTGTATTTTCTAACATGCTAAACATGCTAAATTTGCCATGCAGATCTCTGTAAGCCCCTCTAGCTTGTTACTTCATAGTGAGGATGGTGTTGGAGCTGCCTGAAATGTTCAGTATTAAATTATATGTGGCTAGATAGCCTTGTCTCTTCCACAAAGGGAAAATATTTCCTATTTGACTGTATTTGCATTCCTATTTGCTTTATGCAAATACTTCTGAGAGCTTTATGGCCCACTGTCTACAACATGCCACTTTTCATGCTATTCCTTTTTTGGTCTGGAAAAGTTTTTTAGGGTTTTCTTTTTTTTTTCTTTTTTTTTTTTTTTGTTTTTAATACTATACTCTGTAATGCTGCATTACTCACAGCAATCTTCCACATTTAACCATTTTATGGGACTATTTAATGGCTTGAGTTATGCTTAGAACTTGCAAAGTCACAGGTTATCAGTGTCAAATGATCTAGCTTCGTGCATGTTCTGTTCAGGATCTTTCCAATCCTTTTAAGCTGCATAGTTCTTTGAAGGCCACAACTTCTTATAACATGGGCTCTTCCTTCTTGAGCTTTATTTTGAACTTCCCCATGGTATTGTGTGGGGCAAATCTGAGCAAAGCAGAAAGAAAACTTCAGAATACCCAGAAAACAGGAAAAAATCTGACAGAAAGGTTTCAAAGACTAGCAGAGCTCTCTGAAGTTGAGAAGAAGGAAGCAGGAGTTTGGAAGTAAAAGACAGCTGTACTTTTGCCATAAGCTTGGCCTCCAGCTCTGCTTTGGTGCATATACAGAGCGTGATGAGAAATGATTTTCCTCAGGACTTGCATACTTGTTTTTTATTATATCCCAGCAGCATGATGTGATGTGCCAAGATCTCAGCTGGATTTGGCCCAATATTCCAAAATTAAGCAAGCAAATGGATGCAAGTCAAGTTAAAATTTTTCATTGAATGCAGAAATCAATTAAGTTATCCCATAGCTATTCCCTCAGTCCATGTTGTCCAGGTTTCAGCAATTACTGAAATGAGATGCAGTGTGGCACTGCAGACCTGGTCTCTGCTCCCACACATCAATTCTCTGTTCTTCTTCATGCTTCTGACCTCCAAGGGGAATTCTCGTGTTGAACTCTCCCCTGTTTCACACCAAGAACACCCTTTTGGCTCACTGGGGCTAATAAAGCACAAAAAATGTTCTTGCAGAGTTTTTGCTTTACATCTGTGGTAGGTTTGCATATGTGGTAAAATAAAAAAGGTTCTTCTAGCAGCTCTGCTGAAAAAAAGAGCAAGTGCCTGTCAGAGCAAACGTGCATCCTGATCAGCTCTGAGGTTACATGGAAGCAAGTTCTATACTATCCAACACACATGATGAATAACTGGCATTCACTTTCTCCTTCCTAGTCTGTGTGGGTAAGAAAAACTGGCATGAATTACGTGGCTACAGTTGAGCAAATTCTTTGAATTCCATCTGGTTGAAATAACTAAAAGTTTTTCTCCCATCTTGAAACTATCTTATGAACCTATTTATAAACTTCCCTCCCAACATGGGGATTTGAAATGATGCTTCCTATTACCCAGTAGGGAGGTTTAGAGTCAGGCCTTGAGTTTTGGGAGTGGTTTGGGAGATTCTTTCTTCTTTCTTTTGATGCTGTACTTGCATTTATAAATAAAGATTTCATAAGAGAAAGGACAAGAATTCAACAGGACTCAATTCCTAAATGCACAATGTAGCCCACCCCTGTATTCAGTGATTTTCAGTCCATCTTAATGACCTTTTCACTACAGGAGACAGGACAGACAGGGTGAAATGAGGAGTTCATCCCAGAACAGAATGCACCAGATCAGTCAGACTGTGTTACCACGTCTTGAATGCTTGCCTCCCTGTATCAGAGACTGTAAGTTATAAATAACCATAACAGTAATTTTTCCATAAGCAGAATTATTTGCTTATTCATGTCTGCCAGCTGTCCAAAAGCGGCTGGCAGGAAGGCAGCTTTAACAATAACATGAACCAAGTACAGTTAGATTAACATTTCAGACAGCATATATCTGGCATTTGTACACTGCAGAACAATAAAAATAATAATAAAAAAAGCGAAAGTGGTGTACTTTGTTCTGAATCCAGAAGAGAAGAATGTATTTGCCACACCATTTCTAAACTGGGGTGGCAGGCTTTTGCTGTGCTGAGCTGAAGGAATGTAGGCCACAAACCTCGGTTTCAGGATGTAACCTCAGTATAACCAGGAGCTCTAGGATTCCCAGGTAAAAAAACCTGTTAAAACCTTTATTCCGAATAAAACTTCTAAATAGGGTAATAATTGTGCCAGGCTTTATCAGTGCATGTGTACCCTTCTATTGTATATAGGATCAGTGATTAAAATGAACCTGCTTTGTCCTTCCTTTAAAGGAAGAATATTAAATTAAGCCTGGAGTAGAAAAAAAAAATGCAAAATGTTGTTTTGAAACTCTATGCAGTTTCCCCAAGTGAGGCTAAATTGAAGAAATGATTGATGCTAACAAGCCTTTTGATTGTATAATTTCTATTTTCTCTCTATCATTTATAACATATCTAGCTCTTGTGATTGTTTGGAAGATGTGGTTTCAAGCTGCATTTATTGTTTGGATTTACATCATGGATCAGACCCAGTGCTATGAGGATTTGCAGATCCTGTTTTGAGTAGATACCTGCTGAGGCAGCAGCACTTCATCTTTCTGTTTACTGCAGTGGTCTTTGAGCCAGACTTTGGCCATCATTTATAACTCTACTTCCTGTCCTTCCACTGTTTCTTCCCATGACAGTAAATACATTCCAGAAAGAAGAAAGGCGGATAGTTTTAGCCCTAGCTTCAGTCAACAGAAACTTTTTATACTCTTTTTATATGATTAAAAAATTGTCTTATATTCACCTCTGCCCTGTTTCTTTACGTCTTCCTCATCACCACACAAAATTGCTGCTGTACAGGAACATACGTTGTGGGAGCCCAAGGTAATAATTTCTTTATAGCAGCATTCCTCCACACCTCTGCTTTGGTGCCAGTATCTGCAGAACTTATTTTAGCTTTCTGTGTTGATCTCAAATGCTGAATGCTTCCTGGAAGACACACATTTTTCTCATTTTCATTCTCATTTCTCATTCCCCTCCTCATTTGATGTCAATAACTATTGGAGAAAGAATCCCAAATTCCTCAGAAATTAAGACACAAGTGAGGAATAACTTTCACACAAGCTATGGGTTGAAGCTTTCAAGCATTTCAACTATGCTGAACTGCACGGGTGGGAAACATGTAAAGTTAACGACAGAGATTGAAATATGTCTCTGAATTCATAAAGATAAAGGAAAAGCAGTTTTAACACAGTGAAAATATTTAAAACACTGTGTGAGAAGAAGCCCTGTGCTGTACCACATTATGCTTTTCTTCTGTGAAACTGTGAGTACAGTATTCCTGAAACCAAGAGCACATTTTGGAAGGGAGAGCCTTTTTCACCACTGTATGTAGAAATGTTTAATTGTTTGGAAATCTATCCACTTAACTCCAAAAACTAGTAATAGCAGGATCAAGTTTTCCACAAGGAAAACCTTATTTCCCTTTCCAAAAGGCCACAGTCCCTTGAAAAATTGATATTGCTTGACTACAGTAGAAATGACTCCAGCTGGAAGCAGTGTGGTTTCTGAGCTGCATTCCCAGGTGTGCATCACTGCTGCTGGAAGGAGGTGAGAGTTCCAAGCCTTTGAGAGCCCTGGTCATGCTGTTGTTTTGTTCATGACCCGCTAAATTTCAGCTCTGTTGTTGTTTCTGCCTGGTGCAAGGGCTGCTTACGGCTCACAGATGAACAGGATCCTCTTGTTTCCTTGTGCACTTATAGTTTCATGGTCCTGAGTAAGAGGAAGTAAGGTAGTACAGGGAAGAACCTGGGCAGCCACAGCACCCTGACTCCTGCACTCCTCTCAAGGCCATGGCCAAATAGTTTCTATCTGCATTGCCTTCCATCAAAGGCACAGGAGCCATCTTCCCTGAAAATGAGTGGGTATGTTTTTGCTTGTTTGTGGGGAATAAAATGAGGAAGAGACCTGGAAATGGATAGGAGCAGCATTATGTCCCTGTGCCTAGAATCCCTTGGCATCCATGAGCAGTGCACAGAGAGCGTGAGCAGAAATCCCAATATGTGAAGTGAATATACTCCTGTTATTGGAGATGGAATAGAAGTTCAGGGAGGAGGGGGGAGTGCTGGCATGCTTGGAGGCTTGCTCCATTCTGAATCAGTGTTTGCAGAAGTCATGCTGCTAGCCAGCAGTGTGGTGTCTCTTCCAGCAGTGCTTTTAAGGGTAATGCAAAACCCATCAGAGCCTAGTGCCATTGCAGAGTACAACTTGGCAACCTGCAGCATCAATGGGAGCTCCCAGCCTGTTACCAGGGACCAATATCCAAAAATACACTTGAAGGCCTAAATATTCCTACACACACTGCATACCATTCAATACTTATAGTTCCAGCCTGCAAATGCAGAACTTGGAAGGAAGTTGCTGGGTTCATTTTCTCGAGACAGGAAAAACATATTTCCAAACAGGTTTTAGCCCAGCTTCTTCAGTCTGCCCCAAATAGATTCCCAGAAAAGCTGCATCATGACATCTCCTGCTGGACTCAAAGCACAAGCCATGCACTCATAATGTTCCCTGCCTTGGAAGGAAACACTATAGGAAGAGGACAGGTGCAGGACAGAATGCATAGCAGAAATTTGCTTTTACTTTCTTTAACAATACACACAATGGTGGCAAGGAGGGAAAAAACAGATCAGTCCTAACAACCTTTTGATATTTGGCTCAGATTATCAACATGAAGGGAGGAAAGCTACTTTCCAAAGTATATACACAGAAATGCTTTGTCACTGAACCCTCATTAGTGGGATATGCAGAAGAACTCCTCACAAGTGTATTAATTGCAGACAGTGAAGAGCTAGTAGACTATCTTTCCTTGAAACTAATACCAAACTAGAACAAGGGAAGATTTTTCATAAGCATTAGATTAAAATGGAACAAGATCATCACACTTTTGTCAGATTAATTGGTGGACTTTGCCTCAGGTGCCTCAGATACAAGTGGAAACACCTGGCTTCCAAGTGTGGTGGAGTTGGGAGATGTTCAGGTACCTTGCTGCTCTGCTTGAAATATGGACATTCATTCTGTGTTCTGACACTGCTGTATGATGGAAAGTGTGTGGATTACTCATTTTCTAAAGAAGTTCAAGGCCCTGGAGAAACATTCTGGAATCTTGATTTTGGAGGAAATATTTTATTCTCTTTTCACTTGAAGTACACCAGAACAGGAAACAGTGAAAATGTGGTGATGTATTACTGTAGTGAAACATGCTGAAGTCCAATCTCAAAAATGTCTTGCACAGGAATTCATAATGGATAAGTCACTGTTAGTCACTATACAAAGAAGAATTTTGATTTTTTGCTTGTTTTGCTTTATAAAAAGGTGCCTATGCTTTTGATTGTTTCCTAAATAATGTGAAATATATGTATTTAAGTATGTATATGAATGATGTATGCTTTCTTGTAATCTCTTCAATTTAACTATAGCAGCTTAAGAATCTAGGGAATGATCTTGGACACTGCAGGAGGAAAACACAGGAATTGGAAGTTATGGAAGAGAAGGCCAAGCCAGTCACTCCACACCTTTTTTGCAGAGCCAAGAACAACAATTGGTCTATTTGAAAAAGAAAGATGTACCTGTAAAGACATTCTGTTAGGCAAGATCATTAATATTTTAGTGAAGTTACAAAATGTCACATCAGCCTGATTCAGGGGTCTTTGTTCAGGGGTCTTTGTACAATATTCCATTTAGTGCTATGGGTACACCCATTACTTCACACTTTAGTCTAGGCACATCACTGACACTTTTAAGCCTCTTGATCATGATTTGCCCTACAGTATTTTGTCTTAACACAGAAAAGAAAATAGAAAAATATTAAGGAAGTTGTTCAAGTAATCCATGATTTATACTGTATCCTTTCCTGATGATTACTCTCCACATAAGCACTGTTGGAGCAGAAATTCAGAAAAAGCATGCACTTTCCAGTAATTAATTTAGTAGTTATACATAGTTGTGCTGCATGTAGGATGTCATTCATACAGGATATTATTCAGTCTCTACACTCAAGACTATAATAAATCTGTCAACCTAAAACAAGGGGCTATAGGCTGTCAGGAAAGGACATTCAGAGACAAAAGTGCAGAGGAAATAGCACTGGCAATTCAATACATATCAATCCCCTTTCCAAGTCAGTGCTAAGCATTACCCATTAGTACAGTATTAAGGGGAACAGTGCAGTTGGCATGGCTGAGAAACACCCCCAAGTCTGTTCCCGTGTCTTCCTAACGAGTGGCAGGCTGAGGATGTGTAAGGTATTCTCAAAGCCTGCTTCCTGTTGGAGGAAAATTGCCTTGGCATAGGATCTCTGCAAGACAGCTGCAGGCTGCTCCCTGGGGAAGCCCTTCTAGGCTCCACCAACAGAGAGTGGAGCCAAGGATAAGGGCTGGAGGAACATGCTGAGAGCTCAGCCTTTGCATTACTGCAGATGTCTGGAGTGGCACTATAATCCTCTTGCACGGGCTGAAATGTGGCCCAGGTTTTGAACTGCCTAAATTACATTGCAGTTGTGAGATGGACACAATCAGGAGGACAAGAGAAGATTTTAATATTGCTCCTTTTTTCCCCTGTCCCCTGACATCCTGACTCACTGAGCTCCATGTGGAATCTGTGTTCTGGGCACTCCTCACAAAATAGAACTGGGAAGAGATACAAGTTGCAGTTGACTAAAATTGGTCAACGCGGATGATTCTGACGCTGCTTTCATCTGTCACAGACCTATAGATGGGGTTCTTCAAAAGCAAAGTGCAGGTGGTTGATGTCTTTTGTCTAAGGGGACAAAGTCTCTTCTTCCCACAGAATACTGGCATCTATTCTCTCTCTTCCCCTGAACTGTTTCTGATGCAACAGTGCTCAGAGCAATACAATGTTTGCTTCTTTGCTTTTTCTTTTTTTTTTTTTATCACAGAATGAATTGCAGTTTTTGTATATACCAGAAACACCCAGATCTAGAAAATGTCAATCACTACATTTTCAGCAGCCTAAATCACATTGCAGTTTGCTGAGCACATTGTCCAGGAATCGGACAATGTCAAATTAGGCATAAACCCCTTCATGTTAGTTTTCAATTTTCTACCAGCTAATTTTTATTACTTTAAGCTGCATTTTTGAGATTAGGCTAACATAAAGACCTCAGATATGAAAAAAATTCCCAAGGAATGAAAATTAGTTCTATTTATTGGGTTTTTAAATTGATGCTTTAGGCCCAAGAAGTTTATGAGATGACTGGAATATATATAAAATTGGTCTAAAATAAACCAATCAGACTTTATTTCTATTTTTATACTTAAGACATGGTGTATACATAATCACTAATATAAGAGAAATTTATCCACCTAATCCTAAATTTAAACTTTTCCTGGATAATATTTAGAGTTAAACTGAGTATGACATTTAACTAAACTGCCAGCATTTCATTGTGCCGTGTTTTTGAGAACACAAAGTAAAAAGTGTAAACATTTCAAGGAATGTTGATGGATAGTTTTAATTTAACGTATCATTTTTCAGTCAGCAACTGAAAAAAGAATCATATTTACTTTTTTATTGTTAATATTGCTCAGGCTTTCTGAAAACGTCAAATGAAAATGTTCTTTTTTCATTAGGCATCAGAATGTTCTGAGTTAATAGGTCAAAATATGTCAAAATATCTGCTCTGAAATGTCACTCAAAAATTGCTGACAGTAATTAAAATTGGTGGATTTTATGCATTATCAAGAGTATCTCAAAAGTAATTTTCACAAAGCCCTCCTTCCTTTTACAAATTAGAAGCAGCTCTTTGGCATGTCCTTGAAAGCTTTGTTCCCTGCTGCTGAAGTACACTCTGCCTTGTTCACCTAAAATGAGGCAAAAACTAATTTATGCCAAATAATTGGCATGCATTGACAAAGACTTCAACCAAATGGAAAGAATTCAAAGATTCTTCTGTCATGAAGTAATTTTAAAAATAGTGAGTTTGTCACATATATTTGGACAGACAGCAGTAGTAACATTTTACTTGAATATGTTCATTCAAATGCATATTCAAAGCAGGGAAACTGGAACAATTGTACATCATTTTTGTAGGTATTTTGCATAATTTATGTTAAATTGAGTTGGAGCGTGGGCAGATCTGGATTAGAGTTTTAATAGCTTACAATCAGGTACAAGAGGAAAGGGGAGTTAAGTGTAACAGAATTTGCATTTTGGGTGGTTTGGAGGCTACAAGTTCCACAGAGTGGAAATTAAATTCAGAGGAGCAAGGTAGGGCAAACAAATGTCCAATGCAAATTGCTCTGAAGAAATTTTATTTTATATTCTATTTACTTTGAGTAAGGCATCAGTGTTCCACACGTGACTGCTCTCTAACAATTTTTTTTTCTGTAAACTTTATGACAGCCATACATCTGAAGGGAAAGAGAAATTTCATCAATGATGTTATTCAGCCTCAAAAAAACCACAAAATAGTTGCAGTGTGCAGCTGAGATAAAAATGAAGATTGTAAAGGCTTATAAGTGCTTTGCAAAATGTGGAAAAATACTGAAGAACAAGTCATTAAGGGATCTATTATATAATTAGAGACCCATATAGAACAATCAGGCTAGATTAGATCCTGCTGTATGGATAAGATTTAGTTGTAAACTTGAGGCTAAAATGAAAAGTTGTCCTAATTCAGACAAGTAGCTTGGTAGCAGAGGTAGATGACAGTAGAGTTGTCCTTTTTTTGATGTGAAGATGTTAATTTTTGACTCAATAAAAACAGTCTTTGGACTGCTCATTTTATGACTAACCATGTGGGAATTTATCATCCTCTTTTACCCTAGAGTGAGGCAACTGAGCCTTGACTCAGACATGGTGAAAAGAGCAAAAATCATACTGTACTACTGGATATTTCAAAGTAGAAGTCAAGCTTAAAAGAAACAGCAAAAAGATAATGCACAGTTAGAGGAAAAGACAGAGAACAAGATTAAGTTTGTGGCTGGAAAATGATGATGCCATCATAAGTAAAGAAATGAAATGGCCTTGTCCTAAATCTATCTGTGCATGTCATACCTTATAGAACAGAATTTTATGCCTGAATGCTGTTTTTTTCCTCCCAGAGAAATATCCAACATGAGATCCATTTAACTGCATACACAGAGAATTTCTCAGAAACCTGCAATCAGCCAACCAAGATGACTGGTGCTGTTCCCTGGAAAAAAAAAATGGGTATAAATCGTGAACAGCTGAGTGCCTGGCCCAGTTCTAACATGGGAGAGTGCTAAACATAGAGGGTTTATGTCACAGAAGCCAAAAACACAGTGTGGGAAGGAGTGTTGTGTTGTACCACGTTGTGGTTCCCTCCTGTGAAAGTGTGAGTGCAGTATTCCTGAAACCAGGCATACATTGTTGTGTTTTTTGTTACTGGATACAGAAATGTTTAATTGTTGGTAAACTGTCCACTCAGCTCCAAGGAAGAGAAAGAACGGCATCAAGCTTTCCACAAGGAAAACCTTATTTCCCTTTCCCAAAGCTCATAGTCCCTTGAAGCAGAAAGACATGCCAGAAGTAAATAATCCAAAGTTGAAGACATCCTTAGAAAAAGACTCTGCTTTGATTTTCATGCTCTCAAGAAGAGGAAAGGATATGTGATCTGCTTAAAGATCTCATTAACTGTTAATTGTTGCCTGATAAAGCCAAAACCTCTATGTGGTATTCCAGGCTGTGTTATTTTAGGAAATATTTGTTAAACCCACTCAAAAGGAAATATAACCTGTATGCCAAGTCGTAAATACTGTGAATTACTTATGAGAGATATAGAAAAAGGAAAGGGTTTATGCATTGCTCCTTTTTATTGGAAGTCACTATTTAACTCTTTTGCACTGCTAAACCTCTGTATAAATTTAATCTGTAATCTTGCAGATGTGGAGAGGAATCAGAGTACTTTTGGTGTAAATGTAAGATTCTTGACATAAAAAGAGCTCCTGGTTTATGGAAGAGACAAAATATATAAATACCTGCCTGCAATACAGAAAAGGTTAACATTCATGGACTTGATTTATATCTTTGACCTGCAACAGAATTAATTATAGGCTCATCAATTTAGTAATGGAGAGTTTATAGAGTGTATCATTTTGGGAGCAGCACCAGGAGAAAGAAGTGACTTAAACACAACCTTTTTGCTGTTTCTCAGTTGCCGGAACAACAGAGTAATTTATTCCATCCCTCTCTGAAGTTCAGCACACTCTCCATCATAAATCTGGCCACATCTGTTGGCTGGCACACAGGGACTTTTTGTCAGCCTGAAAAATGCCAGTTCCTTTCATGCAGGTATACGAAGCATGCTGTGTTTTCTCCCTCTGACTGTGCCTGCAGTCACAACCCCCAGGGGCCAGATAAATGGACTATATTTCCTGCTGCTTTCATGCACAGAAGCATGTGACTTGAACAGATAATCAAACTTTCACAATACTTTTCTAGCAAAATATCCTGGTGTTTTTAAGTATTGTGACTTGGGCAATTACACTGTCATCTTTCTACCCTAATTTAAAGAAGAAATCAAATTTGTACCTGTAAGATGATATTTGAAAAGAGGGAATGTTCTATGTAGCAGCCAGCTAAGGTGCTCACCCCTTTGCTTAAAGTGGGAGAAGAGCTATTTTACAGCTTGTGACTGAATTTCCAGTCCTATTGCCAAAGATTCCCATTTCTGACTCAACTTTGTCAGGAAAAGACTTCATTTGCTGAATCAATTTGTACTGCTCTAAATCTATAAGGAGTATTGCTCAAGCAGGCAGCATTGTTATACTCATTCCTGTGCAATTTGCTGAAACCTGGAGGCTCTCACTTTTAAAAGGAAGAAAGTACAATAATTTCTTAATAAATCGATGGATTAATTATAATTGTTTTCAATTTGCTAAACAACGAAGGAGCAGCACAATGTTTCTTTGGATTTTGCCACCTACCTTTGTACCTACACCTGTTCTTTACCAGAGAATCACGATGTATCAGAGAGGAAAAAAGTAATCACGCACTGTATTTTACAAGTCTTTAGAATGAGGTTGCGAGGTGTCGAAGTCAAGGGTTTAAATCACAGGTGAAGAAGTTGCCTTTTCAACTCCCATTTAATTCTTTTTGCTTATACATTTCATTATAACATCATTTATTTGATTGCTCTTTCATTCTGTTTGGAGGATTGAGCTTGCCCATTAAAAAGCAATTTTGCATGGTGACCTGTACTTTTATCACTGTGATCTTGTCAGGTGCTGCCTAAAATACAGAATTATTAACCTATTTGTGGACTGCCTCCCATGAAGTCAGTAGAATGCAGAATTATTACCCAGACTTCCACAAATGAACCAAACAGTGCAACCATCAGAGCAGCTCATTGTCTCAGCTAGTGCAGGGTTTTTGCAAAGCATAAATTTGCAGTTCCAAAGTATGGCTTTCAGCAACACTAGGTTCACCTGTGGCTTGCCTGCAGCTCTGCATATTGATTTTGGACTCAATGATCTTAAAGGTCTTTTCCAGACTAAATGATTCTCTGATATGCTCATGCCCTCACTGGACACCTGGGATGAGTAAAGGATCAGCCACAGACACTGTACATTGAGTGGCAGTGAGTTTTATATTATTTTTCAGGGCAGCATTGCTTTGCCATGACTGACACCATCCTTTCTGGTTTCTATCCAGGAGATAGGTAATCTTATACTTCATTCACTCGATTCCATACAGCTGCTGCCAGGGGTGAGGCAACTGCAAACAAACAAATTACATTTTCCTTATGGATTTCACAGAACACAGAATGATGCAAGACTCCACGGGGTGGGGGGTGAACTGTGCCACATTAATAAAAGTTTTGCATAGCAATGTAAGGATGAAAACTAGGCTTCTGCCAGCAACATGAATTATGAGTTTTCTACCCTCTTGAAGTGGGATTCTGAAACTGTAATAAGAGAGATAACCTTTATAACTCTCACAGCAAAAGTAAGGATTCTTGAGCAGCTGTCTGTTACAGGAATGGAATATAAAACAGGAAACAGCACCAGCATCATTTTATATACAAAGAGGGGATATTAGGGGTTTTTTCATGTGGTTTTGCAAAGACTCAAGAGAAAATGACAACCTTGATTACACAGACCAGTTTTGACACCTGTCTTCAACTGCATTGTAGATTAAACTGATCTGTGCAGGCAGCAAGTGAAATAACATTGGCATTTCTTTGTAAGGCAGAAAGACAGCGTTTGCAGGGTTTTCTCAAACAATGCAAATGTACAGCAGGCACCTTGCTATTTGAATTTTAAGCGTTTGTGAGATTGATACTGACTGGTCCTGTTCTCTCAAACATCCCTGCTATGCTCCTCTTGAATGAAGGTCTCTGCCACACCGTAAGGGAAGAGTCCTTTCATATAACTTCATACTCCTGAGGACAAAGTAGAGTTTCCCCAACTGCACAGGCACAATGGCTTAGATTTCTAAAGGGAATGTAATCAATTTACAAGCACATGTGACAGGATTTTCTGCTACCTGCCAAATTCCTTGGGCACAGAAAAGCATCCAGCCAAGATGACCTTGAAGGATCTCTTCCAGGCAGACTTGTCATTTTATGTGTCACAGAGCTACCCAACCAAAATATCCAATGAGAGTACAACAAGCTTCAGTAACTTGGCTTTATGTTCCATTTTAATATCTAGCACATGTCCAAGATGTCTTTGGAGAAAATACCAACTCCACCTGTCAGATGAAAATCTGAACTCTCAGGAGCAGACTTGGTATGGAGCAAAGATTTAAGCCAAAATCCAATCAAGTTCGTGCTAGACTTCTTTTGCTTTCTCAGTTTAAAGACAAATTTCCTGAACGCAGTACAGCAGCTGTTTAAATCAACTCATACACCCTGTCACTAGCAAGGGTTAATCATGCATCTGCACGTTCCAGGGCTTTGCTCAGTCTGGCTTTGAAAGTGGCATGTCAGGTGGCTTCATTCCACCTGCTGAAATGGGGCAGGTGTTGGGGGGCTGAAGTGGACAGGTAGGAGAAATTTCTTTGCCTTCACAGAATCACAAGATCTGGTACAGTAAATCATTCACTAGGTTGCAATTAAATTGTGCTGTAATAACCTGATGGTTAAGGAAAATAATTACTAGGTGAAGAGACATGAAATAAATGAGTTAATTACATGCCCACTTACCTCTGTGCTAAGCATGATACATCAAAATGAATTTATCTACGCTTATTATAGGCACAGTATAGCTCTATGGAATACATTAGAGAGTAATTATTTTGCAGTCTATTTCATGTAGTACCTTTTCTAAAATTCTGCTCCCAGTCTAAACTGTCTGGATCATAAAAATCACAAGAACAAGGAATACTAATAAATAGAACTAAACTAGAATGTGTATGTGCAGTTAAGAGTGAATGACCAGAAACAAAAGCAGTTTATATTGTGCCTCCATTAACACCTTTCATGCATTATCTGAAACTGGAAGTTAACAGCATCTTAACAATGAGGTGCAAGAACAATATTAACTTCAAAAATGTGGTGTGCCCCAGGCTAACCCCCCATAAATGTAAAACACAGGAATATGAGCACAAAATAACAGGTAGTTTGTGCTGTCTCCTTATGTGGCCTACTGGTGTGTGCATTTTTAAATTACCACATTCTGAGGTGACATTGATGAAATGACCAGTCTTTAGGTATTTCTAGGGTGTCTTGTAATCATTCCATCCCTTAGAATTCAGGCAGCATCACTGATTAGTCCTACCAGGGGCTCTGCTTCCCTCCTCTGCACTTCAGTAATTCCTTGAGCTTGTGTTCAAAATTTAAAAGGTTTCAGAGCAGGCCTGGCTCTCTAATCCACATGAAATATAATTTTCTGTACCCCAGTGCCATGGTTTCCCCTGCTGCACTCTCAGTGACACCGCTCATTGCTCTTGATAGTGAAGGGTATGTTGAGTTGGGACTTCAATTTCACTGATTCCTTACTAATTTACAGAATGTTGGTATAAATAATAAAACAACAACTTCTCATATTTGGTTTAAGTGGTTAAATTGATGGATTCTGTTCCTTTTTTCTGATTGTTGTAAAAATTGCATTTGTCCAAAGTGCCTGAACTGAGTTACAAAGCTCAATCATCTCACAGTTTGGGGGAAATACCACATTATGAAAAGCAGAAATACATTGAGTTCTACAGTTACACTGAGAAAACCTTATTTGAGCAAGCTTTACATTTCCACTTGTCATTTTTTCCAGCAATATGAAATAGTACACTGAAATCCCTGTAAAGTCCTGCCAGAGAGAGAGAGAGAACTGGATTTCTGCAGCACTGTGAGCTTTCACTGCATGCTGTGTCTATCCTATGGACAGATCAGTTTGATCATGTACCACATTTTGCTGCGAACAGCATAAAAATTAATGAAAAAGAGAGTGGCCTTCAATTTTCAGGAGGCTGGTGTAGTTTTTGGAATATCCCTCGGTCACCATATGCATTTCCACACAGTGGCTAAACAAGGTTTTATTTTGTTCTCTGATACAGCTGTTTCTCATTTTCATCTTGCAGATGCTATCTTGCTTACAGGGCAGCTTAGTTAAAAAGCTGCGTTGACTCATAAGACCAAGATGTACAACATTCAGTTTGATGGAAAAGTGCATAACCCCTTTATCACCCACAGGGCAAAAAGCTTGCAGGGGGAGAAGATTCTAGGTCCAGAAGTAGTGTCAAAGCTCCCTTTTTCTGTGAAGCATAGTCGACTATTAAAAGCCTAAAAAATGTGCTTATTCATCTTATTATTGTGGAAAGTCCGTGTGACTCACTGCATGGGCGAGAGAAGATGGTTTAGTTTAGTTATTACTGTTTGTAATTGAGTTCTCTGTTAAGATGGAAACAAAACAGAAATAATACAGAAGATTCCCTAAGTGTACAGGAGTTAAGGAGCAGGAGAGCATTTACAGGCACATCCCTGAACCAGTCAGTTCTTAACACTGAATAAATGTGCCTGAGACAAAAAGAAGGGGAATAATGAAGAAAAAAAAAAAAGAGAGGAAATCTTAGTCTTTCCCTATCCTCCCTAGAGCCAGGAGTTGGAACAATGGAATTTCCCTAGTGGGAAAACAAAGACATAATGTCTAATTGCTAGGACATAAAGACTCAGAGGGAGAGCATGCAGTGGCCAGGAGAGCGGAAGAGCACTGACCCAAATGGTCAGAAAGACAGAGAAAGAATCTCAGCTCAGAGTATGCACAAACACTTCACGAGCCCAAGCACAGCCAAAAGAAGGCTCAGGAGTATTGAGGCAAAGCTAGCAGACAAGTAGTTGCTAGTCAGGTTTTCATACAGTTGTCTATCTGAATGCACACAGATATTCTCCAACTAACTAGTGAAAGGCATTATTAATGTCATTTCCTTTTGTCTTCAATCCATATGTACTCCTATAAATACTGAGATCTGAGGGCAGATTTGCTCAGCCTTCCAGGGAACAGGGAGAACAAGCCTGGGAAATGCAAATCTAGGGCAATGCATGCAATTCTAATGACTGTAAGAAACAGGGAACTCATTTCCTTCAGTAGATGCTGCAGGAAAAGCAGGAACTGAAAGCTATTATTGTGAAAGCTCTTGGCTGTTGGAGTGGCTCCTATACAGAGCAGACTCACAATTCCAGCCAGTGGGAACCCTACGAGGTTGTGAAAGAGGACAGAGTCTGTATCAGAAGATAAGAAGAAGAGTTATTCTCAGTAAAGGACTCAATGAACTCAGATTTTTTTCTATTATTCCCAAACCTGACTTCTCCTGAAACTTGAGAGCTCTTGATTCAAGTCAATAATCTTCAAATCAGTTGCCAGTTCCTTCCTGGGGAAAGCAAACCCATCCTCAGGGAGAAGAGGTTTCTTTTCTACTTGATAAATTTCTGCTGTGCACATGAGTCAGGTCCAAATTCTCTTTTTATCCTCTGAACACCCCAATATTTAGACTTCAGCATCTGAGGGAATAAACGTAGCTTCTCACTTTTACTTTAATTTTTTTTAGGGCCAATATACAATATAGCCTGAAGAATATCAAATCCCAGAGAAAGGAGAGAACTGAAAGGGATCAGAAAAGCAACAATATAAATCTTTCAGAAATTTTAATATTTGAGTTAGAAGGACATCCTTGAGTTAGGAGGACACACAAGGGTATTGGGGGTGTAGAGAGCCAAACAAATCATACAGGCTTTTAATGAGGAAGTAATTATATGGGTTTTTTTCAGAGTGCTTTATAAACACTAATTATGACTTGCTCCTAAATTTTCCAGGTGAATAAACAGAACTAGGAACAGATTAGACAGCTTGCTAACCCCTGTGAATGAGTCAGCAACAAGCTTAGCAGCAGGTCTTTTGAATTTTTATTGATTATTGCCCTGTTTAAAACCTTAGTGTGGAAGAGACTGAATACCTGTGAGGCAAGGGAAAGTTTCTTTAAAATATTTATTGGAACGGTACTGAGCAGTTTAGATAAGAGCGCAAGCCTTCTATACCTCTAGTTTTTATTTTAAATTTCCCCTTCTCAAGAAGCAAAGATGGACTGTGTTTAATTGAAAAAGAGGAGACCTCTTTGATATGTTTACATGCCATTAGTCACTGCATCTGGGAGGTAAGTTGCCCTTGGCTTTCTGCATCTGTCCCCAGTGAAAGCAGATAAAGACAACTGCTTTCCCAACGCCAGGATTCCACAAGCACAAGGGCCAGCCCTCCACTTCTCTTATATTTCTTCCTTCCCTGCAATCTCTTCATAAGATCCTGTGTGCTAGAAGAGCCAAGTTAATTATTTTAAAGGTTCCAATAGTTTATTTTTCAGAAAGATTCTCAGACGTATGAATCACCAGGAATAACCATAGTTCAGGAAAAACTTCTGGGAGTTGGATGTAACTGCTAACACTTGGTCAGAATCAATTATATGGGACCTGGAGGCAAAGGGAAGGGGAAAAGCAAAGCTTTGCAGTGCACTTTGAGCACACAGGAAAGCCAAGGAGGCTTTTTAGCTCAGCTTAGTGACAAAAAACCCACCCCAAACACAAAACAACCAAGATCTAAGTTTTTTCAATAACCCTGATTTCAATATCTTTGTGTTAAAACTAAATTGACATGCACTTATGCTGAGCCCTTCTTTGAACAACAAGAGCTTTGCTGAAAGGGAAAAAAAGTTTGGTTATTTTGTTGCATTTTTCCTTTTCTACTTTGAGTGATTTTCTCAAGCTGGTCTAGTGGTAAAAGCGAAGTCCTTATCTTCAGTAATACAAACTCTACACCTCTAATAAAAGTTCAAGCAACAAAAAGTAGTTTAAATATTAAATAAAACCAGCAAAACTAGAGCTTGAACACAGAATATCTGTGCCACCAAAGTATGTTTCTGCACAGAACAGAGTATTCACAGAATTTCTGGTAACACTATATGGAATCAATTTATGCCTGGCAAGGAAAATAAAAGTATAACATTTCTTGTGCGAAGATTTTTCCACATTCACTCCAATAGTGTGTGTCACTAGGTACATCTGTGACAAAAACATCACTTAAAGCAGGCTAGGAAACAGAAACCTTGGCTCCCTTACCCTATTACTTCATCTCTAGGGTTTGCCCTGGTGCACTTTTCCAGTAACATGATATTTGGATAGGCTCTGTATTGTCTTATATAAAAGAAGTTACTATAATAGCCATCTCCCTGCACTCTATGACTTATCTGTAATTGTTTCATTTGGCTTACAAAGGTATATCCAGTAATTTCATAATTATGTACAGATTAGTCCATGTAAAATCAGTCATACTTGTTTATATATCTGATTAATTAGCAATTTTCTTTGTTTGGGCTATAAACTGTAATCCACTAGCATCTTTGTGGACCGAAGATTCTGTATTGGGAGTTGTCATTTATGGTTTTATGGTAAATTATAAATTCCCTCCTTGTGTGACTAAGTATTTTAATTTATAATTGTTTATGAAAAATCCAACTGCAATTATAAGGTGTTTTTAAACATATCCACCGCTATAATATTATTTCATACTCATGTCAATCCTGAGGTTTTAAAAGCAAATATAAGTCAATTTTGTGTATTTCATAAAATACAGAACAGATTTGACCTTAAAACACTCCACCCATTTTAATGTTTTCTCCCAAAGACTCAGCAGCATCCAGTACCATATTTTGCTGAAATACATTATACACTTATGAGTCATTTGCTTAATATTTAATTCAGTAAGGACAAAATGCAGAATTAAATTTGAGAGAACAACTAGTTATTCGAGTATTTTATACAGAATACCTGTTAGATCTCACTCTCAACAGGACTCATCTGTGAATCTTTAGTGAGAAGAGGAACTTGTGACAAGAGTAGGATTTAAACCATTTAATACTTCCTGTGGTTGATTTTAAGTAATTCCATGCACAGGATGCTGATGTTAACCTTAGTTAATCTTGATTTGTTTGGGGGGATTCTGTAACACTTACTGTGCAGTGGAGGAGTGAATACCAAGGTGAGCAGGACCTTCCACTGCAGGGAGGTCAGGCTTCAGCAGCAGTCATTACTCAGTTTGGGTGGGGAAGAGTTGAACTGGCTGTAAAGAGCAGACTTCTATACTGGTAAGGTGTGAAGGTCATTCTAGATTACTTCATGTATAGTCAGTTGGCTGTCTTTCTTTCCACCCATTCCTTGTACTTGTTTATACTCTGTGGTGAGAGCTGAATGGTTTTTCTCTGAGAATTCATACTCCAGGAAAGAAATTTCTTGTCACACAGATTTCCTTACTTTCAAATGAAACCTTACAGTTCCAGACATCACTTTTCAGCTTACACTGAGGCTTACTGCAGTAAGCTAACAAGAAGTTCATAATAATATTATGCTGCAAGAGCTACTCCAATAAATCACACTCTGAAACTTGTTTGCCCCTCATGTACGTAGGCCAAGATGACAGATAATGTATTTGTAATTCCTATTAAAAAAAAAAATCTGAAGGCCTTGAGTAAGGGTGAAATGAGCCCTTTTGATTCCATATGCCTGCATTAACTTTCTATCAGAATGAAAGAGCAAAAAAGAATATTTTTAGTCCAACTTTTACAGTAATAGATAACAACATCAGGACATTCTAAGGAAAAAGACAGAACTGAAAGCCAATAGAGTCCCAAGAGAATTAAATTAATTGTTTCACTGTAGGCAGTTGAGTTTCTAAGCTTGTCCTATTGCAAAGTATATAACTGTCCATAACTACATTTTGTTACATTAAAGGGCAGAATTGATCTACCCTATCTTCCTTCTTCATAAGTGCAAATGCTGATGTGTCATCTATTGAGGGAACATCAAAACTGTGCTACTAAGCACCTGATCTTTGAGATGTCATGGTCAAAATTTATCGTCTTTAAAATCTTGTTGTTTCCTGGCAACTATTTTCCAAACTGAAATATTCACCCCTCTGGAGCTATCTCCAGAAAGAAACACTTGGAATAAATGGAAGGGCATGTACTGCTGTAATGTCCCTGGTCCTGCTGAAAGTTCTGCTGATGTTATTGAAGATCCTCTGTGCAAGTACAGACTGATAATGCCAGTCTTTATGGAATTCACTGTTTCTTATGCCATCACTGATGACAAAGTGCGAGGTGAATTCAATTTTCATCAACTGCATCATTTTACCCATTCATATGGGTACTCCTAAGCTGGCCTCTAGTCCTTTCAAGAAGCCCATGATATCCCAAGGTCTCTCAAAATAATTGAAGAAAACTTGAAAAAATGTAGCTTTTGTACACAGGCAGGTCTGATAAATTCATTGTGCTGAACAGACCATTTCAGAGCTCACAGGAGGACACAAGTGCAGTACCAGCCCCATAGACTATGGAAATATTTATTACTGCTGAGCCCTGCATACGTCATATGCATTTCAAATCTTACTGAGGATCTGGTTCCCATGACATGAGTTCTGGATTTAAGAGGCAGTGTGGCATATGCTTTTAATATCTCCCAAACAGGGTATGATTTCCATGAGTTCAGTATATTTGTCACTTTTAATCCAGGTGTCGTGGTGTAGTCTTGGTTGGGATTTCCAGTACAGAAAGAAGGAGGTGGAGCCAGAGATGAGGTATCTAAAAGGAGGTATTGCAGTTTCTGGCTTCCAGAACTCATAAAACCAAGAGACTATCTAAAGACTGTCTCTTTTGAACTTTCGGCTTTCAGAGAGAAGAGATCATTCTGCCTCTACACGCTGTCTGGTGAGGTTTGCCCAGGCCACGTGGCTGGGCTGCTGGCCGAGATGGCACGGAGGGGGAGGGGGGGAGCCCGTGCCAGCCTTTCAGTCCCCCACGGCGGCTCCATGCGAGAGGGAGCCAGGTTGGTTCTGTTCAGTTCCAGCTGAACCAAGAAAAGTTCCATTCTGCTGCCCTAGGCCGAGGTAACTCAGCCCTGTCAGTCCTGCCCCGCCTGGCCGGGCCGGCTCCCTGCAGCGCAGTCCAGCACGGGAGAAATCTCGGGCTGGCCCCCTGCAGCTCAGACGTGGCTTGGATGGAGAACAGCACAAACTCCTCTCCCTCAGCTCAAATGCTGAGAATGTTACACTTAAACAACGCGGGCAGAGGTCATGTGACCATCATCCAGCCGAAAGACAAATTAACCTTTTCAATGTCAGGATGGAACTTACAAACACCTGTTTTCCCTTGCACAGAAAGAAAAAGAGTGAAGACACCTGCAAAAGGCACAACGTAAAGACTCCAATATATCCAGAGAGGGAGGAGATGAGGTGTTCTAACTTTGAGACTGAAACTTCTCCTGTAAAAACATGTTGATAAACTCAGCTATAATATGTCCTGTAATATATGAACAATGGTCTAAAAGAGTGAAAAAGGGGGGATGTAATGTTCTAGCTGCAGCCAGTGGACCAAGGCTCCTGTGTAAAGATTCCTTGCCCCAGGAATAATAGAAGAAGACTTACGTTGCCAATTATGAGAAAAGGGGATTTCGTTGCTGCTGTAATAGAAATGTTCATCCTTAAAACAGTACCTCAACGACCATCATATGCCCATTGTAGTGGTCCTGGGAAAGCCACTAAAGTGGGAGGGATTTTCCAGGACAAGTAGATCTTTTCCTTCCGGGTGGCTGCTTGTATTGAAGCTAAAAGCTGTAAGAACTATATTTCTTATAGGAAATCAACATAGTAAAACAAGAGAAAACTTCTCTCCCTATGTGAACTGAGAAAAGACTATTCCAGAGGTGGTAAACTAACTAAAAGTCAAAGTGTTGCCTTTTGTATGGTCAGTGGGAATGAAATGGAGGGGTGGGAGGGGGGAAGAAGGGTGTTCTAAAGGTTTTGTTCTGATTCCTGATTTTTATTATCCTTTTTTCAAGTCTGTTAATAAATTCGCTTTATATTCCTTAAAACCTGAACCTGCTTTGCCTACTTCCAATCCTTATCTCATAACAAAATTGAGTAATTTTGGTAAGTGTGCTGGTGTTTAACCAAAAAACTTGAATTGGCGAACTCAAACCACTACAACCGGTTTTAAGAAGAAAATTAAACTTCATGGTAAAAAAAATAAATATGGAATCGTTGAATCTTTTAACTTGGAAAGGAATTTGCAAAAATAGTTTCCAATCTTCCAAATTTCAAAGGAAAAAAGTGTCATAGAGCAAAAATAGGAGAGATGAAAAGCCAGCATGTATTTCTGCATGGATTGTCCAGCCCCAAGCACCTACTCAGTGATTTATGTAATAGTGAGGCTGGTGGAAATCATTCTTCTTGGGCAGCAGCAGAACCAGAGTTGCCAAAATCTGGTGTAATTAATATCATGTCTATGCCCGAATCGCTGTCTTTCAACCCTGTGTAACCCCACAGTAGTCGGTAGCAGAATATAGCATATAGCTCTACAGTAAATAGGAAATGTGATCCAGACTTATTCATCCCCAGGAAGATGATCCACTGGTGTCTGCAAATCAGCTGGAAGGTAACTTGCATCGTGTTCTGCCTCTCCACATGCCACGTACTAAGTTAGTTTGTGTGTGTAATTTGTTCTTGGTTTTCTGCCTGTTTATGTTGCTATGAATCTCAAACTACCCGTTAAGCCATGATAACAGAAACAAGAAAATCCTCCCCCTGCCTCTTGTCTCTCTGTGCCAGAGGAAGGACAGTGAAGTAAGGAGAGAGCTAGACAAGCCATCTCTGTTATTAATAATAACACAGAGGGGAGGACTGGGGAAAAAAGCTGCTCTAGAAATTTCTGGCTGCTGGATTAACCCAACATGTGCTCTCTCTATCCACATTTATGTAAAATGCTGCTTCTCAGAGTTGTTGTCATCTCAGAGCTTAGAAGAGTCCAATTACACAAAAATATTCTGAAAGTTTTCCTGTATTCTTTTGCTACATTTATTTATCCTCTGTTTATTGAAAGGATACTTGGGGCCAGGTTTGTCACGTGTACAAGTAACAACCGTCCCCAGCTGTGTCATCAGTGTTGGAGCACTGGGAGGAGGGAGTTAAGAGGAGAGATCAAAGCAGCTGGAATCTATCAAGCAATCAGGGCCCACTGCCAAGGGAAGAGAAGGAAGTGGGGCTAAGACAATGGCTTTGATCCCAGGAAGAGAGGGCTGGGGGTCAGGAAGCATGAAGTAAGGCTAAATCTGTTGCTTTTGGCCCTGGTTTGGACTAGGCTCCTCACCCTTAGAGGTAACATTTCTCTTTTAATTAATTTTACAACTTGCTATGTGCTTTTGCTGTGGTCTTGATTCAAATTTACCTATGTGACAGCAGAGATGATAACTGCTAAGAGAAGCTGTGATGCAAAGCACTGTGTCTGCACTGTGCAGGATGAGGTTATGTGGAGTGCAGCCTTGTGCTAGGCTGAGATCTACATGAGTGGGAGGCTGGCCAGTTTGAGCTGAAACTTGGGGCTTGAGGATGTCAGTCTGGACTGCAACATGTTTGAAATGTCATCAGTTTACCCTTGGTGAGGATGAGCACCTAAATGCTAATGCTTTCCTTTGGATTCTGTAGGTTTAAAACCCTGCAGCTTCACTCGTCTATCATTAAGCTCCTAAAATGTGGTGATTTTCTGCCCTTGTAGGCAAGCAAGTAACTTAGCTTAGCTAGCAGAAGTTCTTGGTTTGGTTTGGAGTTTATGTCTTTTTCTTTCTTCAGTCTAATTCAGGGCAGCCTTGCTGGGGCTTGTTATGATAAGCTACAAAATGGGTGAGACAACAGCATCAGGCATCTCCAGTGATGTAACTTTGGGTTCAGTGCATGGCACTTGATGGATTCTAGATAGGCAAATCCCCAGTAAGCAGGATACAGGATCTTCTGTACTTGGGTAGGATTCTGGCTCCTTTGTTATTCACCTTGGGCCTTCCACAGCTGCAAGAAGCTGAAGGTGCTGAGTAAGGCCAGGGTAATAGCTCTAATGAACAGCTGAAACTAAGAGGTTCTTTTATTTGGTTTATGAAACTCCTCAGTGCTCAGGGCGTGGGAACTGACTGCTAACAATTTAAGCTGTGCTGTAGAGCAAAAGATCCAACTCTGCTGTGATTTTAGCGAAGGCACCTACCCTGACAGCGTGATAACCTCAGATGATAAGCACTGTGTTTCTTTAATTCATTGGGTTTTACCTTGTCCAGAGGCAAGTTTACTTCTGAAGAAGCATCTCCAAACATCTTGTAGTTTTAATATTTCTTTTATCTCTGCTTAAACATATTGAACAGTTGCTAGTGCAAGTGTAGTCTTTACTAAGATAACTGAACTAAAATCAATAAATTACTTGTTGTGTAACTTATTCCCCTCATAAGTAATTCAAAGACAACTATTTTTTAATTTTTTTTTTATTTTATCTTCAGAGTCTGTATCATTCCTGTATTGTTTTTGTTTTTCTATTGAATAGCTTTCTTTTTAAGAACTTGAAGGGAAAAAAAAAAAAAGTAGCAATTTTCTTCAATGAAATGGAGGCATAATTATCTTAACACTAGTATAAATAGTTGTACCAATGGACCTGCTAAGATTTTTGCTCTCCCGGGACAAATATAAGGAGGAATTCATTGTCCTCTTGCAAAAGTCAGATTCTTGTAACAAAATATTCAATTTTTCATCATTTTCCTTCATTTTTAATATCTTCATGTGAAAAAAAAAGATGTTATTTATGCACGCATGGCAGTGTAATTGCTGTTCATGTATTCTGGATTAAGAGTTTTCCCCTAGGGAGCAGGGTATGTTCAAGTGAGATAAAATGAGACATTGTCTTCACCTTTGCCAAGAACTAACACTATTCTGCATCACAACTTTCACAGAAATTAAAAGGTACAAACCATTCCTTCCTCCAGCACTTCTCCCTTCAGGCTTCTGTTGCATTGCTGCTTGACAGAGGTGGAATTCAGATTCTCTCCTAAAACTTTTGAATATACGCATGGTATGCACAAACCCTTAGCATGATGTTTCTGGCACAGCCTGGACTCTGTAACCTTCTCAGTATTCCATCAAAAACTGCATTAGGAAGTTTTCCCCATGAACAAACCTTTGATGAGATTACACAATGTCCTCCTATGCAGAAGACGCATAACTGTAGCTGTTAAATCGTATTTATTCTTCCTACTTATGGCCATACAGCAATCCTGTAAACCATCTGTGGTCTCTATAGGTTTCTGTGTTTGTGTTGATGCTCAGAAGGATGTGGTTTGAACCAGAGCACAAGTACTCTACATGTGAGACATTCTGGGAATGTGTGTGCATGAGAATTATCTCAGTGGAATATTTTGGCACGGGGATGACTATTCATCTGTTGAGCATAACACTGGGACAGTCATCAGTGAGAATCAGTGTGGAGGGAGTGAAGTCAAAAGCAAACTGATGAACTTTGCACTTAGGGCTCTGAGATCTGGAAAGTAACAAGCTTTATGTTTCTTCTGAAGAATACATTAGGATCAATCTTGTATGGGTCTTTCCATTGGGTTATTAACTTTCTAATAGTTGTCTGAATTATCTTACTATAGCAGCTTTGTGGGTGTTTTCTTTTTTTCCCTTGATATTGTCAGGTAAGTCCTTAAGCCAGCAACAGTGAACACAATGCTTATTGTACTGCTTGTTAACAGCTTTGATCCCTTCATTCAATGAGGAAAAAAAAGACTGAATGCATACAGAATTTAAAAGGGCTTTAAAAATTATTGGATTTCTCGGTCAGTTAAAAACTAATTGCTTCATATGTCACTGGAAGAAATATTTTCTAGTGTTATCCCAGCCCTTTCTGTCTGTACACTTTGTAGGTTCTGATTGACAGACTCACTCAAATTGATGCCTGTGACTGGAAATAGAGGGCTGAGTCCACACTGCAAACCCAGCTTGTTTAGAGACCTGATAGGGATGGGCAGGGGAAATTTGCTTCATCAATCAGTAAGGAAGATGTTAATGCCTTGTCGAGAGTAAGAGACTTATTTATCACTAATATCTGAGAATATGTGGAAATTGTAGATGATAGTTGCTGCAAAGTCAACTTCAACATCAAGTGCAAGAATACACCATCTTCAAAATGTGCAGTTGGCACCAACTCATCCTGGTGTGAATTAGGATTTACTCAGTCTCAACTGTTAATTGAAATTCCTTATCAGTAGAGGATCAGACACTAAAATATGAGGGAAGGACTAATCTAATCTGGAATATATTTTGTTACAGATCTGGGACGTTCTTAAATGAAGTCAGCCTTTGTACCTAAGGGGATTTCCCCAAAGAGGAAAAATCACACTTTATTTGTGCAGTCATATGATTAAAAGAAAAACTTCCTTAATTTGAACCAAGATAGAAATTCTTTACTATATTCCAAGAGGGACAGGGATATAGATGAAGTAGTCTACATAACAATTCACCAGCAGTAAAATAAATGGAGAGGAAAAAAATGTTTCATTTGTGTCATGGTATGTCAGCTGCAGAGTAATGTAGCATTTTCTTTCACTCACTGTTGTGATGTGGCAATCTGCTGATAGATATATTATTTGTTCTGAAGTTTTTGAAAACAAAAATTTGAATGTTTCTTAGTGCAGCCAAAGTATACACAGTGGAGTTGGAAATGGATATAAAATCAACTATCTTGCCCTTCCAGGATAATAGAAGAATAGCATTGCATAATGCTGACAATGAAATAACCTGAGATTTTTTTGTTTTTCTGTGATGTCAGGTTAAGGAGTTGATGCTGCAATTAACTTGGACCAGTTGCAGCACTGGGAGGTTAATATTACAGGCTAAAGTACTTTCTCTACAGGGAGATAAAATACCAGAATGCTGTTTGAGTCATCAGAAGTTTAAATTAGTTGCAGTCTTGGGGTATTAACTTTTCTTACCTCTCTCCCATAAGATTGCACCTGCACTGGGCTGCTTGCTCAACTTGTGTTGCAAAATCTAGTGGTTCTTTCTCAACACTGTTATCAGGGTAAAAATGATTGATAGGCTGTAATAGAAGGAAGGGAAATACAGATAATTAGTTTTGTCAGACATGGGCTTTCAAAAAATATTTCTACATACTCTGCAGTGTTTACATTAAAAAATTCTAATTTTTAGGTCAAAATGTTTTTCACTCTTCCAACTGTGTCTGGGGTGAATTTTTTGCTACTTTCTTCTGGAACTTGGGCAAAGAGCATCCCTGTTCCAGAAAAAAACGAGCAGTTTAGTGTCTCGCGATGTTGTTCGAGGTTGTAACAAGGTGGGGGTTGGTTTCATCTCCCAGGTAACAAGAACAGGACAAAGGGAATGGCCCCAAGTTGCACCAGGGGACTTTTAAATTGGATATTAGAGAAAATTCCTCCACTGAAAGGGTGGTCAGGCATTGGAACAGGCTGCACAAGGAAGCAGCAGAGTCATGCCTGGAAGTGTCCAAAAACACATAGATGTGGCCTTTGGGGACACAGTTTCGTGGTACACATGGCAGTGTTAGCTAACAGTTGCACTCAGTGATCTTGGAGGTCCTTTCCAAGTTTAGCAATTCTATGACGTGTACATCCAAATTGATATCAGACCTGCTGGTTGCTGGATATGGTTTTTTGCAATCCTGTCTCCTCATCATTGGCATTTATAATACAATTACATCTTGCCATATTTATAATAGGACTGAGCCTGATGAGTGAGCCGAAAAATAGACCAAAGACATCTTCATCTGATATCAAAGAAAATGGCTATTGCTAATTAGTCTCCATGGTTTAGATACCATAATTTAATGATTTTTGAAAGGTCTAACAACTTCAAAATTTAAAAGCCTGCCTGATTTCTATTCTAGATTTCTTTCTTAAGAACACATGGAATTGCTTGTAGCCTTTGTTAATCCCAGAGCACTGTTTCTGTTGCACAACACTTCAAAACAATGCCTGTTTTGGTGGAGTGCTGTGAGACTTGTCTGCTCTTCTGGAATCCACTCAAACTCCTTTGGTGATAGGTAATTCTCTTTCTCAGCGCAGCCAAATCTCACCACCTCATTTCATTTTGCCATTCCGTGTTGTCAGTGTGGTATTTTTAGCTTTCAGCACAATTTAGGAAAACTGGCTAGAAGAGCCAAGACTAGGAAGGAGGTTCCCTGCTTCTCACTAAACCAGATTTTTTTCCAGTGCCTTTCTCCAGAACAGGGCTAGTTCCAAACCGAGTTGAAGAGACTACAGGAAATATTTAGTTCTTGATTCCCTGCAGGACTGATCCATTTATGACTGGAAGACTCTAGCTCTAAGCAGTTAGAGTAGAAGTCTACCTGTATGTTGAGTGAATGCAATTATTGTACCCTAGTTACTGTCGTGCTTTTAGGATATTCTCAGTTCGTTAGCATTTAATATATATATTTTAATACGTCTAAAGGGGAAAAAGAAAACCCTTGCAGGTTTGTTGGCATGTATATGCTTTTAGTACACTGAGTTTGGTCATTGTTGTGGTAGTGTGGTTGGCTCTGTCTTAGTAGCTAAATAAATCCAATAGAAAATTCCTTTTATTCTGAAGTACTTTCTTTTAATTAAAAGTTTGCGTTCTCATCCAGCTTGACAAACCTGTGAAATGTAATTAGGTAATTCCTAACACACCTGTCTCAGAGTCCCAGAAAAAGAAATGAAAGGCCCCTAAGTTAGTTGAGCCAAAGCATATCTATGTAATCCTGGACAGAACTGGCTTTGGTTTTGTCTTTCTTAGCCTTTTTGTGAAGATTTCTTCTGTTGAACACTGCACCATCTTTCAAGGCCATCTGTTTCATGACTTTGCTGCCTTTATTTTTAGGAACTATTGTCTAGTTCACATTTTCCCCTCACACCTTTTCCCACTTCAAGCCTGCCATTTCTTGCCCTACCCATAGAGAATTGAGAAAATATTCTACTTATCTCTCTGTATTTGAAGAGGATTTCTATATGAGCTTCCCTTTAAATCAATTTCTCCTTTAAACATCTCAATTTCTTTCAGTTTAATTTTCTAAGTTATGGAGTACAGTGTGAAATAAAACTCCTGTCCTCTTAAGTCATTGATTAAAAATATATTTATATTTAATATAATT
>VZTZ01027764.1:0-138668 GCA_013400955.1 Drymodes brunneopygia | reverse complement strand
TATAATTTATGCTGTTTCCCTTTTAACTTTTTCTAAATGATCCACAAATTTATTAAAACTCAGTTCTGAGAATTCAAATGCTTAGGTGAAATAATTCTTCCACTGTGATTTATAACCTAGTCTTTTGTTTCTCAGCAAGTTTAGTGCTTGTCTTTTCTTAGCAGTATGACACCAGTGACTCATACTCTGAATGGGATGCAAAGTAACACCCATATATCCCTCTCCAAAAAAGAGCTCACATGTGACTGTCTGCAACAAGTGTCACTTCCTAGATGCAGCACGTGGCTCTTTTTCATTTTGCTTTTCCAGTCCTTATCTCCAAATTTCAGAGTGCTCTTTAATTCTTATCTTGTCCTGCAAGAGAGTCAACTCCTGAAACTCTGGTCTCAATTCTTTCATCTCGATCATTAACTGGAATACAGAGCAGCCCCAGCTCCAGAGCAGACAGAACCTGGTGTCCTACACCCAGCCCTGCTTTCACCTCGATAGAGGGCCAATAATAAAAACTCAGAGTTTTCCACCTACCTTTTACTAGTTTTGTCGAAGATTTTATTTCCCCAGTTTTCAGACTGTCATGATAAAGACAGGCCTTATTAAAATCCAGATTTCTCCATTATCCACAATTCTTACACTACTGTTCTCCAATAATATTGCAGTGGCTATACCCCTCTTGTTCTTGATAAATCCAGCCTGGATATTACTCAGATCCTTTTGCTCTTATAGGTTTAAAAGTCTCCCCTGTTTTTCCTGGAACTGAGTTCTCACATGTATCATATTAATTGTTTAGCACTCTATTAGCCATCTTCCAGTCTCCTCCATTTTCTACCTGTCTCAAAGATATTTGCTAATGGCTTTGAGATAACACGTGCCAATTTTCTACATATGTGAGAGTTCCATTTTGAAAATACCTATTGCAACTAAGTTTCCATTTTGAAAATACCTATTGCAATTAAGTACTGCTTAAACTGTTAATCCCCTGATGTTATAGATGGGGGACGAAGAAAGTTGGCTTTCGTATTGTTAAAAGCTTAATAGGTTACTAGTTAATAAAATGTTGCACTGCTCATTGTTAATGAGTCCATTAAAATGTTACACTGTTCCATTAATAGTGAAGTGTTAATTATTAATTATAGTCTCTTTAAGTAATGGGAAAAAAAAAAAAGGAATTTTCCAGAAAAGGGGTGTAGGCCTTATTATCATAAGAGTTTGAATCAACAAACACCATTGGACCATCAACAGACTGCTCAGAAGACCCCTGGACTATTACGAGCCAAGTGATGAGCCAATAAATGGATCCTAGACCTCTACAAGCAGAACACAACACCTTCAGTGGGCAGAGCCAGAGGAGGAGTCACACCTGGGGTATAAAAAGCATCCTCCCCAGGTGAGAGGTTGCCTCTGACCAAACTTTCCACCGGTTAAGCAGCCGGTGTTGAACCCATTTACTTTGTGTTACGGCAGATTGCCAAATAAGGCCTCTAACTGTCAGGTTGTTCAGTAAAATTCCTTAAAATTTTATTTGTGAGCTTCCATTTATCACATCTGATTAGCTTAAAACAGGATTGTCACACCACCAGGACTCATTTTTGGCTACCTGCCTGCTCTTCCTTTTATGGAAGGTTGAGGGGAAACATTGGACCAGGCTTGAATGATGTTCCTGTAACTGACTCCTGATGTGTTTTATCACTTTGTTATTTGCCTTCTCAGTTGTCTCAAATTCATCTTTTCTGATCTGCCTAGCCAGGAATTAATGCCAATTTTCTTTCTTTCTGTGTTTGCATTTGCTCTCTCAGAGTGCTCATGTGTCAGCACTCTGGTCCTAAAGAAGCTGGCCTCTTAGAGGTGTTTGATATTCATTCAGCTGCTTTTCTCTTCTCTTTTTGAACTTTGCAGTTTGTGACTATTATCTCCCAAGATGCCATCCATTAGTATTCTCCAAGACGTCACCAAGATGTTCTGAGAACATGTAGAGCAGTTGCTACTCAAATTTCAGGTCTGATTCCCTTTAATTTTTGGATGCTTGGACAAGGGTACCTGGTTTTGTAGCACATGAAAAGACTGCCTTTTCACTCACCCTCTCTTCTCCGAATAAGCTCTGTACTTGAAATTAAGTATCAGAGACACGAACACTCTGCAAAGCAACACTACATCAGGCTCCTTAGTGAGGAGAGCTCTCCTTTGGAGAGCAGTGAAGCTTTGAAAGAGGGAATGTTGTCCCTAAACACCTCCTGGAAACAACTACACAGGATGCAAGATGTGACTGTCAGATATTTCTGCTCACATGAAATCTCTCTGCTGCAACTCAAGTCCTTAAAACCTTTACTGTCCTTGGCTTCCCCACCAGATGTCCAAAACATCCCTGTGACGACTTCTGTCCAAGACTTGAAACTGGAGGCATCAATTTGCAGAGAAAGAGCAGGCTCAAACTTTTGAGGGCTTTTTGATTTTTGTGTTAGTTTGGGAAGCAAAAAATGTTTTCATCCTGCTTAATTCTGCTTTAGGCCTCACAGTCAGAACATCAACAGAATTCTAAGTAAAACAGTTTTTCCAAGTGGAGAAAAACCTTAAGAACAAAGAAAAAGGTTTTGTTTACAACCGTTTTAGGTATAATTTGTAAAAAATTTCAGAAATGTCCCACCAAAAAGCTAAAATTCACAATTTAGTAATCTGTTATTCATTCCAGTCAGCATTTTATTGTGTTTTTAGTTGTAGCAAAAGGACTGCTATCAAGTCCTTTAGACCCCCTGCCTCTTTTTCTTTTGCTCACATAAGACTTTTTAAAGGCAGTTGATTCAAACCATCTCTATTCTGGTAGGAAAAGAAAAAAGCCAAATATTGTTCTTTACAGAAACAGATTTGACCTATTTTTATTTTTGAGAAACAAATGTCTTGCTAGGTTGTTCAGGGTAAATCCAGAGTCTGTTCTGAATTAGGGCTAAGCAGATATCCCAAGAGATGCTTTTTTTTTTTTTAATAAGTATATTTTGCCTTTCTTTACTCTAAACACCACGACCAAAAGTACATGCTGACTTAAATTTGCTCTAACTCATGATACTTCAGCTAACAGAGACTAGAGGCTGCATAACTTCCCAACTGCCTCCACAGTGGAGCTAGACAGACTTAAGCCACATTTGTTTAACTTCGAGCACTTATCAGTTCACCTGAAATTTGCAAGTGCTCCTGTTTAGACAAGGGCTGGTTGTGAGAGACCAGGCACTGGTGATCTGGAGCACCAGAGCATGCTGTGTTTGTGGTAGAGAGTGCCCACCACTTCAAATGCTTTTATGGAGTGTGTGATCCAGTGCAGACTTTGGATAGAATATGCACTTAAAGGTGCTTTCTCTGGCTTTATTGAACTCAGCAATGAAACTGCCACTAAACAGAAATGGAAAAAAGATTTCACGCACATACTTTTAAACTGCTGGGACAACATGCAAAGACCTCAGTGCCATGATTCAGAGCTCAGTTTTTACTGACCCAGACCCCTGATCTCTTTCCACAGGGCTGTTCTCCAGCATCTTGTTCCCAGTGTATAGGTATAGCCAGCATTACCTGGAGAACCTGGCACTTGCTCTTGTTAAATTTCATATGGTCATTGTCTGCCCGACTCTCTAGCTTATCCAGGTCCCTCTGTAAGGCTTCTGTACCTCTAGGAACAATTACAGCTCCTCCTAGCTTGGTAGCATCAGCAAATGTACTCAATGCACATTTGATACTTGAGTGTAGATCACTTACAAAAGCATTAAAAAGCACTGGCCCTGGGATGGAGCCCTGGTATAGCCCCATGAATTACATGACCCCTTTGTACCCCCCGTGTCAGCCAGCTGCTCAGCAAACACCCCATGGACATCTCGAGCTGTAAACTGGGGAAGGGTTATCCTGAGGGTGCTGGGAGATAGTACCAAAAGCTTTGCTAAAATCCCAAACCCACCACATCCCTTGTGCTATGATCAATGACTTTCAAGTGTGTTTCAGTAATTCCCAAAATAATCTTCTCCATGATTTTACCAGGCACTGAAGTGAGACTGGCAGGCCTGTAGCTACAGGGTCATCCTTCTTACCCTTCTTGAAAACCAGGGTAGTGTTAGCCGGCTTCCAGTCGACTGAGACTTCTTCAGAACCCCACGACTTCAGAAAACAATGCAAAGGGGTCCACAATGATACCGGCCAGCACTTTCTCCGCCCTGGGATGACCTCCCATGGATTTATGTGCCTCAGTTGATCATGTTCCTGTCACGGTCTGCCTGACACACCCATCCCAGGGAAGGCAGGTGCAGTTCCAGTCATCTCTCTCTCCTCTCCCGGGAATCCTCAGCCCTGGAGGGGAGGCATCCCTCTTCCCGGGCACGTCCTGCCGCAGGAGCCCTGTTTTCACACAATTATTCTGTGGGAAAAGACTTCCGACATCTCGTTATTCCCGCCGCGGCCGCTCGCGCTCCCCGTGCCGCCGGGCCCCTCAGGAGCTGCCCGGGCCCTGCGCCCCCCGGGGCTGCCCCGCTTCGGGATCCCGCGGGCTCCCTCGGCCAGGCAGAGGGCAGTCATTGTCCCAGATGAGTGTGGGGAGGTGAGGGTAGCGGGGGAAGAGCAAAGAACGCCGGAGGAGGCTGCGCTTCCCCCCTGCAGGGGCAGCCTCCCTGCGGCGCCTCAGGCGCGGCTCCCGCAGCCCCCGTGGGGGAGGCGGTGACCGCCGGGGCTCGGCAGGGCAGCACGAGTGGTGCTGCACAAAGCACCTTCGGGAATTTACCTGGAAAGCTGGTGCCCCAACACCACTGAAAAACCTTAAAGAAAAAACAATATTCCCTGCCAACGCAGGGAAGGGTTGTCAGGATGTTCAGTGGGGATGGGAGAGGCTAGAAGACCATGGTTTGCTTCAGCTACAGAGTTGAAGATGGAGAGCAGCACAAATTCTTCCCTGTGAGGGTGGTGAGGCCCAGGCACGAGCTGACCAGGGAAGCCGTGGATGCTCCATCCCCGTAAGTGGTCAAACACCAGCTGGACGAGGCTCTGAGCCACCTGTTTTAGTATAAGGTGTCTATGCCCATGCCAGGGGCTTGAGACTAGGTGGTCTTTAAGCTCCCTTCCAACCCAAAGCATTCTGTGAGAAGGTCAGCTATTCGTTTGAGGACACTTTTCCCTTGGTGAAAGATGGCACATGAACAGGTGTATAAACTAGAAAGCAGGATGTAGGCAGGTGGGAGTCAGTCCCTTCTCCCTCAGTTCTCCGTCTCCAAGTGACAGACCCAGAGGAAATGGGTCTGTCAGGGTGGGTTTAATTTGGATATTAGATGAGATTCCTTCATCAAAAGGGTTGTCAAACATTGTAACAGGCTGCCCAGGGCGGTGGTGGAGTCACCGTCCCTGGAGGTATTTGAAAGCTGTGTAGCTGTGGCACTAAGGGACGTGGTTTAGGAGCAGATTTGGCAGTGCCAGGTTATCAGTTGGACTCGATTCTGGAGGTCTTTTCTAACCTAAAGGGTTCTCTGATTTTATGATCAAAGTTGTTTTAACCTGGAGAGTAGAAGGAAGCTTTAAAACCTCTTTGAAATATCATTCCAGTAAGAATACCAGAAATCTAAGCAAAAACCTGGTAATTTTTACACTTAAAAAACCCCTGCGTCTTGTAGGTGCCTCCTGTGAAAAAAGCAGACTTGAGAATGTAGACAATCTTGTTCTTTAAAATCTTCAGTGTACTGAGTCTGAGGAATGCCTTTGTGGCACTGAGCGTTATTTGTCTGAATCCTCTGCTGTATACACACAAAAAACACTTTTGCATAATTTATGTAACTGTCATTTAATTTCAACAATTCTGAGAAAAGGCTCAGCAAATGAATTATATGCATAAACTGTTGGCCATAAATTTATCTAAAAGAAACTTTGGCATTGCTTTTGTTTAAGAATGCACCTGACCTTTTCTGTTCTTTTGTACAATGCGAGTCTGACTGTCAGTAGGAGTTTAACAAGACCCAGACAGTAGGAAGATTGCCAAAATCTCTTTACAGTGTATGTATTTACTCCAGCCTCAGATTCGTTTTTTTGAGGGGACACTAACTGTTGAAAAATATCTGCTTTCCAGATAAATTTGAAAGGCCTGTTTGCAGAGGGGAGAGGGGGAATTTGGAAGTCCAGGAACATGAAGTGGTTCACACCCTGCTTTTAATCTGTGAGCCCAAACTGGGAGGGCTTTGCTTGAGCTCTGTTTTCATGGAAATACTGTTTATGTAATCTATAATCATGTTAGCACTTATGCCTCAAGACTTTGCAAATACTTCTTTAAGCTTTTCTACATTTCTCCAGATGTTACCTGCTTCTGGTCTGTTCACACTGACTTAAAAATTAAGGCAACTGATCAGTGTGCTTTGAAGCACAGATTCAGAGAAATACATTATTTACTTTAGAAACCCTTGGAGAGAGTAAACTGGCATAGCTGAGGGTTAGAAAAGTATTACGCTGTAAATCAGAGAAGACACAGATGGGATGTTCCTAGAAATTCCTATCTAGTGGATTTCTCTTTCCTCACGTCAACCATTGGGCTCATGTGGTGTCCTGGAAATAATCCCATTTGCATGTCTGATGAGAGTCGTTTTCAGAAGTCATTTGGGCATATGTTCTTTGGGGGAATAGAGTGCCTTTGCACTATGCAAAGACTATGGTCTGCTGTAGTTGCAAAGATAAATTCAATTTATTTATCACCTATCAACCACAAATGATTTGGTTCTGGCACATCTGAGTCCCCATTTTCATTGTCAGGCAGTTTGCCCTCTGCTCTCTGATTCCAAGGGACACCTCCTGTATAAAACCACATGACTGTCAGCAGCCCTTTCATGGGAGTGTCCCCCAAGGTCCCTGACAGAGGAATATGCTTCCCACTCAGATCTGCTCTAGTGCTGGCTTGTTCACACTCTGGACATGAGGCAGATTGCATGCACTTACAGAAGCCTTTGAATGCAGGGGCTTGTTTGTGTCCTCATCACTGCAGTCTTTGGCCACACAGTGGTATTTTTGCTCTCTTAGATACAAGCCACTTTGCTGCAGCAGCTCCCTCCCAAACACACAGCAGAAGTTTTATTTGTTTGGGTTTTAAATATAATGTGCACCAGGGAAGACCAACCTAATCTGAAAAAGAGAAGCTTATTGAGAAGCTTATAAGAGAAGCTTTTCAAAGATGCTCTTCTGGAATTGTATGTGGAGTTCAAAAGACAAACAGGGTTTCACAGCAAAATCTCGTGGCCCTACATTTCTATAGCTAGCTTTCTGCAGATCAGCCAAGTCACACAATCCTATGGCAGCTTGAAGGATCTGTACCTGTAATTCATTCCTAGGAAATACCTCTTTTCTCACTACATCCCAAAATCAGCTAGGGTGGAAAATACCTTTGAGGTCATTGAATCCAACCTCTTACCGGTCATAACCTTATGAACCAGACCGTGGCACTCAGTGCCACAGCCAGGCTTTCCTTAAACACCTCCAGGGACAGTGACACCACCACGTCCCTGGGCAGCCCATTCCAGTATCTAGTCACTCCTTCTGTGAAGGAATTCTTCCCAATGCCCACTGGCAAGTTTATGCCCACTCCTTCACTAACAGTGGCATAAACCTGCAACTAAAACTGTTGTTTAAGCCAGGTGCAAGTGGTGCTGCTGTATTCATCAGTTTAGGTGCCTTGTATTTGTTTCCCAGCACAGTTATGGACCAGTGTGAGGCTGGCACCCAGCACTGTTAGAATATGTAAATAAAATCAAGGTCTAATATTTTAAGCAACAGCATTTTGAAGGGAAAATTTTAGTGCACCCTAAGGCAGTGTTCAGGTGATCTTCTTCAGTTTCTAAAGCTCTCTGCTGTGGGCAGTTTTGTATTTCAGGGTTTTTTCCTTTATTTAAAACTTTGTTGGTAAATACAATTTTTCAGCTGAGTCTAAACCTAATGTCAGTCTTTTACATAACCTTGCAACAAGCCAGGTCAAAAACCCTGCCTGTCCTTGACCTTCAGTATGCTGTGGATCTCCAAGAGGTGAGGTAATTCCATTTCTAGGCCAGATGAGATTAGATTAATATATGAACCAGTCCAGATGCATGAATTATCTGTCCTTGTATTAAATAATCTAAGAGTTTGGGACATTTGTTTTTGGGAGACAACACTGAACTTATTTTCCTGCAATATTCTTTTCGCTGAGTACCAAATCAATAAGACTTCAATTTTCTGTGAATTGTTTGTTTGACAGCACTAGTGTAATCCCTATTTTTAAATAAAATCTCCCTCTTCTTTATTATGTACAATAAGCGGCAATATATAAATACGCATTGTTTTCTTCTGTATCATGCCAAGTCTGTTTTACATAATTCTTTATGTCACATTTCATAACAATGCCTAGATGCACTGTCATTTGCTGTTCACCTTTTGGTGAAACACTTTTGACACTTGAGAAACTGGAGCTACAAAACTATTAACTAAAATCATATTCTATGCATTTCTATTCTTTTCCTGCTACACTAAAAAATTAAAAGCATGAGAGTGGGACACAATGTGGTTTGGTTTTTCTTTTTTTAGGCAACTTGGAGCAAAGTTTTACTCCAGACATGCATTTTTGCTAAAGAAATTGCTCTTTGTAGCAATACCCTGCCTGTCAGTGTTTCTTCAGCAAGGAAAAAACTCACTTTAGGGTATAGGTTACATCCAGCTCATGGTAAACTCTTGCAAAAACTGTTTTTGACTGTTGGTGTTTAGTCATGAGTTAAACATGACACTGAGAACTGTTTTGCTGACATAATAAATTTTATGAGTGTTACTCTGTTCTGCTTTACAAAGAAAGATTTCCAGTCTCCACACAGCAGAAATACAGCAATGGAAAATACAGAGGAGTGAAAAGGTAGTATTTTCCATTTAAACCAACTTTAAATTCACATCTTTCAGGAGCTGCATTTTTTTCTGTCCGTTGCTTGTAACACTTAAAGAATAATAACTTTGTCTACTGCAATGAAGAAAAAAAGATAAGACTGTTACCACCATCCACCAAGAAGTTGCAAAATCTGAATTTATTCTTATGGATCAGATGTCTAAAGCAAGTGCCATGAGCACAGATGTCTTTGCAAGGTATTTCCTAACAAGGAAAATAGCCAAGGGACAGAAGGTTATATGTAAGCAATCCAAATAATGAAGTATTCTTAGGTATAGTGTGAATAAAGCAGCCAAAAAAAAAAAAATAAAAGAACTTGCACAAAAAATGCAGTTTCTTTAGCTGAGAGAAATTAAATTTAAAATACTATTTTCATGGAACATTCTGGCTGAATTAGTTGCACGAAAAAGAGAATGCCAAAACTAAGTCACAGATTGCATATATTACTTGGAAAAACTAGACTGAAAAAGTGCCAATTTTGTTTTAATATCCCTACAGTGATTTCTAAATTCAAGCTAATCTGTGGCAAAACAGTGGTCTGCACTTTTGATATCTTTGAAAGGTAAGATTCAAAAATTACTAAAAGGGTTATCCGTTTTAGTTCAATTGTTAAAAGGGTGGCATTTAGAGTAGAAAAGTTTGATTTTTGCTTGCTGATAAAACTGGAAGGAAAACTAAAAATGTAATTTTTTTTTGTTCATACTCTGAGTTCCTGTGTTGTTTTAGACTGAAAAATTAAATAGTTGGTTTAGACCTAATCATGCATGCATGATAACAGTGAACAGGAATGGCATTTCTTATTTCAGGAGGACAGTATGCCAGAGAGTTGTATGACAGAATATACAAAAAAAGTCAGATTATATCCAAACAGAACTCAGAATTATTCTGTAAGATATAGAAGGTTATGCAGTGCTCTCGTATTCATGAAATATCAGATCATCAGAATCTAGGGAAAATAGTTTGTGTATCTGGTATGACACTTTGGGAAGAGCTTGATAAAAGATTGAAGGAAAACAAACAGGAGACTACTGAACTCTTAACAGTAAATCCTCAGGATTTACCATATTGTGTGGAGTATGGATTTTACTACTTTGGGGTTTTTTGTGAAATGTAAGAACTGGGGCAAAATACAGCTTTAATACACATCACTCTTTGTCATTGGTTTTGGGGGATTTTGGGGGGCAGGGAGTTGGCTGCTTGGAGGTTTATTTTGAATGGTCTTTTTAAATTGGGAAAAGTAGAGCTTATCTCCACTGCAGTGCAATTATCCCACAGTAACTTTCTCTGCTCTTGGTTCAACTGACACACTGATAGCACGTGGCGCTTCGATTTTAAGATGAAAATGTTCTGTACTCCACATGAATGTGGTTTCATGTCATGGAAACAGAGAGTAATTTAACTGAACCATTCTGAAGAATAAAACTGTGGTTGACAGGTGAGAATGTAAAATGTGAAGAGAGATCAATCATTTAAAAAATAATTAAATAATTAAATTCCAGGATTCCAGATGTGAATATAAATATTTCATAGGTATCTCTTGATTCCCCATGACTGTTAAGAATATTTTCTTAAAGCCAGCCTCCCCTACCCCCTTCTTGTATTCCATCTCTTTAGTCATCTCTGTGCCAAATCCACAGCCTGGTTCTGGGATGATTGAGGAAGCAATGGAATAAAAGGCCCTTCCTTCATTCTTTTGCTGTGCTAGTACCCAGTTTTCCTTTATAAAACTCTCTTCTCAGTGCATGGCTTAGCTGTGGAAAAGAGCTGGGCAGACAGACTTGTCAGGAACTCTGTTTTTATGTGTACAGTCATTCAAATGCAAACATCTTCTGGGTCTGGCCCCAGTCTGTAGCCTAGATAATGGAATAAGTGATTTTTGCTTCTAAGAATGAGACACACTGATTTTCCAGTTGCAAACCTTTTTTACAGTCAAAAGATCTATTGAACAAGTAAAAAGTCACTGAAAACTGTGACATTTTATAAAAGGCCTATAGATAATGGTCTGTGCTTTTTAGAAATGTTCATTTTAATCACAGCTGAACTATTTTTACTGTAGAAACGTTGCATCTGTCATTAAAAGGGGAGGGGTTAATTTGAGGTTTTTACAGCATTAAATACTGCACTGACCTAACCTCTCTCTCACATACATAATTGGGTGTGCTATGGGTAGTTTCCTATATGTGACATTTCTAAAGTTGCTCTTTCTATCACAAAGGCAAGATTACGCAAATGTCATTTTTTTCTTACTGTACAATTAGGATGTGTAAGTTGAAGCTGTGCAAGGTCCCTCGGTGAAACGATTCTAGTATGTATTTTTTCTTTGTAAGTGCTCTTTTTTTTTCAATGTTGCAGGGGTTTTTTGGTTTGCTATGCTCCAAGTTTCATCCAATTATGTATTCAAGTCAGGTTGCTCCTCTGTTTACAGAACTGAAAAAGCAGTTGAGAAAGACCTACCAGGGCTGAGCTCTTGGCAGCAGTAAATACCTGGTTATTCCAGAGAAAATTGGAGAGGAAACGTTAAGGAGTCACTGCCAGTTCCTAAAGTTGGGCCTAGATGAGCTCTGCTTTTATTTTCACATACATTGATATAACTTTGGGTTGGCTCTAGGATGTATAACAGGGAACATTCTCCAAAAACCACCTGGTAGGTTCAGACAGTCTGAACACACCAAACTAACTAAGTCTTTCTTTGCCTGGAGGGTTGTGGCATAGCCCAGGTATATTGCAAGAATTTTCCAGAGGCAGCTTCAGGAAAATCTTGTTAGAGAAGGTGGTCTTGATGCCCCAAAGCGGCACAAAACTGCATGAGACAAAGTCCTCCTTATGTTTTCACAGCATAGTCTGCTCTTTGCATTGTGGACACAGCACACAGTCTTGTGTCTAGTTTGCAATGCTGTTTCTTCAGTGCAGGGTTTCGAGCTTGCAAAACATTTCTGGATGCTGTCAGCTGAAATTTGGATTCTGTAATGCCTTTGGCCAGGGCTTGTATACACAGGGAAGATGTTTTTGGAACTCAAAACACATGCGTGGAGCTCCACCAAGATGAATCAGCAGCTCAGGAAACATAGACTTCGTACATCTTTCTGGAGCCAATTTTTTTCTTTTTTAAATCTTATTTCTTTTTAACAAGTACTGGCTTACTACTGAACTTTTTCCAAAAACCAAATTCTTGCCCTGACAAAGCTTTGACCATTTCTGAGAAATTTATGGGATGGTCAGAAGAGCAGTGTTGCCATGGGTATGTTTTGACCAAAATGCAATACTGAGCCCATAGTACAAAATACACAGAACATATTAACAGCAACTTAAGGAAGTGGTATGAGTGCAGTATATAAGAGAGAGAAGGAACAGTATAGGTGAAGCCTGCAATCATTGTACTCTTAGCAAGCTCGCAGAAATCAATTTTTATCTGGCTTACTAATAGGTATTGAACTGTACATAATCTTAAGTATATTTGGGTTTTAGGTTAAGCGTGGCATGGATGTGCTTCACTGCACCAGCAGAAGTTAATTTTCTATGTGTATTTCAGCTATACTATCTCATGTTTTCACTAAAGGCAATGATGGGGGCAAGAGGTCTATGTACATTCATTTCCCACTTAACCAGTACTGATTATTTGACTACCTCAGTGAGTTTATTATCCCCTGAAGACAGAAATCTTTCTGACTGATGCTGCAGTATGTGCCACAGTTATGCTTTCTCCTATATACAAATCCAGAAATCCATTTCATAGCCTCTTTAATATTGAATATTTGCAGGATATGAAATACTGTATTGCACTTCTGATGCTATTTCACAGCAGGAAAAATATCAGAGTATATTTAGGTATGGAAAAAAGTACAGTTTTCACACTTTGGTGTGCTTTGCTGGATAAGAGGATGGCATTTTTCCAGGGCAGGGGAAAACCAACACCAAACAGTTTTTGAAGCTTGATGCTTGAGCAGATTGTGCTGTTCAGAGCCAATGAATAAATGGAAATTAGTTAATGGGAATGAATGAACAGGTAGAAAAAGATCAGTATTTTTGCAGTGGTTGCGCTGCCCTTGCCTTGCAACACAGTTGCAGGTGTTCTCTGAAACCTTTCATAAGCAGTTAGGCCTTATTTAAACTTTTCTGCTTGCAGTAGTAGTAATTTCCAGGTGCCAGAGTCTTCTCCACTGGTTTCTGTTTCTAATGCTGTCTGTGTCACCTTAGTTGCTGTAGCAATAATTAATAGAATGAGGTGACTCTAGTCTAGAACAAATAAGGTGTGTGATCAGTGGAACACTGCCCCCTCCCCCATCCCCTTGTCCCAAAGTTTGGGGGATTTAATGTCTGATCACCCCACATAATTTCAAACTGAATGTCTTCCAACATCTGGATGGTCATTTCTTTGACATTATGACAGCACACAATCTTTTGGCTGTGAAAGGCTGTGTTATCAAACCAAATATTGATTATTGGCCTGCATCTACCCCTCAAAACTAAACAGGGTTCTGTTATAGCGAAGTAGATGTGAGAGAGAACAATTTAATAAAATAAAGATTTCAGAGGGAAGGAGGAGTTGTGTTTTTCTCGTCTCCTCTCTTGCTTATGGAATTTTCTTGTTTATGGAATCCAATCAGTGATAAAAAAATAATCCAAAGTAGCAAAGATGATAGGATAGGACAAAAAATATTATTTCTAGATAGCAAATGCCTCAGTGCCATTTGTCTTGCCTTCATTAAATATTTCCTGCCCAAGAAAGGAGAAATTAAAATCTGTCAAAATCAGCAGTTTTACTAAAAATGAACTGTTTTCCCCTCCTGTCCTGTGTTGCCTGATTTTACTGCCAAATGACACATGCCAGTACATTCTAAAAGATCTGGAAATAAAGAGAAATCACTGTTTTTCTACAGGAAATTCTTGCTAACTTTCAAATGACATATTTTTAAATGTGGAAATTAATAATCCCAACAATGCCAGAAGAATACATTCTTGCAAGGCAAGCAACCCACCAACTAAACTGTCTCTCAAAACTTAATGACCGTTAGATCAAGTTGAGCCATGTGTCCTTCCAGAATTAATAGTCAAGTGAGCAATGAGTAGTGTGACCTGAGCTGGCACTTGCCTTTATTTTCATTCACAGAAGTGAAAAACCACTCATAAGATGATTTACTCAAAAAATACATACAAGTGAATGAACCCTTCTACCCACCTCTGACTGTGAATAGTCCAGTATGCTGAATGCAAAGGGGAACTTCCGCATCTTCTGCCAAAGTTGAAGGAAAAAACCCTGAGTTTTATGCTTCTAGCAAGACTTCCCAGATTAGATCCAAGAAAAGGTAGCATGAAACTTCAAGATAAAATTAGTGCTAAATTCTTCCAGGAATTTTAAATCAACCTATGGTTTTCAGTTCCCTTTCCTAATCAAAAATCTTGGGAAGAATTACTTCATGTTACAGACACTTAAGTGATTCAGTTGGTAGAACACATCCATTTTCTTCTGACCTAGAGCTGACTAGCAATAATTCTCACATCTGTGATTGCCTCTTTCCTGTGATATTCTCGCATTCTTGGTTTTCTTTCTGCATATTCCTGCATTTGTATGTGTCTTAGAACCACCCAGAAAATTGACCAGTATTTTATGAGAATGCAAAATCCAGCTATGCCGGAAGAGAAGGGTTTATTATCTCGCAGCCCATGATTAAAACACTTTCAGGGGAGATAGAGGCATTTGCTTCACCTGCACTTGTGTGTCTCTAGTGGGCCCTCACTGCTGTTCTCTAGGTTTAGTTTAAAATGGTAGAGTTGCATCTGATTGAAAGTTCATTGTACCATGCCCTGTGTTCCAGGCTAGTACAAGATATTGCAGAATCTGCCTACATTTCTTCTACAAAAGAAATTTGCAGTATCCCACAATGAAAATTCCTTGACTTGGTACTATCCTTCATAAAGTTCTTTCTAACTAGATTTTTATATAGTCTCCAATTTTGATTTAAAAAGTGATAAAAAGATTCAAAAAACTTCCTGCTGTGCCAAAGGAAAAAAATATGCACGTTCTCATAAATGTTACATGAGTTACTTGTATAGATGAAAAGAAAAAAGACATGAAGAGGACAAAAATACAATTTTAATAAAGGCTCCCTGGCGTTCTGACTTAATTCTTTCTCTCAAAGCTATCAAAAATAACTTGCAATGCTAAAATAACTGAAAAACTCTGAGTGCCTTCGGAAGCTCCTGCTTTGGGCTATAAAATTTAGCACCCTGAGTAAAAATAGTTAAGCTCAACAAAATGAATGTTTTCAGTGCCTAGAAACTCCTGGAACAGCAGGGAGAAAACAGACTCAGCTTCCGAAGGATTACCTCCCACTTCCTATTTCTTGCTTTCTAGGACACCAAATGCTCTGGGTAACAGAGTCATTCAAAATATTCCTGGAAATAACTAAGTCCTGTTTGTGTCTTCAGTTTTTCTCCTATCATATTTACTACAAATATTTGTTCATTGATTTCTGTTTAAAGTCACTCAGTATTAAGTAAACAAATTGTACTGCACAAAAAGCAGTAAATATGTCATCTCTTAAGGACTGAATGTGATTGTAATCCAGGTGTTTAGGTAACGTGACAAAAAGATCTCTTGATTTCAGTGACAAGGCTTCAGGTATGAACTGAAAATATTTTCATGTGGTTCAGTGGACAATTAATTGCACAGATTATGTTGGGGTTTTTTTTCCTTTAAATTATAGTGTGAAAATGTAAGACAAAGTGAATCCTGGAACACACTGAATAGCACTAAGGTTGTCCATACCAAATTGTAATCATAGAACAGACAACATGGTTCTTTAACGTTTTTGGGGACTTTATTAGCAGTGGATTCAGTACAAAGTTGTTGAGAAGTGCAGAACACAAAGTGAATCTGAAGTTGAAAAGAATCTGGGGACGCACCTCTCCTGCCTCAGGTTATTTCAGCTCAAATGACTTAAAACTGAGTGAAGCAATGATCCGTAGTTTTTAGAACAGAAACACATCTAGTAACAGGCCATTCTAAATTTCTGTAGGACCTCTTCCAAAGTCAGCTTATCTAAAAGCTCTACCTTAAATCAGGCCTGCAGGTCCTAATAGAAGGCTTGAACAGACCTCCTTTTTCATTAGGAATTTTCTTTGAGGTAGCTTATCCTCTATTGTCATAATGTCATAATTCTTAGCCCTTAATCTTGATTTAGGAAGTAATTTGCAATAGTTAAGTAGATGGTGTGCTCTGCTGCTCAAGTTCAGTGTTTGTGTGAAACCGATTGGGATTTTCTCAGCTGTATAATTTATCTGGTAGAGTGCCTATAAAAATATTATCAAAACAGGCTCGTATCGGTGCCCTTAGCCAAAGCGTTTCCAAAGAAAATCTTACTAGCCTGTCTGCTAACTAAGGAGGGTAAGCTGTGAAGTGGAATCTCTCTTTCCAAGGCATTTGCTGCCTAAGATCAGTAAACTTGAGTCATGGCTGCTGGCTCTGGTGCCCAGCCATGTGCAGAGGTGGAGCTGCATGGCATGCTGTCCTCTCACAGATCTACACTGCTGCTCACTTTTTTCCCCCCACACCCTTTCTTGCAAAGCAGTCATGGATAGCAGTTCGAGGGAGACAGTGTATTTTATCGAAGTAGATTTAAGTGTGATTTGAGCTCTTAAGGACTTGTAGGGATGCTGTCAGGGTGGAGGGGATAACCAGAATGGGGGCTGTAAGAATGCCTTCCATAGGGGTGTTGATATAGCTATCATAGCAGGACAGGATGCATTTAGCCAGGAAAGGTAACACACTATCAATACTGAAAAAGTGTTTTGTTTATGATGAAAGAAGGCTTCCTTTGGGTTTCCCTCACGGCAAGTACTTATACAAAAATGGAATTTACTGTGAGTGAAAGTGCCTTGCCAGTCTAGCTACATTAATTATAGGTTTGTTTTTTTCCTTTTCCATGTCCCTGGTGCATTTAAGTGAATAAAAGTTTGCTTATGTGATGCACTTGAAGTCATCAAAGGAAATAGATAGTGGAACAGAGCACTGAACACAGCATGTGCCTGTCCAAAGGATTCGTCACAGCATCGTGCAAGCAAAGCTCACTGACAGCAGCAGTAACTTTGGAAAGACTCTTCCCCCTCTCCCCCCAAGGTGTTATTGCAGAGCATGGTGAGATATGGGATGGAAGGATCTCTTTGGTCCTTTGGGTTGAGCGGTCCCAGCTGCGTCCCCTCCCCCACTCTTGCTCACTCTCAGCCTACTCACTGGTGCAGTAAAGCTGTGCAAGAGCTGTTCAGCAATAAATGAAACACTGGTGTGCTGTCAACGCTGGTTTGGTCAAAAAAATGAAACCCAGCACCCTACAGATTGTCCTGAAGAAAATTAACTCCCTCCCAACCATGCTCAGTAAAGATGTCTGTGCTGTGTGGAAACGTGGTGGGGGTTTTCAGGTTTAACACCTGGTAAGCAAACCTGGCACTTAAGGCTCCAGACATCTGTAGCTGTTCTCCAACACAGATGCAAGACTGAGTAGCCAGGGTAGGCTTTTTATTGTTGCTCTTAGAGAAAGAAGAGGGACTATTTTCACATAGTCTCACAATTAATGCTTCCCTTTGATTGCCAGAACTACATTACTGCAAACCATGGTCCTTTTCATCCTGGTTTGAAGACTGAAACACTCAATTCTGCTGCAATTGCAGCTTTTCTTTATTAAGTGTTGCAGAGCTGTTTCCTCGTGAGTACTCCCCAAAGGCATTTGCACACACTAATAAACTTCTTCTCTTTTTTATGAGTTTCAACAATCTTACCCAGATATAGCTACTTTCTTACAGTCTTGCAACTAAAACTTATGAAGAAAAAGTGAAAACTAATTGCAACTTCAAACAAAACAGGAAATAACAAAGGCATGGTTTGTCACACTGGGGTTTAGAGAGAAGTTAGAGACACCAATGTTCCGGTGGTCATGATCACACCACCTTCAGCTTCTAAAAAACCTGCCCTCTTCTACTTAACACTATTTGGTATATTAAGGACCAGCTGTAAACCAGCTGTTAAAATATCTCTTTCACTATTACAACAGCTGAAATTCATGAAAGTGATTTCTTAGTGCAGTTGCATTAAAATTGCTTCCACACAGTATATGGCATGGGTTACTCTGAGGAAAATCTAAAAATATTGCTGACAGTTCCGAATTATGCAGCTTCTGCCTTTGCTTCTGATGCTGAAATACGTTTCTTGTTGGTGTAAACAAGCAACATTCTGCCTTTGGCAGCTTCCATCTTGCTTGGGCATTTCTTATGTCTTAAAATACAGGTGTGCTAAAAACTGTACCTCAAAGGGAGAATAATGTATTTTGCAAAATACTGGAACTTGAATAATGGGAAATTGCCTGTGTAGTGAAGAATTGTGCATCCTGGAGAGTCCCTGTTCAAAGCAGTGTGTAGGTTACCTGCACAGCAGGTCAGTGGCCAAGACAAAGTACTTTTTGTTCTGTGGTGATTCAGCAATGACCAGCTTTCTTTATCCTGTTTGCCCAAAGAAAATGGAAAAATGGAACCTATGACTTCAGCAGCTCCCAGAGAGATGTTTACATGTTTGGGAAATCTTGATTTTGTTACCAAGTGCAGCACAGTCTTTTAAATCACTTCCAGGTGACGATGAACTTTTTCGCCCTTTTTTGTGCTACCCAACATCCATTTTCAATCAATCTTGGTGAATTTATAAATGTATTGCAATGTGATTTCATCAGAGGTGCCTCTCATATGTTCCACTGTGGAGATGCTGCTACTTCCCAAAGTTTGTGGTTCACTTCTGAGGACACAAATAGAATCTCTCTTAGGATATGGCAGAAGCCAGGCTCAGAGCTGCTCTGGATGTAGACAAAATACAGCCAATGTCTTCTGGCAACAGGGGAGAGGCCCAAAGAGAGTACAGGCATAGCAGATTTGCCAGGTTTCTGTGAAACACAGCTTTCCAAGAAGAGGTGCTTTTGTCCAGTGACTTAGTTTGGACTTGTAGCAAGTGTCATTTTCATATCCACATGTTGTCACTGCAAAATAAGGCCCCCCGTTAATACAGACTTCATTAAGCTCTGAGGAAGACTGACATAAGTATTAAACTACTGCTTTCCTCAATCCCAAAATTAAAGGTATATTATATCTATGTTAGAATTCTTAAAACGATAAAAATTTGTAGTTTTCTAAAATTATTTTTGTTTCCGAGTTGACTTTGAAAGAGTCAGCTGCTGGTGTATCAATATTAGTCCTATGGCAATACCAGGGACCCCTTAGGCACTGTCCTGCTGTACTAGATTTTGTAACACTAAAGACTGATAGTTAAATTATTATACTATTATGTAGTATTAAACTCTCCTTTTAGTATTTTTTAGGGTTTTTAAGATTCATAATATCATTTTCTTTAGTCACCAGAAAAATAATTTTTGACTAGGAGGCTCATAATCAGAAACAAGTTACAACACCTGCTGTTTCCAAGTAAATAAGCTACATTGAATAGGCTGAAATTTCTCTCTTGTCAAGATCAGCTTTTATAAAACAAAATGAGACATTACAGGTGATTTAATGTGGACCTTCAACAATGTACTGTTTCATTTAGAATGTGAAAAATGTATAAAATATGTAAATAGATTAAATTAATATTTTGACATTAGTTATAACTAAGAATCTGGAAAGAAAACAATAGGTCTATCCCAGTATGTAAAAAACCATTGTTGTACTTAGATTAAAAATGTGCATTTGTGTGCCTGCAGTGAAATAAACGTTATCTTGATGGCTCTGTGATGAAGGTTTATCTTGATGCATGTCTGAAATCCTTGAAAATCTTTTGTGAGAAGTCTGAAGAAGGATGGTGTCACTACGTTGTTGTCTTAAAAGTGTTCTGGTGCACATTTATCAATATTGTGTCACTCCTTTCAGTGCTTTTCTCTTTTTGTCTCAGTTTTTTTCATGCCTGTCCCTCCCCTCACCACCTCCCTTACCAAATTGCTGTTGGCTTCTGTGCAGCTGTGTATGCAACCTAGGAAAAGATACTGAGGATTTGCATAAAGTACTTCAAGTCCTACCCTGAGGCAGTTCAAATGGCAAGGCTGCTTCTTCAGGTATTTCACCATACTGAAAGCTGCCTCCCTGACACCCAGATACCCAATTAATCAGCAGTGCTGGGCTGCTCTAATGGGTGCTCAAGAGCTGCAGTTGGCACCCAGCTTTGCAAAGGAGCCAGCAGCTGGTAACTGGTGGAAATCTCTCCTGCTTTGAAGCCTTCCACCTACGCTTAGTCTAATCCCTATTAAAAAATAAATCTATTTTACTATTTTCATGTAAGCAGGATGACTGTGCACCTTGAGTGGGGATATAACGTTTGACTCTTTACCTCACTTTAACCTGGGCATGCTGGTGTCTTCCATGGCATTAGTATTAACTGGTAGAATTGAGAAATAAGAATTTGTCCCTCTGCCAAAACAGTTTTGAGGCCCAACAACGATATGCCATGGCCACAAGATGGCCTTCAAAACTGCCAGAGAAACTAGCAAGTCTGTTCTGAAAGCTACCAGCTGTGTGCAAATAGTGTTTTTTCCCATTCTAAAAATTGATGTGGTTATGTTTACCTCAGAGAATTGGAGGCCTTTCACAAGGTCACTCTTTGTTTCTTCTTCCTCTTTCTTTTTTTTTTGTAGAAGGATCACCCTTTTCATGATGAGTAGTACTAAGTCCTGGTACAAATATTTCTTGGAAAGATTCTTTGGGCCATCAAGTATCATTTATCCAGAACAAATCCATCTGAGCTGGGCCCACAGAAATGAAAAATGAAGATGTCCTGATACAGATCTGATGCCATTCTCTTGCATTTTGAAACGATCTCTTCAGTAACTCCAAAAGACAAGTAATCAGACAGTCTGGGTCATTATACTGCCAGGTGCCAATCTCCCATCATATTCAGTGCCAGCTCTGTGCCACCTTCTGCCATTGTCTTAGCTCAGATTTGCACTGCTCCATCACTGAGGTGCCCTTCCCTCTTCCTCAGGTCATAGGGGGAGGGAGAGACATCAGCCACATCACTTCAAAATTCAGCTTTTCTCTTCCAAAGGTTTTAATACTGTTAATTGATATTAGCATGTTATAAATTATTCCTTAGTTCAAAGGCTTTGTTTACAATACTTACTCAAGCTTTCTTCAACACAGTTCTTGTGAGTTTTGCTGTCTGGCTTTAACAATTCACAGCTGACAGAATATTCTCAATAGCAAAACTGGACTCAATGATCATGGAGAAAAAAACCCTTTTTTTTTCTTTTTTTTTTTTTTTGCAGTACTTAGTTTCACAGTGTACTCACACTGGAAAAAAGAGTCCTCCCAGTTAACCTTTCTTTTCTCTCAAGCAAGACTAAACTTAAGCGTGAGAATGATTGCATTTTGAAATTTTCTGATAGTTCAGATATGTGAAATTTATCTTTCCACTTCAGTGCAGATACCATTTATGTGGAACAGGTAGCCTATATACTTTAAAAATATGAAATACTAGGAATTTTGAGGAATTAAAGCATCAAGTTAACTTAGAAAAATCACTAAAGGAACTAATTTATTTTGATGGCTCCATTCTAGACACAGACTATAAAAGCATAACCAGCATTAACCCACCTTATTCAGCATTTATCAGTGTTGGCCTGTGAATAATAAGGAATACGTGATCAGTATTATGATGCTAAAACATGGGATGTGATGTGAGCTCCTCTTATGTGTGCATTTCTCTGAAATCACTTAGGTGAGCTGCTTATGAAAACACAACATGAATTCTTCCTCTACAGTTACTCACAGTATAGAACTTGTATGTTTTAACTGCTGAGATAGTTGCAATGCAAAGAATGGGAATGGCATATTTGTGCAAACATAGAAGCTGGCAATGGTTGACATAAGGCAAAATATTGTATCCAGGGAGAGAACTTTGCAGTGCTCGGTACATTTTATGCTAAGATAGGTGATGCTGTAAAAATACAGAAGGATTCAGGAGGCCTTAAAAAACATGGTTATAAGATGTGATGTTCTTGGAAAATACTGGATTTTTTTAAGCCTGCTTAAAAATAGAGATTAGAAGAAATTTTTTGTTTATTTCATGACAGCTGTTAATAGTACTGCTTTGGAAGCCAATAGACTACTTACACAGAGATAAATTTTTTCAAAAGGCTTATTATAAATTTCATTTATTTTTCAATGGGCTGCAGTCCTGAAGTTGATCAAAAAGTTTTCTAATAATGTCCAAGAGTAACCCTCTGTGGTGTAAGGATTCCACCCCAGCATACTGGGGTACTTTGGATCTTATTGTAGGAAGGATTTTTTTTGACATGGTTATTGGCAAGGTATTCTTTGTCCCTTGCAGATAATGGAGAATGCCTTTCATGGTGCAAAAGGTAAATAGGCCTTGAGAAGTAGGATTGGTATAACAAATATTAGTGTTTCATTTTAGGGCAAGATTTTTAATTTCAGATGATAACCACACAGGCAACTTGCTTCTGAAGAAGCAACACAACTCTTGTGTCAGTGAGGACCCAGCACCCTGATTAATGGCTGTCCATGATCACATGAGTAGTACTACCAAAAATACAACATGTATAAACTCTGTGAATCCTGTTTAGGCTTCAGTTTATCCATGTTAATACTCCAATCAACCATTTTGTTCTGAATGGCATAATAGTATCCTTCTCTACCCTATTAGCAGTGTTCCAGAAACTCTTATTGGTAGGCTTACAGGATGCCCCAAAAGACTGTGGAATATGGACAATAGCCTAAATAATAAAGGAACTTAATCTTTTAGAAAAGGTGTTGTATGAAAATAAGGTTCTGGATCAGTAGTCCAAGTTTTTTCTCTCTTAGAAAATGATGCTTGAGCTCATACACAGCTGCTCCAGCAACCCAGCAGTGTACAGCTGGCTTTTACCTAATGGTGATGAAAAGTTCTGCAGCCTCACTCCTCTCCCTGTTCTGAGACAAACATATTCTAATGCTCTGACCCTTCAGTCGTGTATTTGTTGATGTGGCATCCACCAACAGCTGCAGGAGACTAGTAATGCTATCTTTTCCATTAATGGCTTAATAATACATAAATGATATATGAATGCTGTCCTCACATGAAGCACTGTCTTAATGACTGTTTATGGAGTTAACTAATTGCATATTATTAGTTTAGAGAGAGCCAATAAATAAGGAATGGTGCAATCACTTTGAGTTTACTGTATTCCACAACATCAAACATTTGGTTTGTTTCAAGTCTTGTAACCCTAATTTTGGAACAAACCATAGTCTAGACTCCAGCTGTCATAAAACCTCTGTAGTTGCTTACTCTGGTATGTTTTACACTTTAGTAGAGTTATCTTGTGTGCACCAAAACTTGGGCTTCTGGGTGCCATGATTCTGAGGAACCAAAACTTTTGGTGTTGACAGAAGAAAGGAGACCATCAAAGGCTGCTCTGTCTAAAGTTCCTTCTTGTTTTCTCTGCAAGACTGTCAAAATAACTAGCATAAATTCAAGGTATCAATTTCTGGCTTTCAATTTTGTCCCTTCAATTGAAAGTTGTGAAAAATGCTAATCTTCCACTCCTGGTTAGTGTTTTCACTCACCAATGCCATTTTGAGACTCTTGCACAAAATTTACATGAAGTTCCCAAATCAGTTCTCAGTTTTTAAGGCATGAACTGAGAGAATTAACCTGAAGGAAAATATGCTGGAAATCTTTGTTTTATTGGGCTAGCACTGTCACTTCTTGGCTGTCACTTCTTTCATTGTTACACAACACTCCTCTGGCTGTGATGTCCTCGGGTTTAGTTCAAACAAGGCAGAGGCACCACTTCCTATGAGGACTAAATGTTAGTGTTCTTTTTGAATTGCTTCAGGAATTTCACTTTCTGGCAGTACTGATCCTTATCAAGTTTCTTTTGGTTAAGTTAGTCAATTTTTTTTGGATTGTCATAAGATCAGCATGTTGGGAGGGAGTATTTTTAAATGGAGTGAATGTGGTCATAGCTTTCACACCTCTTGTGACAGGAAGAACCCATAAAATGAGTCATTGCTGTGACTGTGCAGGGCCACAGAGCACATACCACTCTGGGAGATACCAACATCATCATTACCCTTTTCTTAGACTGTGACTGATTATTAATGTAAATTTTTCCTAAAAGGTCTGAGTACATTCAATCCAATGCAGGAATTGTCGTTAATTTATTCCTTCTATAAAGTAGTATAGCATCATGGTATTTGTCAGAAATGTACCATGCATGTTTGTAGGACAGACAGTGAAAAGAGATACCTGCAGTTCCTATTAAAAGTGGCCTAAGAACTCTGCACTTGATGCCAGTGTTATTGGGAAAAGTTGTGGAACCAAAACAGCAGCTGTTTTTTTTTCCTTAGGACAGAATCTGAGTTTCTCTGAAATATTTAAGAAACAGTAACAGGGCTAATATAATGTCAGCCACTGACTTCTAAGCAATAAAAATTCATTTTTGAAGTTTAGAATAATAGTCATTGTTTAAAAACTTAGTCTGTAAGAGTAAAAGAACAGATAAACAAAACAGAAAACATCATGCCAATGGCACAGGATAAACACAGAAAGATCAGACACCTGTGTGTTATCTTTCAGTGTCAAGTTTTATAATAGAAGCACTTCCTGTGGGCTGGCTGTGGTTTTGGGGAAGTCATTGTTCTTCAGTGATTTCAGAAGGGAGAAGAATTAAGTCAACACTCAGCGCTTGGGGAATTGATGTTTTATTAATGGATATGTTTAGCCATTTTGATTTCCATTTATGGCACTGCGGGATTCTGCCTTATAATGAAATTTGTCTTTGGTTTTTGCTCATCATCCAAGACACAAAATCTTCATATTTTCCATGTAAACATAGATGAAAATAATAAAAGGCTAAAAACAAAGAGGATAGGCAATTAAGACCATGAGAGAGAAAGTGGGGAGAGATTTTTGAGTCAGGAACAGAGAGAATAAATGTGAATTATTTACTCTGAAAAAGCAGCTTGATGTTCTATAATTATATTTATTAATCTTTATTATAATGTGATGATTAGCTCTTTGGTTAGTGAGCTTAGAGGAGTTTAACTTAATCATAACAAGGATAATATATAACAACACAAAATCTGGCAACCAATATTCAGCATAACAGCCTAAAATTTCTTCAGACTCCTGAAGATAAACATTTGCTTTTTAATATACCTTGCTCTAAGTTAATTATCTGTCACTTTGTGAACCAGCAGTAGTATCTTTTTGCTATTTAGTTAGTCATAGAAATACAATTTTTTTTTCAACTGAAGCCTTTCAGTAAAATTCACTAAAAATTCAGTAAAACTGAATATACATAGAAACTAAAAAGCTCACCTTCTTGTAAGTCCAAACAAAAATGAATGCAATTTTGGCATTTTACCAATCCAAATCTAGAAGATATTCATTGTGTGAAAATTTGTAAATACTAAGATGTTTTTTCAGGGCTTGATCCTGACCATCATCATGACCTCTGATATGCATTTAGCCTTTTTATTTGGAAATTTAGCTGATAGAGGTAGCCAAAATGTTTTAGCAAAGTAATCTGGAACATGAGAGTCACAAGCCTTGAGCATCTGCCAACACTGGAATAAGAATGGAAGGATCTTTCCTGATCATGCAGACAAGTTTCCAGGTTTGTATCTTCCTTTTTCCTGTACACAGGACATCTTCCCAGTCTGAAAATTCATGTCTTTGTTTTACAATGGTGCACTCCTACTTGTAGCTGTTTATATGCTTAACAGGATGGGAAAAGTCAGTGATTGCAGTCTTGATGTTTTCATTCAACTACTATGAATAAAATGGAATAAATTATTCCTAAATGGGTCAAACCTTCACCACACTACTCCCTCAAGGATTTTAAATCTTTTTAAATTCATATCCCTAAGTTTTTCATGGTAATTTGCACCTATTTGCTCTTGTTATAGCTATAAACTTTACTTTAAACAGCTGTAGTTTTAATCTTTTTTTTCATGCCATTTAATCCCTTTGATAAACTTCTAGATGGCAATCGCATCCCTTCTAGTTTTTATTTTACTAGGTTGAAGAGGCAAAATTTTGTTTCACCGTGTAAGATAGAGGAGTGTTTTTCTGTAATTCTAAAAATCTTTACATCTGTTCTATCCTTCTTATACAAGAACAATCCACACTCTGCTTGTTCAATATTAGGGGAAGTTTCCAACACTATCAACTGATATTGATAGGTCATCTTCCCACTGTGATTCCAAGTGCATCCAGCTTTTAATCCTTCCCTGACTTCTACTAATTAGATTATTCTTATTATTCCTGAGGTACATGGGTCTATGTTTTCTTGTACTTACCTTGGTCCTATTTCTATCGTATCTGTTGTTGAGATGTCAATTTTGATAGGTCACTTTCCTGCAAATTTGCTGACAATACTCCCCACCTTAACTCCTTGAGCTCCATTGTTTGCTTGGTGTAAACATTCTAACAATGTGCCTCACAACTAACAGTTTAGGGAATCCTGCTTTTCCCTTCAACAGTAACAGTGGCTACCTCCCATTTAACCAAACTTCCCTTCTCAGAACTCGTTTATATCTGAAATCCAGGACTATAAGCAGTTGAATACTTAAGTAGAATCTAGAAAGAGTAGATCTATTTGATTTCCTTTGCTTTTGAATACCATGTGTCTTTTGAAAGATACCCACTTCTGCTGGTGCCATATGTCTTTGTGAGGTCTTTGTTTCATTCTGTCACCTTTTCCAGTAAGTTTTAAAAATATTCTCTCAAATGAGTCCTGAATGTCATATATTGCTGAGGTCAGTCTAGTAAGACTGTAGGTGTCTGTTGGAGCAATTGCTTTTCCATTTCAGTATGCAAAAGTAATAGTCTAGGTCTGGACATTTATTTTTGGTTTATGCCTGCTACAAAAATCTGAAAGGCTTAGTCATGCTGTTTAAAAAAAAAGCCACCTTTTGTGGCATTGCCATCGTCCTGGGAAAAACCATGCAGCAGCTCTGGAAAAAAATGTAGGGGTTTTTATTACCTTTGTCATTTTTCATGTCAAATAGTCAGTCTGTTGGTACTCCCCATATCAATCTATATGGAGATACAATGCTGCCTGTTGATGCCTTAAATTTTTCTAAAACTGCTTAGTCTAACTGCTGTTGCTCACAGAAAGTGCATTTCTCTTGTGAGGAGGCATAAGCAGCCATTTCCAAGATCACATACAATTTAGAAAGATAGATCTTAAGATAGGCTTATTTGTCCTGCTTTTCTCAAACTTTAGCATTGCTATATAAAGTGCTGGTTTTGGCACAATTTTTGGTGAAAATAGTACAAGCAAGGGATATTTTAAATGCAGGAATAAAAGGCACACTGACTAACTGAGAATACAATAGAAAAATATGTAAGCAAACTGACAACTCAAAGTTCTGTTTGTTTACTTTTTTGTGGTTTGTGTGTTGGTGAAGCCACCATGCTTTTTTTTTTTTTTACTTTTTTTTTTTGAACACAAAAGTCTGTCACCTGTAAGAGGCATTTTATTCATTAAGACTGGCATTTAGGCTACATTTTATGGAACATGCTTATATCTGTAACATAAAAGATTTTTTTCAAATATAAATAATTGAAAATCATATTTCAGTGGAGCCTCTTGATCCCTGCTTGTTGGAATTGTTGTGCTGAGAAACACAAATAAAAATTGTTCTTAAAGCCATAAAATGCAGGCCAAAAAGCTTGGTGTTTGAGTGGGTTTGGATGTGTATTTTTCTTTTGTTAAACAGTTGTTTCATATAAGTGAATGCTGTTCTATCCCCTGTTTTGGAAGTTTAGCTTTGCTGCAGAATATGTGAAATGGTTCTGATGTGGGTCAGGAACAACTCTATTAGTGCAATAATAAACATGGTATTGCCACTTTTGGATAGTTTTATGCAGACTTTTGGTGAGTCATCTTTCATGTACAATGGAGGAAAGAGTAATTCTTTCCAGTGTAAAAAGTGAAATTCTGTGGTTTGAATAGTGCAACTAATGAGAATTTAGCTCTTTTTTTGTGGAAATCAGTATAATCCAGAGGAGGAATACAGAGCTCTTTTCAGTGTAGCTAGCTTGGTGTGGAAATATTTAGGACAGCTTTGGATGACTCAGTGATTGGTGGAGGATTAGTGGTCATGAGCTGTAGCAACTTAAATCCCCTTGCAGATGATCCTATTTGGATTTTGAATATGCTTTAATTTATGCTCATTAGCTTCACATAGCTAATTGAGTCTTTCCTGAACATCTCTGCACGTGCAAGTCCGGATGTTCTTTCAAAAGATCATGAGAAAATTTCTTTTAAAAGACCCTGAGAAATTCTTTATAGTCCTTGACATGCCTGGCAGTATTATACTGCAGTCATCCAATGCCTGTGTTAACCAGTCCTAATGACCAGGGCAAAATGAGGCTATTTCAAATAACAACTCTGCCGATAACAAACAGCTTGGGTCAATCTCTATACACTTGTAAAAGCCTTTGTTTGTAATATTTCATTTTCATCTAATTTTCCATGTTGCTTTGCAGTACTAATCAAGTTAATGCATAACTGAGTATTATGAATTGTATATAAGCTTTGGCGTAAGTTTCTGGGGGAGAAAAGATGATTTTGGTAATATCATTGAAAGGGCAGTAGGTCCCAAACTTGCTGCCCACCGATTCTAAATGTCAGTCACACATCAGAGGTCAGACAGAGACAAAACGAGTCAAATAGAAGAAAGCAGCTCCAGTATAGACATACCTTGAAATCGATGCTGACAGCGTTATTTGCAGAATACTTCAGGTCTCCTTACTGAGATGCAATCCAGCATGGGCTTAGGTACCCACTCAAATAGCATTTTGCATATTCTAAGCCTTCTTTGAAAGCTCTGCCCAGAGAAATGAGCAAGCAAATACACAAGCAAATACAGACATGAACCCGTTTGCCCGTACTCCAAGTGGCTGTCAGAGCCTGGCTTTGGCCACCACCTTTGGCCAGAAGCTGTCTTCTGCCAAGTGATGCTGCCACGTGGTCTTCAGTCAGAGACAGCATTCTGTAGATGCAATTGTAGGGTTTTGTATTGGTGCTTCTTGCTGACAGTGCTTCCTGAAGTTAATGTGATTGTTCTGTGATATTACCTTACCAGACTGTCTCTGCAAACAGCCTCAGTGTGCTGGGAAATGGGGGTAAGAGGATCACCATTTAAACAGGTTTTTCATATGGAATTTTTCCAGCACGAGGCAGACTTGTGATGATATAAAGAGTCTCAAGGTTGGTGTATAAATCAAGTTGTTGCACAACTTAGGTATTTTCTAATATTTGTTAATTAAGGGCAGCAGGGTCTCTGTTTCTCTTTTGTCAGTGACTTAGTAGCACAGTCTTCTCGTTAGTGTAGGATGCAATGACTTTTATAAATTCCATCACTGATGATTTGCACCAAATTTTTGCTTGAAATGCTTTAGTTAAGTTGTAGTTTGGCTTGTTAGTCAGCTCCATGCTGGAAGTACGGAGTACATGCTTCCTCCTCTTCCTGTGTTTCTTGGGAGTGCCAAGGGTCATTTACCTAGCTCCAATTTTGCTGAAAATATTAAATTTAATTTTCTGTAGAAGTGTTGTCTTTAACATCAAGCAAACTATGGCTTTGGTCAAGAAACAAAGCAGCTACAAATTAGTCAAGTACTGGGGAAAGAGCACCTTCAACTTTAGTTTTTTTAATTTTTATTTTTTAATGCATCTAAATTTAAGTCACCCGTTCTGGCAATAGCTGTTTAGAAGGAATGGATGCCAAGATGGTAAACATTTGAGAATTTGTTTGCATAAATGTGAAATGATGTTCTGCAGCCCTAAAATAAAAGCTAAGTTCAAGACTTCAAAGCCCAGGATTTTGCTGGGAAAATACACCAGATATTCCTGTGGGCTTTCTGCAGAGCTGAAATCATAATGGGCTAAATGAATATAAGATTTAATACTGTACCTCCATAAATTTAATTGACTTTTCTAAAGAGCAAGTATGACTGTCCCTTGTTCCCAGCAGATGACAACATAAATAGAAAGAAAACCCAATATTCCCTAAGGGATTTAATGTGATTATTAACATGGGGGAAGGAAACAAAACAAGAAAGATTTGCATGTAATTTTTTTTACTGTGTACTTCCAGTATTTATCAGACAGGTAATTTTCAGCAGTCAGAAATAAAGACTAAGGGATGCATAATTAAGACCTGGTAAAAGAACAGAATATTGCTCAGTAAAGGGGGTTATGTTCAAGAGCAAGGAAGCTCATCATCAATGCTGTAATAATTCCCATGAATGTATCCAATGGGATGCTGAACTGTAGAGACACCGTCAAAAGAAAACAAAATCTCACAGTACCTTGCAATGAGTTTTTATAGAAGAGCTGCCAAAATAAAGACCAGATTAACCAAAAACAGTAAAGAATTCTGAAGCCAATATGAAATAAAAGGTTAATGTGAAATGTAAACAACCTGGAACTGCAAACTGCTAGATTAATGTAAGGATGTCATAAATGCTGTGATGAGATAGTGGCATGTTCCACCTGCTCTGTAAACAAGGAGAAGGAACTTAACTGTGAATCTAAAATACACGAGGGAGATGGATTTAGACAAAGACAAATGCCAGCAATGTTGAGACAGAAAAACAAGTTAATAGCTTCATCTTGGACGTTCTACAGACTCTGTGTTGCAGTGAGACTGAGAGAAATTATCAGAGAAATGTGGATACAGATGGGCTGAGTGACAAATTGACAGAGTGAAGATGGCAAGAAATGGCTGAAGATTGAAGAATATGTACAGTATACAGGGGAAGAGAAAGGGGGAAGATTCCTTGATTCCACCAGAGTTACGATCCTGGGAATGGGAAATGTAAGAGGAGCAGTAAAAGTTATTAGAAACAGTAGAACTGAAAGGTGTTGCTAAAATTCTGAAAGATTGTAAAGAGAAAGAACAGGTGGTTACTAAATTCAGTGGCAAACCTCTCGCTGAAACCATTGAGGCCAGGTCAGACTTTGGGGAGAGATAAGGAATGGAACAGCAGGCAAATAGCAAGGATGCCAGTAAGAGGAATACCAAGATACAACTGGGATGGGGTCAAGTGTGTAAAAGGCTAAATTGAGATTAGCAGCTTATGCCTTCTATGTCTGAAGGCAGCACATTCTGTTTGCTCAAACCATGCTATAGAAAGGTTTTTGTCTGGTCAAGATATCTTTTAACATCTTCTTGTGAGCTTTCAGGATCTTAAATATGGATCATTTTTCGAAAAAAGATTTCAAATAATGTTGGTGATTTTCTGTGAATATATGTAGATCTGAGCTATAAAATTATGGATCTATGCAGAATTATTCTCCCTGTTCCCATGAAAAACATGCATATTCCAAATAGAAAGCTGTTATTACTATTATCAGTTGGATATTTTAAAACCACATTATTATTTCATAGGCAGGAAAATATTTTAGTGATTAACTGTGGTTGTCTTAGCTAGGGAACACCTCATTCATTCTGTCAGATACTCCCTTTCTGGCAGTGGAAAGGACTGCAAACCCTTTCACATCCCAAATGGGCAAATGGCTGCCTTGTGTGTTTTCCAGTAACTCTTAAGGGAATTCAGCTTCTTGCATCAGACTTTCCCATTTGATGTCATGGGTTGTCTGCAATGTGGTAACTGCATTGTATTTCTTTATTTTGAATGACCATGGTTTTTCCAAAAGTTCTTGAAAGCACGTCCTAATTGTGCAGTTACTGTAGAGGATGCATTCTTCAAGAAACAAAACAGAAGGATCGTAGGGGAAAAAAAAATTTAAATATTTTGGGAGACTTCTGTGTCTCAGATTTGACCAGAATGGACATTGCAATTTTTTGTCTAAACTGATACTGTTCACTTACATTGGGATTCTCAGTTGTATGAATCCATGCTGTGAGTTCTTCAGGATGGTATTATTTCACCTCTTGTGTTTTGTCTGTGCCAGAAGCAACTTTTACCCACGTAAGTGTTCTGCACTTGTACTTTTTTTTTCTTTAGAGGTCTCAGAGTATGGTATAGTATTATCCAGTCTCCTATGTCATCACTCTCTTTTTCTTCTAAGACCTGCACTTGTACAGTTTCAAGCCACAGCAACGTGGTCCTAACTAATCTAATGATTGGTCCTAAATATGGACAAAGTTAGAGAGAAAAATATGTGTGAATTTCCTTTCTAAATGAACATGTAATTAATTTTTATTCCTATTTTTAAACATCCAGTTTTGGAACTAAGTGGTAGGCTTTTCTGAATTTTGAAGATCTTGAGGGATTAAGTATAAATTTAAATATAAAACAGCTTTACCCCCAAAAAATCTCTGTTCCTCCTAAGCCACAAAATCTGAATCCCTACATAAAACGCACAAAGAGATTTTATGTCTATTTCTTCACTGGGTTGGGCACTGGACCACAGGAGAAGGTATTTATGTGCACCAGAATGAACCTGATGCTCTATCCCCTACATGGAGTAACAGCATGAAGGGGTCATTGTGTCCATGTCCATCTGTGGTGACAACAGGCTGCTGGGAATGATTTGCCTAAATTTGATCTAGCCCAATAAGTGAAGGTCTGCAGAATTTCATCACTGTGGGAATGATAAGCATAAATAATTGGCAGAGAGATTACTGTGTGATTTATGTTCAACTACCATGAGCAGATTTCAGCATGTGCTGATAACCATTACAAATATGTTTAAAATCAGGAGAATTTCGCTTTTTTCCCCCAATATTCTTGTGTAATAGAGAGGTCATTGAAGACTGATGCAGTTGCAGCCTCTGACTGTTTTGTGCAGACACCAAATGATGGTGGTCAAGTGATGCCTGAGAACACAGTGGGAGGGCAGGATACATTTGCAGGACTTGCCTTGGGTGGGATTTGGCACAGTGGCTGACTTTTATCCATAAGAACAGCCTGTGCAGAGAGGACACTCACCAATTAATCAGCTGGTTGCATTGTTAAATGTGTTCTGAATCTCAGAAGACTGTTCAGTGAACCTCTTGTTTCAAACCATTACAAATTAGCCAAAACCAGCAAATTCTTGCCTGAGGCCTTAGGATTTATGCCTGTGGGATTAAGAACAGGCTTTGTAGTCAAGCAGTTCCTAAGCAGTGGCACAAAATGTTACAAAGGATGTGTTGGCAAGGTGCTTGCAGCAAGTAAAATATTGTCTTCCTTTTAATGCGAGAGTACACCGAGTACGGCAATCACATCCCAACAGTGATTGCCCTGCTGACTCCTGATTCCCTGTATTAGAGTTGTTCCTCTTGGGAGCCATTCCATGGTGAGTCATCACCAGCAATGAAAGCAGCTGGATTTTGTGCTTCAGATGCAAGAGACTTTGCAATGATTCACATCAGGAAAATATAGAGCGAGGCACCTAAAGTAGCATTATTTATTGGGACTTAAATTATTTAGCATGATTCTGTGGCAAAGCTTATGTTAGATTTTTAAAAAATTACAATTTCCTTGATACTGGCTGGTCAGTCAGATGGAGTGGTGGTTTTCTGGTGAGTCAATCAGTGGTCAGAAAATCTCTGAAACCCTTTAAGGTCGTTCTTACTAAAAGGCCAAAGAGAATTCTCCTTCCTTGAGGAACCACTCTGTCAAAAACGTGTCACTTGTATGTACGTATAAAATATTTTACTACTGTATACTACTGTATCTGGCATAGGTGGACAAAATGGGCTTCAACTTTCTGTTTACCTACTCCTAAAATCAATAGTATAGTTATATGAACCTCATCTATAAAATATGATCAAAACCTGTCTGAAAATAACATTTTCTAAAAGGAAAATGTTGTCTCACTGTAACACTTCATGTCAAAAAATACTGACAAATATTCCTTACAAAGCAGCCAAAGGCTGGGGAACAAATTTTTAAAGAGGCCAGGTATGCATGGGCTATTTTAAATTATAGTTAAATACAGGAGTTTGTAAGAATGACAAATCTAATCATAATCTTTCTACAGAACAATAGTGTATGTAATAACTACAAAAAAAAGCTCTTCAGAAAAATATGGAGGGAGATGTCAGAAGTAGAAAAGGTGAATTATGGAAAGGGGGAGAAACAAAAACAATTCACCCATCTCTGTGTATTTGGCCACCACAGTGGCTGAGCACTACCTATTTATGCTTTTTGCCCATGGTGGTAGCTGAAGTTTTATCTCCTGCTAATGCCTGAGGTGAATTTTGTGCACACATGGAAACTCATGCACCCTGTCCATGCCTGCATAACATCCATGTCCCAAGCTGAGGGAGTCTCAATTTGATACTGTGTACAAATAGAGCTGCAGGACATTTTGGTTTTGCCTGACAAATTTTGTACATTTCTAAACAAATTTTGTAAAAGCAAAGCACAATTTTTTATCCAAGAAAGGGAAGTTATTATCTGGAACCAAGGTTTTATAGGCATCAGCCAAAGTGAGGACAATTTTCCTTCTCTGCGATTGCAGTAGAAGATGAGGTGTTCTCAAGCCAGCTGCAGAGTACTAGGCCAGAGTCTTTGGATTAAGCAAATGTGTGCTGTGACCCGGGCAGAGTCATCGTGCAGCTGATAGAGAATAACAAGCCTTTCCTAGGAACAGCTGCTACACCAAGCCGGGGTTCTCATCCTTCCAGTGTCAGTGAGCCTTGTTAGGTCCTGTTAATTTAAAGAGACCTTCTTATCTCAAAAAATGCAACACTTCTTCTGAATAGCAGTTTACTGTACAGTCCACTTTGCAGTTCCCAGAGGTTTGGTCACCAGTCAAACTCTTGTGTCCAAAACTGTCCTCTCAGACCTACTCCCAGCAGATCAGTCAGTTTAGTCCCACCAGTTTTGTATGTGTGTATATAATTTAAACAGTGTGTTTCACATTTCTGTGCTAGTGCTAACATAATGTTTGCCAAGAGGATCAGTCAGCTATCCAGGAGTTTCCAATACGTGTCCTCAGGACATGCCAGGCTAAGTGAGGTGCTGGTAATGACACAAAGTGATGGGAGCAGGGACAGTCAGGCAAGTGTGGCTCGTGCAGGGCAGAGCTCTTCCAGACACAGAAGTTGTAGTTTCATAGGATCCTTTGTTGACTGCAGATACAGCCAGTTCCTTTTATCTGCCCAGTCACACGCCTCTTATTAAATTATTGCCAGATTAACAATCTGTTAGTTGGAAACTCCCTTTAGAATCACAGAAGAGCCAACTACAGGGATATCTGACTTGAAAGAATTCTACTTTACCTTGCAAAGTGATTTTTCTCTCATGTCATATCAGTCTTGTATCACAACATAAATGGTACGGTAATAGTAGTGAGAATTGTTCAGAAAGGTATTAATTTTCAAACTTCTGAATCAAATGGCTGACTTAATTCCAGTTTTCTCCAAAACAGTTCCATGACTGCTGCAAAGCATTCAGGGGTGATTTTTCTTGGTTTTTTGTTTTGGTGGTTTGTTTTTTTTTTTTTGTTTGGTTTGGGTTTTTTGTGGTGCATTTTGTATGTGAAAATACAGGAAAAAAGGAAAATTAAGTTCAAGCCTTATGCAATTTGATCTTCAGGAGTCTGGAAAGCAGCAGCTCCTGTAAATAAGGTCTTTTATTCATGTCAGCTTTGGCAACTGAAACGATCAGGTAGTTTGGAATATCTTGGCCAGATAGCATTGACTTGTGTTTGCTGTCAAGCTTGACAAGAAAAATCTTGTATTATATCCTATGGGATTTTTATTAATTATTTTTTAAATGTAAATAGTACAGGTTTGGGATCAAGGTGCTCAGCTGTATGGAATTAGTCACAGTGCTCCCTCAGCAGTTTGTTGCTCTATTAAAATAGTCAAATGTTGCATCCATACCCATCTGTGACTCTCACTGCATACTGGGAAGGCAGCTGCAGGGATTTACCCTGTCTAAACCTCTGCTGAGGGTGCCACATCCTGTCTCTGCACATGAATGGCCCCATTTTCAGGACAAACCAAACTGATGCAATGATAGGAGTGATCTCTTTCTCTCTCTCTAAGCAAATTCTTAAGGGCTTCAAACTTTCCTTCCCCTGCAATGCTCTGCATAGTGGTAGTTGACATCAATAACTGTTATTTATAATTTTTAGTGAACATTTGGAGTTTGTTAGAGTATGTTTGTAGCCTTTTATGTAGGTGCTGTGCAGTACAGTATAAATTGCCTTAATGGTTTTTTTCCATCTTCTTCCTCTGTTGTGTGATTTTTGCAAAAGATATTTTATTAACTATGGATATGCTTCAGCTTTTAGAAGTGACTGGAATCTGATGATCCGTAGACAATAAGCCATTTTGACTTCCTATGTGTGAGGATAGGAAATTTTTTTCATTAATACAGTATTTAGTATTTTCTACTGAGTAAATGTCTTCCAACTTTGACACTTCTTAATTAATTTTTAATTCCTTTTCCCTTCCTGTGCATTTTCATCCAAAAACCTTTCTTCCTGTGACTCTCATCAAGTGTGACCTCAATCAAGGCATTGGAATTTCAAAATTTATCCATTCCTTTTTCCTAATGAATTCTCCCCACCCCACTCAAAAAAAAAAAAATCTCAGTAAGGTGGAGTCCCTTTTACTTAAATAATTTGGATCAACCAAATTCTGTCTAGACCCATTTCTGTATTTCCTGAATTATCTCCATGGCTTTTGCAACCTGGGCAAATACTATTTAGGAGAGTTAAATGAAGGTATTTTGAAATAACTATTATGAAAACAGTGAGGTTTGTTGCAGAAAACATGCAAAGCTGGAGATGCAATTAAGCCCTTCTTCCCTCCCACTGCCCCCACCCCCCCCATTAATGTACTGCTCAATGGAAACACATTCTGGCAAAGGCAAAAAGCTGCGGCTAAACAACATTTGTGGATGAATCACTCAGGGAGAGCTGGAAAGAAAGAAAGAAAGAAGGAAAGAAAGAAGGAAAGAAGCCCCACAAGACTCTGCTGCTTGATAAGAACAAAACTAGGTCCAGATGGTCTGTGTAAATCTTCCCATCCTTTCCTGAAGGGAGCACAGAACCATCAAGGGCCACGTTTATGTTTTCAGTAGTTCACGTCTTCTTGGTGCAACAGGGACTTTCAAGCACATGGGAACTCTCTTCATCAGGCTTTGCAGAGATTGAGATGATTCGGGTCATTCTGAGCGCAGCGTTGCTTGCAGAGGTGTTGATAACAATTTAATAAGGATTATAAAAAATTATTTGGAATAGCAGTTCAATGACTAATATGAATAACTGAAAATACAGGAATGGAAGAACTGCATTTCAGTGCCATGACTTTGCAGAGACCAGTGCAATCCACAGCTCCAGTTGCAGAGGATCCCTGTTGAATCCTTGGCCACGCTGCAGGACAGATGGAGCAATGACAATGAGGCAAATCCTAATAAGCATGTGCAGACTTAGTGTTTGAAATGTTTCTGTGTTCAGTAAGCTTTGATGGGCTGTCTCAAGAAAAGTGAAATATGTTAGGCCAAGTTCTGTCAAATTTCCGTATTTTGTTCGTTAGTTTGGAGATGGGAAAGGCTTTCAAAGAATAAGCAATATTCCTCTCCTTGCTTAGTTTTCGGAAGTGATAGAAGTGTTTTGTCCAAGATTGTTCTTTATTATACTCCCATACTAGTGTGAGAGAGAGAGACTTTGGTCTTGGATGATTTCAACTTGAGGAACTAGAACTGTACAAACTTGCAAAAGTGGAACTGTATGGTGACACATCTGGTACAAATGTGATCAGGATGATGTCACCAGCACGGTCTGAGGTGTGTGTGTGTGTGTGTGCACCTGTGTTCAGGGCAGTACCTGTACTACTGCATCAGCATCACAAATGCATTATGCTTTCCCCTGCTACATTGTCAGGAAAACATCCTTGAAATAAGGAGTTAAGAGTATTGAAAAACATGTGCAGTGCTGTATGGATACTTCTGATTTATGTAGATTTGTGCTTTTGAGAGTGTTGACTAATGATTAAAACTGTCAAACAAGACCATTCAAGTCTAACTTGCAGCTCTGCACAGCCATTGGCTGCTGTGGCCAGGCATCAGTCACCACCTATTAATCAATCCATTGAAATTCAGTGCAAAGGGGATGCAGGCTGGAATATATTTTCAAAGAACAATCGTGTTAGGAAGCACAATTTTTTTGCAGAAGTCATTGTGTAAAAACAAGTGTAAATCACCTTTGAAGTTGCTTGAGCCAACAGGTTTGGGCCTGAAGTTCTTGTCTGAAACGTTTAGTGCAGATTGGTATGAAAAAGTGATTAGGTGTGGGCCAGTATGAAGTAAAACTACTTGCAGCTGCTCTTTGAATTATCCTACTTTGACTGCAAGCTGAAAACTGATATTAAGTCACTCTTATAGCTCATCAGAAAAAATAAAAATAAACCCTACTACCTAAGCGAAGGCGTGGATGTGAGTGGAGCTGCCTGACCTCTGCCAAGGAAGCCCCATAAAACTTCAGTGCATTCACATCACATTGTGGAGAGTTCCAGGCACTAACCTTTGGCCACCACTTTCTCCTCACCACCCCCCTTGGGAAATGCCCCCCCTTCAGCTCTGCAAAGGAATCAGGCAGAGCTGTGACCTGAGTGACAGTGGACCAGGGTTTGTAGTGAGCCCCTTGCTCACTCCTGCATTTTGTCCTAGCACAGGTAGGAGGAGTGCAGTTACTTCCCCAGAGCAGAGATCAGCCTGCAAATGTTCTCCAGTGGTCAGCACAGCTGGCTTCAGTTTGGCAAAGGGCAGCAGTAATGCTGGGCATTGCTGGAACAGTTCTGATAGATTTTTCTTTGGCTAAATCAGGCCTTTTTTCAAAATGCAAATGCCACACAGACATAGCCTGAAACAGGAGAAAATAGCTCCGGACAGCCCTTAGAAACTAAAGCTTCAGTGTGAGGAGCACCGTGGACAGAAATGTGTTTTGAATTGGCCTTTAAACCTGAGTTTAGCTGAGGACATGGGGAGTTTTTTGTTGTTTTGTTTTGGCTTGATAGAAGAAAAATTTTTATATTCAAAAGAGGCTTTTGTTTTTAAAAAGCTTGCTTGTTCTCTGAGAAGATCTAGAGGGAAAAGGAACTTGAGAGATTGTCAAGAAAATGAAATATATGTGTCTGATGTTCATTTTGCATCTTTATGGTGTAGATTGGAGGTGCTTGAAAAAGCTGGTATTTATGCACAAAAGGTTTTTTTACAGTGGAAGTGACCCTCTGCTGTAACACAGCTGCATGGAAGAAAAGTTTCTTTAGTTTAAATTAGCTTCATTTCCAGATTAGTTTGGTTTGTGCTTGTTTGGAAGAATTCTACTGTGCTTTCTTGCTTCCTTGGAGTTATCACAGCATTACTATGCTTCTTCGAGTGTAGTTTGTCAAAAGGATGGCAAGAGGAGAAATGGACTCAAATTTTAAACTTGACAAGGTCAGCCAAACCCCAAAATTTGTGAATTCTTTCCTGGTGGCTCAAAGGATAAAATGGGTGCTATGGAAGTGTTGTGAGCATCCATAATGAATGATTTGATATCAGGATGAAATCAAAACCTACTGATTTTCGTAGTCTTTTAAAGCACTGGTTTGGGTTCTTTTTGTGACGGTGGAATAATCATCAGAATGCGATGGAAGGATTGTCATTCCAGATGTTTAAAGAATGACAGAAAAAAAAGCTGGTTCAAGTACTGCTGAGAATAATCCAGCCCTGAATGTGGCTTCCTACAGTAGTCCATCAATAACAATTAGATCTCTGGTCAAGAGAGAGTGCCTTTTGCATCCACTGGCTGCTTTTAATAGCTTCCAAAAAGGAAGCATAAGATGCAGAAACGCATTCTTTACATAACTCAGACACTGCTAAGAAACAACACAATGTCATTATTGCAAAATACCACAAGCAGCAAAATCTTCTCTGGCTTAAAATTCTTTCTGCAGAGTTCTGTTACAACATATTATAAATGGTAGGAGCACTATTTATGGGATGCAGAACGTATTAGGTTATGAAATAAAAATTAAAAACCATGAGTGACTTAAATGGAGTAATTTTGATCTTATGTAGAGCTGAACATGGAGCACCCACAAGATCTGCTCACTTTTTTGGATTGATGGTGCTTTACTTCCAGCTGACAGTCTGCACAGGGCTGACCTCACACAGCCTCTTCACACGTAACATGCAAGTTTTTTAAAGCTAGGTCAGTCTGACTCTTGGCTGCTGTGCTTCTACTCTCCTCCTGATTTCCAAGAAATCCCTCCTCTGAGATTTCTCACAAGTTGGAGTAAAGAAAGACTCACGCCTTGTCAGGAAGGATCTGGAGAGCTGAGAGGCAGCAGGACCATGCAGCCGTGATCAGGACAGCCAGTCAGGTGGATACAGGTGCCTGCAGATCTGTCTTCTCTGTGTCTGTGTCACTCAGGGTAGCTCTTTGATCCCATATCAGAATTCATCAGTTGTGATTAAAATAAACAGAAATTTTAGACTTTCCCAAAGAACCTTAAATGTAGAAGGTTAATGTCATCAAATGTAGATGGTTAATGCCTTCTCTTTTAGACTTCGGCAGGCCTCACAACCTTTCTGCAAGTGTAAGATACCAACAGCACTCAGGGGACACACAGAGTGAAGGGAAAGCAGACCTTTAAAAAAGTAAATAATATTAGAATGACAATCTTTAGACTAAAAGTAAAAATTGGTAAATACAATCTGTAGAAACACCTCATGAAAGCTCATCAAATGATAAGATACCAAAGTGGTGGCATGAGTCAGATTTTCAAACTTTATCACTATCTAAATTTGTAAAAAATGTTCAAAGAAGTTACAGCAACTTGAATTTTCTAAGGGTTTTTCAAAGGGGTATGGCTTTGACAAAAATGAAAATTATGATATGTTGATCTGAGGGAAAGTCTAATGGGAGTTTAGGAGAAAATAACAATTTCAAAGCAAACATACACAGGTCTTCTGTAAAAGATTCATAAATGACAGCTGGGGAAGGTATTGTATAAAATGAGTCCAAATTTCCATTTATTTGGCATGCAGGAAAGGAAAAATAATGCAAATGTAATGGGTCTGTGATATCTGTGGAAAGTACCAGACCTTAAGTGAAAACATCTTAAAAGAGTTCTTGAACCGAGGAGGGGCTGGAAGCAGGTAGCAACTGAGTTAATCCAACTAAGAATAAAGATTGGTGCTGATGATGATTAGCCATCTTTTCAGAACTATCTTATCAAAGCCATGCTCTGACCATTCCTCACTAAGCTAAAAGCAGCTGAAGTGTTTTTGTGGTGAGTTCATTTATGATAATGGACCACTAGGAATGTTGCATTTTTCCAAAGGACTGATCTTACAGTCACATATGCATTATCATAGTTCATATTAGCATTAGACACAAGTGCTGTGCAGGCATGAACCAAGGGAAAATGAGACGTTTAAAAACTCTGCTCCCATTTTACCGGTTGTGGTACTTGTCTTTGGAATTCAGGGCTTCCTCCCCTCAGATAGTCCTATATTTCTTTCTCCAAACATTTGGATATGCAGAAAGTTTCTCATACTCACAGTTGCAAATTGCTACCAAAAAAAAATTGCATAACTAGTAAAATAAAATTACAGTAATAATCACAATCATTAAATTTTTCTTCAGGAAACTGTAATATAACATATTAGAGTCTAAGTAGTCTATAACAGCCTCGAATAGAAAGAGGGGGCAAAACAGCAATATGTGTGCAAAGAAAGAAATGCAGGTACTTTGGCAAAACCAGAGACCAATCCTGGTCCCTCTAATCACAAAAGCTTATGAGAATGCAGCCAGTGATGCTTAGAAATTAAGTGAAGGGAAAGAAAAATTAAATCCCAGCTGTCTACTGGGCAGCCTGGATCACATAAATATCTACAAGTACAAGAAGCAACCATAAGTTGATATATAAATAGATAATAGGATATACACGGGTGGATATCCAGAGTGCAAAGATCCAATGGATGGTTGGTGATGTCTGTGCTACCTTGGTGTGGTTTCGTGGCTCTGAGTAATCCTCTGTAAGAAGGTACAGCCAGGTGGAACCTGGAAAAAAACACCCAGCTGTACAGATGTTGGCGTGCCAGAGTTGCACTTTTAAATACAAACTATCCAGCCTTTTTTATTACTCTTGTTTTATTCTGGGTTGCTCTATTTTTCTCTATTATAGTAAACAAGCGGTGTTTATTTTTAAACAGCTATAAAAATAGATAAGTCCTAAAATAAGTGGAGCAAAACAAGGCAAAATGGGAATTCTTGTTTAATACAGTCATACATTTTAATACTTATTTTCCACTAGGGGCTGTTCCACAAATGAGTTAAGGGAGCATAATTGTTCCTATTAATTCCTGTTAATTGCAAAAATCTACTTCACTTGAAATATTCTTCTGTAAAGCATTAGTGCTGTGAGCAATGGCATTATTTTACAAATGTAAAATTAGAAATGTTTGGAATTATTTTGAGTGTGTAGTTATATAGAATAGTTATGCTCAAGTCCTGAAAAGTGATGATGACTTAAAATGATCTTAAAATGGGAAATGTACCTACAGCTTCTAAAAGACAAAGCCAAGCAGGAGAGGATATGGGAGGGGATAAAATATCACAAAACGAAACAGCAATTTAGCAATATCTCAACCTGATAGACGTGCAGCTCTTCTGTATTATAAACATTTATCTGTCCATAGAGACTCAGTTTTTCTTTCTTTTACATCTAATCTACAGCTTCTGAGGGGCCATAATTTATTAATAGAAGTGTATTTAAATGTTTTCACCAAGAAGCATTAACATGTAAAGGAGAATATCTGCCTTTTTAGAAGAGGAAGTTATTGCATCTATTCATTAATTTTATTCTGAAATCTAATTAATCTTCTCATAGGCTGAATTCTTTTTTCTTAAAAAGCCAATTTGTAGAGCATATCATACTCCCCTGAGGGCAATGGAAATGACCCATTGGCCAGTGTGGGTGATTGATTCCACCCTCATATTTGAGTTTAACTTTCAGTCATTTTATGTAACCATTGAATAAAATTTGTTTAGAAAATTCTATCAGGGACTCCAATTTTTATTAGGCAAATTTGGAGACTATCAAGAATGTTTAATAAAATGAATAAAAAAAGGCAGGTTTTTTTTTAAATCATTAAAATAATATCTTTGAATGCTTGAGAAAAAAAAATTCTGTGTTACATGGCAAAGCAGAAACACTCTTCAGAATTTATCTGCTTTCCTTTTAGAGATGAAAGTTCCTATGATCTACTGTGGCAGCAATCATAGTTTATAGCAAATTTTGTAGATAAATAGGTGTTCTTTGGATTCAAAGGAGAACAAGTTCACTAAAGAAAAAAGGAAGCAATCACCAAACTGTTATGAGTGTTCTTTCCTTTTTACTAGTGGATCCAAACCTTTTTCACTTAGAACTTTTCTGGCAGGCCACCTAAGTTCTGCTCACACTTGCAGAAAGGAGATGTTTTACTCTGAAGTACAGGGAAACAAGGGCAAAAACACAATGTGCAGATGAAAGCTTTGGCATAAGTTTTAAATGAGAAGTGCACAACAGTCTTCTATGAAGTAAGAGTGTTTTGAGAGATTCAGAAGAGAGTGTGAATGGTAAACCTTAGGAGATAAGAGAAGGGACATCTCAAATGTAGAACCTCTAAGAATCACTGGGGGAGAAAAAGGAATGGAACTTTTTCCTCTCCAGTTTATACTGTTGCACACTCTTGGTTTCTGTGGATACCATGATTAAAGTGGGACTCTGTTTCTTGTGGGTTCTTTTGTGTATTCCTTGCTTTTCTAAACTCTTTCCTTAAAACTTCATTTTAACCTAAGAGCATAGGAAGAAAAGAAATGCTGGAATAAGTAGAGACTGGGTGAGAAGATCACAGGATTGTTTAAAGCATTTTAGTGCTAATGAGGAAAATAGTGGACATTGATGGAAAAGAAATTGATAAAAGAAAAAAAATTAAATTAACCAACCTAAGAAAAGAAAGGCCACAGCACGTGAACAGAAAGAAAAATGTCATCCAATGGAAAAAGGTTTCTAAAGAGAGAAGCTGTGATTTCACAAGAGTAAATCCAAGCATGTTGTATTTTATCCCATCTGTTTATGTTGAAAGAAAATCTAAGTAGCACTCAGATTCCTATCACTAGGATCTTTGGAGCTCCAAAATGACAGTTGCTAAGCATTATGCCATTGCAGTGAGTCACACTCTTCACTTCATATCTATCTCTAACTACAGATTATTCAGATTTCTTTCTGAATGAAGGAAAACCCATCAGAAATTTAATAAGTTTTTATATTAAAATAGTAAAGGTTTGTAATACAGTCTGCAAAAATGTCAAGTTCTCAGTGTACAGTGTCTCTTTAATATGTCTGTCCATACGTTTTTGCAGCTTCCAACATTTTTAAGCGGGGAAGCTCATCCAGGTCAGTCCCAAGATGAATATCAGGAGCTCAAGCTGGTTTCCCTTTGAGACCTGCAGTTCTGGGAGAGGATATTCTGCAGTGAATATTATACCCTTTCCTTTCTCTCAGGTAGCAAATTATCTGCGTGCTGTGTGAGACCTTGGCCCAAACATTTCTCTGACAAAATTAATGGTACAACTCTTAGGTAAGGAGTCTGTTTGAAAGATGCAGGTATATAATTCTGATAGCTTTAATCAATTCCTTTGGATGATACTCCACAAAGCACGTTAGCTCAGTCAGTGTGGGCTGCACTCTTGCATACAAACGTAGATATACACTATTGTAGTCTGCAACTAATTAATTTTTTTTAATCCCTTCATTTGGTCCATAAATTTCCTTCTGTATTTAATGCAGGGGAATTTGAAAGAATTGAATCTTCTTTCGTCAAATTTCGTGGTGTTTGGCATGCCTTTATACCAAATTTACTCACTCTTCTCCACACAGTCAATGTAAAAGATTATTGCAACTGAGAAAATTAGATTTTTTGCATATAAAATTAAAATTATTAAAAATTATTTTAAAAATGACATCATGGAGCCCAGTATCTTTAGCACAAGGGGCAGGACAGAGCCCTTTATAGAGTGCCCACTGGAGGCAGTGGAATTATAACTAAGGTGGATAACAGTGAAGTTAAAACCAACATGTTTGCTCTGCTTGTTGCAATAGAAGAGAAGCAGTTGAAAGAAGGATACCTGGGATGTTTAGTAGGTTGTTTAATGTTATATTATTACCAAGAATCATCTGATATATTCACAAAAATAGAATATTTGTATTTTCCCCTTTCTACTGTTAAACTGTTAATGCTCTAAGCATTCTAGAAACACATATAAAGATTGATTACATATTAAGAACTGAAAGCAGGCTCTTAGGGAATTAATTACTCTGCTGAATGTAGTAACAGGCAGTGTTAGAAATGGAATTTGAGTACACACTTCCATTCTCTTCAGCTATATATGGATGGCATGCACGAAGGGCTACTAATGACATTTTGCCACAGACAGTTTTCAATATGCTGAATTTAAATTTTTAATTTGCTTCCCAAAATATTCTACTTAAAATTTCAGTGGAAAACACACTGAAGGATGATAAACTTTTTGCAGACTTTAATTGATAGTCTTGGAAGTAAATTACAGCTATCAAAACATTTACAATACAGCACAACAAGAAACAAGGTTTGGAAGGAATTATATACAGTTGTATATAAACAAAGCTTTGGCAATGTCAAATCAAGAGGAGAGACTAATTTGATGATTTGTTATTCTGTAGCTGCTCTGCAGGAATTCTTTATGCTTTTCTTGGAAGCAAGTAACACCAGCAAGTATGGGAGATGGAAGTCAGAATAGTTGGAGTTCCAATCTGATACAGAAGTTTTCTTGTATGATGGAGACCTATTCTCCCCTGATTTTTTTTGTATCTTAAATATAGTGTTTAGCTGGCCAAATGTACAGTTTCTGCAAGAGTACAACAGGAGGGCGATGTATCTTCATGAATGAAATGTAAAGGCAACCTCCCACAAAAAGGCAGATGGCTACCACTTAATCCACATCTGTTCAGTGAGTGAAAAATAAGCAATCTTAAGCTTGGTTAATTTTTGCAATTTAAAATCGCCATAAATATTCCAGGACATGCAGATTTCTGGAGTGACAGAGGATCCCCTGCAGTTTATGAGTAATCCATAGACTGATTAGCTGCAGAAGGAGAAGTAAACACAATCTAGATTTGGAACTTCTGCCACCACTTTTTCATGTTTGCAGAAGCTGTCTGATGAAAGATAAACAGTCCTGAAGGAAGACAAAATTCTTTCTACCAGGCCTTGTAAGTTAAACCTCAAAAGGTAACAGCATGCCTAACCTTTGCTTGCCCATCCATAAGGCTGGATTATAGGCTTACATTATAAAATATCTGCCAGGGAAGACTGAAGAGTAATGTTACATCAAATCTTTCCTCTGAAAATAACCTTGAGTGTTGAGAGGTTACACCTTAGTCTGTGAAAATGTAGCTCCTAAGTTTTCTTTTCTAGTGATTTCAAAGATAGCACATTTTATGCAAAGACTGAGGGCTTATTTAGGCAGGTCTTATCAGTTATGGACCTTCTTTGTTAACTTCCCAATTTTTGAGTGTTTAAATGAATTTTAAGATACAAGAGGAGATGGGATTGATAGTCTATTTGAGCTCCTGAGGGGTGTTAGCACAGGATTTTGCTGTGCAGGATTTCTTTTCCATACATTTAAGCTAGATATATGTGACCAAATCACATGGACTGCACTGTCTGACACTTGGACAGCCACGGTGTTGAGCATTCTTCAAATATGGACATTTAATGTAATAATCCTGTGTCTTGAAGGGTTAATTTCCTTTTTCTTACTTAAGACAAAATGGAAGGACTTCATGCAGTCAGTTTTAGCAGCTTATGGATGGCTATTTCTGTTTAGATAATCAGAACTTTCAGTAGTAACACTGTTAAAATAAGCAAAGAAGGTAAGGTAGTATCCCTCTACGTAAAAAGTGGTACAAAATTTCTTTAAAGATTTTTTTAATAGTAGCAATAAATTCACTAATTGGCCTATGTTATTATGACTGTTGGGGAATTTTAGTTGTGGGTTTGGTTATTTTATCCATTCACTTACATTTATGAACCAGGTTTCAGTAGAAAGTTCAGCAATATGAATTTGTAACTCAGGCACTTCCCCACGTCTGAGTTACCATCTCTCCTAAACAGTGTGGTATTGCCATTTTCTTACACATTTTCCACATCCTCGCTGGTAGGGTGAGCCAAATCCCTCCTGGGAATAATACTGATCCTTCCCACCACTGGCACATGCTGTGCTTGAGAAGATCCACAGCATCTTCAGCCTCCAGGTGCAAAGAATAATTGGTTAAATCCTGTCTCTCCCTCACCTGGAACACCGGAAGGGGAGCATCTGGCACATTGTATACATTGCTCGCATTTGTGCGTGGTTGAAGGTGATAACCTGTGGCAGGTTTTCACTCTTCAGAACAATTTCGAAAAATCACTCAAATTTTTTAACTTTCAGCTATAATCCTTGGCATAAGGAGTTTGAATATCATTCTGCTTGGTTTTAATGAACTATCTTTGATACTTAGGTGGAAATGCTTGACCTCAGGGTTGCATTTCCTATTGCCAGAGTATAGCAGCTACAAAATAGTTACTGAGTTTGAGAGATACCTGGTGTACTGGAGAGTACTTGACACTGCCTGTTCCTCACTCAGAAAAAAATCCCCTTTTTGTGCTTCAGACCAGTAAAATGTAGTGCTACAGTGTTTAGGGAACTGTTCTGGGCCTCCATCCCCACCTGAAATGCTGTAAATCTGCATTGCATGAAATGGAATGAAAATTGCAGTTTGTCTTAAATCACAGGGAAGTTTCCCATGGTACTGTGCCTATCTGACAGGGAGCTCTGTGCACCATGGGAGCCCTGATGTGCTGGAGGGTGGGAATATGTTTTGGGGGCAGCTTAGAGTCAGACCTGCCACCTTCAGTGAAGACAGGAGCTGGAGAGCAAGCAGCTGCTTTTAGGAGATGTAGCTCAGCTGAAGCTGCCTCCAAAATCCATGCTGGAAGTAGTAAGAGTCTGTCATAGGACAAAGACTCTCAGATGGTCTTAACCATCTGTGGTGGCTGCTGTTTTACCGATGGCATGCAGTACCTTGAGCCTCCAGGCTCAGGGAGCTTTTGTTAATGTCCAAAGTCTTTTTGTGCCTTCTGGAACAGCTGTGCCTCACACTGCTCCCAGTTGTGCACAGAGTAATGGTGATGCTGGGTTCTGTAGTCTACCTTCTCAGAACTGTTTTGGAGTGTCATTTTCAGACCATATTCCTTTTATCTCTTTCGTTATAGGAATATTGATCCTCATACTTGCAAGTGGAAGCACAGAAATGTTATAAAGTTCACTGAAAGTGAATTCTTTTATGTTGCACAGTGATGTCATGTTAGGCACAAATCCTCATGAATTAATTCAGATTTTCCAACTTTACTTAAGGACTTTTAGTTCAAGGAGACCTTGAACTAATGCAGATTGAACCAAACCCAAATAATAGCAGAGGATAGGGGTGGTGCTTACTTTGGCTTTACTTGAGCTGAAAGTTCAGTTTTACTCAAAGCCATGGCTGAAAATGCCTTAAACACATTACATGATAGTTATACTATGGAAGTTACAAGGGGTAATACAAACATTAGTAAACCCAATCTTCTGCTGGATATAAGGAATTTTAACTAAAAAACAAAGACCGATTTAGCTTTTATACTTTTTCGCTACTAATTCTCCTCTTGTTTTTATTTTATCCATCATTATTATAAGATTTTGGCAAAAGAAGCAAAACCAAAATAGTTTCCCACCCAGACTATTCATGGTCTTGAGGCAAGGGAAAGGAAATATCCTTGTTGTTTGCACAATGATAGCAAAGGCTGTGTGGGGTAACACACTTTTATCTCCAACATTATAATCAATATGTCACAATACTGTTTGAAATACATATAAACAGCATTATTAAGGTCTTTAAATGAGGTGCAATTAGGTTAGGCATGCTGAGGAAGCCATCTCTGTAAGCCCTTTAAAAACCTCTGTAATTTTCCATTATTTTCCATAAAACGTATTATGGACATGGAATTCTGTTCATCTAAATGTGCAGCTTGACTCATTAAATGAAAGCAATGTAAATGAAATCTGAATTACATCTGTGTTGTGTTATAATGAATAACGTCTGCTTGCTAAGACACGGAGTCAAGGACCTCATTCTGTGGAAGGAAAATATTTGTGTGTTGCACTGGAAAAGCTGACAGGCATACATCTGTGTGCTCTGCTTCACATGCTGAACACTAGGAATAATGCAAATTGTTGATTTGGCTAGGAGTAGGAAAAACATGGTTCGAGAATCAGGCCACTTTCTGCGTGACTAATTTTGAGAAGCAAATGCAAAGTCTTGAATACTTTTTTTTTTTCCTCAAGTCTGCTTATTTTGCCTTTCATATGTTGTATTACTTGTGTTATTAGCTTCAGTCTGGAACATCTTAAGCAAAGTTCAACAAGTACATCAACAGTTCTTTCCATCCAAGATAGATAACTGATTAGCAAAGCAGGATGTGAAATAGGGTGTTTAATATGTCTGAATTTTTCATGTATGTGCATGCATCTTTAAATAAACACTTTAGCTTCCTGAACAAGCAATGCTTGTTACAGAGTTTGAGAGACCTGTGTGATTTATTTGAGGGCTGTTCTAAGCTCTCTGTCTTTCTGATTTTGAATTTCACCATGAGGTCAGCTCTGAATATGAACAAACTTTAAGTATGATGATGGACTTTGAGCTATTCATGTGGTACAGTTGCATAAAGCTATTTCAGTATGCACAAGATTTCTCTCAGAGTAATATGATAATAGTACACCAAAGTTTCTCAAAGGTCATCTCATAAATGTAAGCTGTTCTATCCCTTTTGGCTGTGTATTACATATGCCCATATATCAAATACTAGTTTTAAAACTGCAAGCACAGTTTAGAGGACATTTTTTAAAAGCATGCAAAAATGGAGTAAACTTGTATGATACTGTAATACATGGTGATTCAGTTTATTTTCTGGTGCTCAGGTTAAGAAATGATATTTTTGTTTGAAATAGAAAGGAAATATTTATTCATTGGAAAAGCTGCTCAGTACCTAGCCTGCTGCTGCCAGGAGGAGACAGGCAGACTTCGGGGTACTGAATCCTGCTGGGTGGCAGGATCACAGGAGACCAAACCTTCACCAGATCAGCAGAACAGAGGCAGTGCCAGAGATTCAAACTGCTGCTCCTTCTCTTGGTATTGTACTTTCCTCAAGTGTTACTCGAGTGACTGTGCTGATGGCTTGGGGTCATATACCTCAGAATTTAAGTATCATCTTAACTAACTTAGCACCCCGAGAAAGACCTGGGTAAAGGGAGCCTTCTGAGACAAAAACTCCAATTAACAAGAGTGGAAGGTGCTGCCAGTTTTCACTTAGGAATCTTGTTTGATATTACAGTTCCTTATGTACCTTATGCATTGCTCCCTTGCATGTCCAGAGCTGCCTTTATCTGGATAGCTCAGTGCCTGTTTTCTACCCAGACTTGGTTTTGCTCCAAGAACTAGACAGCTGAACAACTAAACACAAGGCAGCCCCCGTGCAGTGTGCTCCAGGAGCACATATACCACGTTCTTGAGAAGCTGAGAACTTCAAAGTTGTAATAGTTGTTCTAGTTTAAACAAGGCCAAAAGAGTTGCCTACCCCTATATGGAACATGCATGCAGGCCTCCACGTACATTCTGTAGGGGAGCACTTCTGACTTTTTTTCATACAAGTTTATTTTTAAAAGCTCTAGGAAAGGTTCTGCTCTAAGTGTTAGGTAGGGTTTTGCAGATGGGCTTGACATTTCCTTATCAGCCTGAAAGGACTCATGCCTTTGTTTCCCCAAGGAGACACTTTCACCATTGGTGTCCTTGGGCCTCTTCAGTGATTTTGTCTATATACCAAAGGCTCTTGCTTTAGCCATGCTGCAGTCTCCACAACTTTGCCATTTGTGACAGCAGAAAGACACCTTTGCTGAGAGAATAACGTTCGCTTGAATAAAATGGTTTCTCTATTTTCAGTCCTCTCTGCATAGTAGATATGAAAAAGGAATGGGTATATCAAACATTTATAGAAAACATTAAGTCACTTCAATGATATTGTAAGCTATGTAAATCATTATTTAAGATAAAAGCACTAGAATTGCCAAGGTTCATCCGTTTGGCATTTAAAATGGCAGTAGTCCAAATCAGTCTTAATAAAAGATACAGCTTTGCAACTAAATTCTGTTATCAGAAAATTTGCTTACTTTAAAATAAATATTGATGTAATCCATATATATTGGAAAACAATCCTTTTTGAAGTGATACTGCCATCCAAACTCAATTACACTTTCTTTGCTGCAGCTCTCAAGTTCTTAGACGGATTTTGTTTTTACACTTTGCTGTTACTCCAATATTGGCCTCATACTTTCAATAGACACTAATGAAATTCAGTGAAATCTTTTATGAGTGTTTGAAGTAAAATTTATGTTAAAACAAGATTCGAAATTTCTAGGACTTGGTTTTCTACTGCAAGATACAAACAATTTCACTGGGAGTTTTTCATACCCAGAGTGAGAGAAGTGACTTCCTGGTTCCTTTGTAGCTTATGTTACTTCATCTGAGTTCCAGCAACTATTCATTTCCCTCAAGCCGTGCATGTCCTAGTTCTAGGATGTTTTTGAGGGTTTGGGGTTGTTTTGTTACTGGGTTTTTTGGTTTTTACCTGAATATTTTTTTTCTTCTAAAGTCTCTTAGGTAAGTCAAGTTGTGAGAAACAAAAGAAACTGAATGCTTATTTTTATGCATTAGCTTGAAAAAGATCTCTTCAGGAGCACAAGACAAAAATCTTGTCTCTGTTCCTAGAACTAATACTGCTTTAAATCTGTTTAGGTTGTTCTGTTATTTATTCCCCTAGAAGTGAGGTCTCTCTGTGGTGAGTACATGTTTCAAAGCTGCCATGTGGGACGCAAAGAGTCATTTTTTAATTAATCAGAATTCTTTCTGATTTGTTTAAATTTGAGTATTCCATAGCTTTCTACTTGGAACAAAAGTTAATTTTACTAGATTTTAGCATGATTCAATATTATGTAAGGGTCATACATATTATGTCAGAGGTAAAACAGGCAAAACTACAATTTAATGCAGGCCATTGTCTACATTTCTTAGTGTTTCTGAGTTTCTAAGTATTTTGGTTTCCTTCCCTCCTCTGCACTTTTCTTCATTTCTTCTCTTTCTCTTGTCTATTTACACAATATGATGTTTACAATTAAATTGTTTGTCTCAGTAATTTTGTTCAACATTTTGGATTTTTGGCATATATAGTCATGTCTTTGGGCTTCAAACTTCTCTCTTATTTGGCTTCTCAAATGTGCTATACAAGCCATTGCTCCTAGCACTTGAACAGATGCATGCATCTGTTCTGTATTAGCCTATCTTTTCTTGATAATTAGTTGAAAAAGGAATAAAAGGACTGTGGTTCACATCCTTTTGGTAGTTCACTCTTATTTGGGTGGCCAAATTTGATTGAATAATATCCTAAGTACTCTGAGCTTATATCCATTTGAACCAATTTAAAATTTTCTCAGAGAATCTATCATGTTTGGTTGGGGATTTTTTATAATTTACACTAACTGTACTTTCTTTCAGTAGTCAGCTTTGCTTGGTATTACAGTGACACTTTGAAATGAGGCTTCTTGATTTATGTTGGCTCTAGACAGGCCCTATGAAGTTCCTTTAAAGCAAGATGGAAGATGACAACAAAGCAATTAATTTTAAAATATTTGAGTGAAAAATAGGCATCTGTGGAGAAAAAAGAATAGTCTGAGGTTCCGTGACTTAGAATATCCTAAATAAATACCACACGTTTCTTATAGCACTTCATATTTTTCTGCCTTCAGTCACCCCCACCACCCCCCAGTGTGCATCAGAAGCAAACATGAGGGGAAACCACGCTGAAGCTACAGCTGCTGCTTTGATGTGCTGCCTCATGACAACGTAGTTATGTCAGATCTGATGTCATGAGGCAGTTTCGTTCTTCCATGTGAGTGGCAGAGACAGATTTCAGCCTTCACAGTGCCTTCCTGCTCAGCATCACTGTAATTTTCATTAAATCTCTTTACTGCAAAGGAAAAGGGATTGGCCCCTGTTTTTCATCTTCACATGGACTGCTGTGTTGTGAACTGAAAGTCTTGGTTCTCCTCTGCTTCACCATGAGCTGAGTCACAGAGCTAAACATTCTCAAATTTGTATGGTAAGGAAGTGAAATATAACACAAGTGTGAATCCTGTGGCTTATGTCTACCTCTACACGTGATTCCCCTGTCACTGCAACTTCTATTGCCTTTTTTCTGTTAAAAGTGGCCATTGCAGAAGTACAGAAAAGCTCTCATATCAGCCAAGTACAACCATCACCTCTATTCTCTGTTTTTTTTCAACCTTTCACAGTTATTGTGACTGGAGAATGACAGACATATTGGGCCAGGCAACCTAAATGTAAAAACCACACTTTCACAGCACACAGCTGTATCTGGCAATCTGAGTCTCTGTAACTTGTTGGCCAGATGGGAGTGAGACAGGAAGAGCAGCACTTGCAGAACAGCAGTCCCCCAGGCCTGTGCCAGAAGGAGAGAGCTACTGGGGCATGAACCTTCAAAGTTACACACCCAGAATGCCCTGGATATGGCCCAGAGCCAGAAAAAATGCAAGTACTGTTTGCTCAATCAACAAGAGGCAAACTTCTTGTCTTGCACAGTAGCCCTTCCTACTTCCAAGTGGTGTACACAGCATAATTCCTGAGAGACAGTGAAGAGTCAGTGAGGGTATCTATGCATGCTAGCATTTTGGTAGCATTCAGGCAAGAATTTGGATTGACGCAGATATTTGTTAAAGGGATCTGTGCTACCTGCAGAGGTCATGCACAGTACAAGATTCTGGTTATCTCTTGGCATTTTTTCTTTGTCTCTCTAAAAATACAGCCATAATTTTTATTGCTCCCTTATTTCTTACTTAAAATGATCAGACTCATAATGATAAAACAGAAGCACTCTCGGGTGGTATTCCACTACAGGAGAAATTAAGCACTCAAAGAAAATCCTTTGGAAGCCTTCTACCCTCTAAAATCGTAGGCAAGATGCTCAGGAATGTAAAACTGGTCAGATCTTCAAAGGCAAATACTTCTATTCTCTTTTCTCTCATTAGGACACTGTCTGTAATATAAGTAAGTAACCCTGAAGAGTGGCTTTTTATAGGTTTTTATGGTTGTGGGGTTTTTAAGCAGAAATGAAATAAAAGATTTCTTGGAGCATTATTTTGTCATTTAGGAAACTTTTTTCCAAATTTATGACAATCATAATGAGTTATTTTCTAAAAATACTTTCTCTCTTTTTATACTACTTACAATTATTGTGTATCATGGCGTGGATCTCTCTTTCTTAAATACTTAAATGCAGTATATAATTTAAGTATGAGCCAAATCTCTGCAAATGCTATGAAATATCTTGGACTCCTCTAACTAACTTTTCAAGTAGCACATTCTGATTTACTACTTTGCTGGAAACATAGGAAGGAACAATAGGACTAGCATTTCTTTCAGGCATGTCTTTCAACAAAAGTGGTGAAGCCTAGGTATTGAAAGAGTATTTGTAGCCCTTATCATCTCTCTTCAATATTTTTTTAAACTTTAAATCTGAATTTAGTTCTTTTTGTTCATGTTACTATCTTTTTATATAGGTAGCAACATTTCAGCAGGCATCAGATAAGACCAAAGTCTCGCCTCGTGAAGAATGACTTTGAGAAAATCTTGTTCTCTTTGGCATTTTCTGTTTAAAAATTCAGTTGAAGAAGAATGAGAAGGGAAAATTTCTGGGGACTCAGAAGTGAAGTTTAATTCCAAAACTGAAAGGTCTCCCAGATGAATACAGCAAACCAGACAGCCCAGCAGACACAAACTCTGGCCCATAACCTGCAGATAAATCTGGTTGCACAGACAATTACCTCCACAGTCCAGTGATGTCAGTGGAAATCCATGCAGGGGTAAGGATTTGTGGACAGACATTTGGATCTGCTCAGGACAGGGAAGCTGCTCAGGTATTCCGTTTCTTTGTAAAGTGAGACAGATTCTTGCTGCCATTCCATACTTTTACAGTAGACCTTGGTTCAGTTCAAGTCACTAAGAATTGCTGCCTGTCAGGCTGAGCTGGATGCTGCATTCATCCTTCACCATTGGGAAGTTAGCTCCATATCTTGGATAAGGGCATGACTGGAAATAAGACTTTTTTCACCTGTTATTATCTCCTTTTCTTTTTGCCACACAACAAAGTTTATTCAGTTTAGCCCCATGTTTGGTCATGTGTGAGGAGACATAAGAGAAGGTAAAATTGGACTTCTAACAGACAGTAGACTATTATGTAACTAAATCAAAACAATGACGCTGTAATTTTGGTACTTTCAGGACAAAATTCCATTCACAACTAAATTCTTTATGCCAGTTTATAAATGTTTAAGGCATCTTCTACTCATGCTTCTCTACAATCCAGTCATCACTTAAAAATATGGAAGAAATGTGTTTTATTTATTTATTCCACAATGTTACTACTCCAAACTTAGATACATATTTTGGAAGTATTTTTAGTTCTGTTTCCTCTTATTGTCTGTACTTGCTTTCTCCTCTCCTGATGTTGCATATGCTTAGCCAAAAAGTAACAGATGTCCCATCGATTACAAATGAAGACTGACTTTACTTGCTGAAGTCTTCAGAGAAAAAAAGAGGTGTCTTCTGAATGGTTCAGACTTCCTGGTATCTTTTCCTTCACTCTGTCTTTCCTTCTGCTTTCTTTCTTCAGACCCCTTTTTTCCTTAAAGCCATCTTTTCCTGCCTATGTTCAGAACACTGTTCTGAAAGTTTTTTCTCTCAGAAATCTAAGATAGTTTAGACTAACTTATGATGGACCAAGTGAAACAAAAGTTTACCGTAAATTTGGTTTGTTTCATTTTCATTTATCAAATTCCATGGACAACATCCTAACTAGTTTTATGGTTTTTAATGTAGAGCTTGCTAGAAACAAAGCACGTGACTGAGACAAAGCTATAGCATCTATGTCTATAGTTCTGCTTCGGTTAGCACAGGTATCCCATTTAAAATCTTCCATTCTTCCCCCTCTAGCACAGATGTTTGGAAAAATTATCAATGTCTATGCCTTGAGATACTACAGTCAGAATTATCAATGTATATGCCTTGAGATACTACAGTGAAGGCACCCTGAAAGTCAGTGTGAGATCACGATGGCAGTCCCAGCCTTTCCACTTTGGCCTCTAAGAAAGCAGAAGGCTGGTGATGCTGCTAGGTTTCCAATTCAATATTAAAGTATATCTTTGAGTTCATTAATATGAGCTGTTATCTGGACTGTGTAACCATCAGGTAAGAAGCATCCCACAGAAAATGACAATAGTAGCTCAATATTTCTTGGAGCACCACTGCTGTGGCTAGACCTGCCCATGTCCCAGCCTTGCAGTTCTGCATGAATGAGGCTATCAGGGACTCTGAGCCTCTCCAGTAGGTGTTCTCCTGCTTTATTCATTCTAAGAAATACTGACTCCTCTGATTTTTGGCTATTACTTTTCTCTGGCACAGCTGAATTATTTTATAAGGCACAAACCTTCCCACACTTCAGCTCACGTCTCTGGCAAGTCAGCAATGCGTGTTCCTATGAAGCCAGAATGTATGGAAGGCAGCCACGCAGCTGACACAGTTTGATTTAAAGGACTATAGTGGGAGAGAGCAAATAATGAGTCCTCCAAAACAGGAGGCTCTCGGAAGAAGCTCTTGCTGCTGCACATGACTGACCTTTCTGTTCATTCCTTCTTGTCTCTGCTAATAGCATTTTGGCCTTCTCAGAACATATTTCCCAAAAACCTTCGACTAAATGGAGCGGAAAAACATTCTGTCTACTGTATGCAAGCTTTTCCCTTCAGGTGTTCATCTACTATTCACAAATCTATAGGATTTAATTTCATTTTTGCCACAATTTTTTTTTCTCTTTCAAGTGTTTACCAGAGTGGAACACCAGGGGAAATCCTCAAGACTCTTGGACCATGTTATTTGTTGTGCATATTTATAAGTAAAAATATAGAGAGTTATGAATTTATGAATTACAATATGGATAGATTCTTGGGAGTGTCCTGTGCAGGGACAGGGCTTGGACTTCCATGATCCTTGTGGATCTCTTCCAGCTCAGGATATTCTATGATCCTATGATAGTTATTGCAGTCCTTTACCTTAGCTTCCCATAGTCTAATTGGGATACACAATGAAGAATAATAATAGGAAAGGACAGCTTTTACTGGTTACATTATGTGCTGCTATTTTGCTGCTGATTGTGTCATGCCCAGAGAAAAATGTCTGCAGGAGCTCAAAGGGAGAGCTGTCTTGATAATCTGTGTTGTAGTCCAGCATTGCTGCCTATTAAGAGCTCTCTGCACACAAAAAACAGAGTATTCCTGTAGACTGATTCTTCTTGCAGGTTTTGTCACTGATACAACAAAATATTTTGTGAAACCACATCATGATATGAATATTTCGGTCCCATTCTTTCAGTACACATTTTTTTATTTTGCATGGAGATGTTAATATCTTAACAAGCATTCAATTTAGAATATTTAATTTAGAATATTACTTTTAATCTAATAGATTATGTTAAATTTAGCCTAAACACATTACATGAAAATCCAGAAGGTACAGCTTTAGATCATATGTAGCATTTCTATGAAATATTTTCCTGACTTAACTGGGATTATTCAGGTATTTAATATTAAGTGCAAAAGCTTTGCTGAGCTAGGACCTTGTGTAAACATAATATCTTTCTTGCTTTTACAGAATTAAGGGGAAATATGTGAAAGCTAAACAAGACAAACTCAAACAAGATATGTGCAGCTTCCCTGGTATGTTAATCTGAAGACAGAGAAGAGAAACAAAATCAGATGCAAGACCTGAGAAACTGAATTCAATGTCAGTGTAAGTAAAAATTATTCTCTTGAAAGGTTACACAGAAATTTTTTAAATGTAATTAAGATAGAGACATTTTTTTTATTTCTTGTTAACATTACATTCCAGTAGCTCATATAGAATAAAGATACAGGGGTTTTTTTGAATTATTTTAGTATTCCAAGTTAGGCTGCCACTTCATCCTTTGGAAATGGGCTCTTAATTTTCATTAAATGGATGGTAATGTTGAAATTTTCCTTTTACAAACCAGCTCCAAACTTCTAGAAAACTAGAAGGTTGCCGTTAAAATGCCTTTCCTGCACAGGACTTCTGTATATTTTCTTTCCTGCAACATTTTTGTAGTAACATAATCTTTTATTTCCAATTTCAGAAGGCAAGGATCACATCTTCTGTGATCCATTAGACTCCCATAGCATCTTTTCCTAATTGAAATACACAGCCTGCAATAACTTTGTTTCTTGTTAGATTTCCTTCTCAGAAAATTGTTGTTTGTGTTTTGGTGTCTTCTGCTTAATGTGTCAGCTGATTCCTTTTCAGCCCAATTATTCCCAACAACCAAAACCAAACCAGGAAATTTTGCAAAATAAAATATTCTGGGTATTGTAGTGATACTGTCCAAACACATTCTGTTTATGTAACGTAAAGGTTTCAAGCAGCCATGTGCTCTTCAGAGTCACACAATCTTGGATTATAATTTTTAAACATGAAAAAAAAACAAACCAACCAACCCAGAAAAAAACAAGTCACAAAAAAAATTCTGTGATTCTGCAAAGAACAAGTTCAGGTATACTTTGCATGAAATATTCTGGTACTTCTCTGCTTATTTCTTGCCCAGCCATTGCTGTTACTTTCAGTAAGTTCTAAGTTTATCTTAAAAGTCGGAGGGTAATTCATGTTCCTGGGACAAGGCTCAATCTTCTGCCCACAAAACAGTGACCATACATGTGGCAAGCTGAACTCTTTTGGAGGGAAGATAGGAATGGGCACATTCTGCTTCTCTCCAGGTCCTTGTATCTGAGCTCAGCAATTCCATGCCTGTGTCACTCTGTTGGTAGAGGAGGTTTTGAGATCACAGTTTGGTTAGAGAACAACAATTTGACCAATGCTCCCCAGCCTCAAAGGCAAATCTTGGAGAAAGAGTTTGAGTGGTTTATGAAATAATGAGAAGAATGAAAGAGATAAATAAGGAATAGTTCTGTGCTGCCTTGAGCTAAAGGGCATTGAATGAAATTAGCAAGTGCCAATATTAAGCTACACAAAAGGATAATTTCTTCACACAACACAATGCAGTTCTAATTGCCAAGGCCATGGGCCTTGCCATGGGATGCTCTGAATTCTGTTTGTATAGGTTCAGAATTTTCCCAGAGAACTCATAAGGAAAAGAAACAAAAAACAAAAGCAAAATCACATTTGGAAGATATTAAAACAGAAACATTGCTTGTTGCTTAAGTAATCCCTTAGCTGTAAGTTGCTAGAAGCAGTTTCACTCTGTGAGAGTGTCAGTTTGTAATTGCCCTGCTCTAACTCTCCTCCTGAGGAATCTGCTGTTGGTCACTGGTCAAGCTAGAATTTGAGTCTAGAAGGGCCTTTAGTCTGACCCAGTATAGGGACAATATTGTTCATGTTCTAAGTAAATGATGCATACTGCATTTTGCAGCAAACTCCCAGATGCACAGTGGTTCATCAGTAAAAGGACAGTGTTAAGTGAGGTGAAATATATTTCTGACCATGTAACACCTTCAGTGAAGGAAAGAACGTGGGGTAAGGAGTAGTGAACCAGCAGCCACACTAGTTAATGCAGTGCTACATTGCCATTGCTTGATGCTTCTGTAGAAACATCTCTTAACATAATGCAATTATGTTCCTGTGAGCTGGACATGGCACACCACATATTTACAAAAATGTTTTGCATGGGGGGGGTCAGTTTTCTTATCTGTGACCTGGATTCCTTTTTTGTTTCTTCATGAAATGAGGCCACACTGAGAATGCTGGTCTGTGTGTTAGGCCTAAATAGCTAGAAATATTTACAAATCAGGTGTTTTCTCTTGCAAATATCCAGGTATCTAATATTGATGGCTCATTTAAATTTATAAGTGTTAATAATCTCACAGGGCAACTCTAGGACTACATGAAAATAAAAATAAATAATCAATAGTTATTATAACGTAAGGCAGTCAAGATTCTGGATGTCTGTCTGAAGCACAGTGAAACAGTCCCTCTCAATATTGAGTTCTTACAGCTCAAATCAAAGTTTCATGACAGCAGATTATTTCAGGGAATGCTGGGAGGGAAATACGGAGGGAATATAGGATATTATTTATAGGCTGTATTGCATATATAAGTATATAATGTAGTCAGCAGGTATCTATAACTGCAGGAATAAAACATGCACTGAGTTCATAGGTGTTTGTAGGGCTTTTTGTCCATCATGTTAATGGTGACAAGGACAAGGCCAGAATATTTTAAATGTTGCACATAGTATGGTTTTTCACAATGATAGGAATTTGCAGAAATCAGAATATGTAAAAAACTGAATAAAATTGAAGTGCTTTCTCTTAGAGAAGAGAGTAATCTTTAATGATGAATTTGTCTTCAGCAGAACATGAAGTAGTTTGCCTGCAGAGAAGCCAGCAGCAGATGAAATCTGTAATGGAAACAGAGAGAGAGCAGGACACAGACCACATAAATATGCACAGTATGTTATTTTTATTCATTCCAAAATCTGTAACTCAGAAAAGATTTTCATCCTGTTCTTTCAATTTACCAAATAGACCCATTTCATACCCTTTTTCATTCTGTGGAAGACTAAAGAGCTAATGGTGGTCTGCCTTATTTGCTTTCTTTGTTTCTAACAAAGTCTTTGGTTAAATGGTGTGCAGTTGAGATTATGAAAACCTGCAATTTTCACAGTAGAGTAACTCTGCTCCAAAAAGTAGTTGAGCTTGTAGTCAGCTGCTCATAGATCTTGTACCCTTTGCTTTCTGAGTTAAGAATCCTGTTCTATTTTTTCACTAAATAACTGTTTTTGTAATTAACTACACTTGGAAAAAACCCCTTTTTCCTAATCTGCCTGAGGAGAAGACACTGTATTGGCTACTTTTTGTTGTTCAAATCATGTCTGCATTTTGATATCAAGTCCATTTCTTTTGATCTTTAGATGAACCTTATGGCTGTTTAATACCAAGTTGGGACAACAGCTGTTTTTTAGGGGAGTGGGTTTTGCAAAATCTGATGTTTCCTTTGGGTTATATATTCTTTCCTCCCATTGTCAAGTTGTCTTTTCAACTTCACCTCTGGTTTAGTGTTGCTTAATACCCACATGTACTGAAATCCTGCATGCAGTCAAAAAGTGAGACAGGGTGTCTTCTTTCATTTTTTATACTTCTGATACTCTGTTTAATGCTTTGCAATATCACCTATTGGATTAGCTCCTGTCTTTTTACCCCATTATGTAGACTTGGAAAAACAAGTGCCCATGTAATAATTTGTAGCAATGTGCATTTACTTTTAAATCCTGATTCCTGGACTATGAAGTGTGAGTATCTGTGTGGTTTTATAAACAACTCTTACGTCCTAAGTGATCATAAATAAATGCTGAGATTATATCTGGTGTAAAACATACATTTACTAAAATCTAAATTTCCAAAGTCCTCCTAAAATTCCTTGACAATCCTTGTGAAGAATTATTCAAAGAAATAAACACAATTCAAGGAATTATCTAGAAAAGTTAAGTTATATTTTTTCTTCCTGGCTTCTACAACACAGAACTTTACAAAAGGTTCAGTATAAAATCTAATGCTACCCACGCTGTCAGGAAATAAGTTTTCCCTTAGGTAGCATCCCACATCCCCTAAGAAAACATGTGGTCCAGGACCTACAATCCTTTAAGAGCACATCATGTTGCCTTAAATTCATCAAGAGCAGCCTTCATTTAACTGTTTATATTTATAGGCTACATGAGGTTGTATTGTAGCTCTATTTCTTTGAAACCTTGAATCTTGATTTCTCAATTAAATATCTTTTAGAAATATTTCAAGTTTTTTTGTTTCTGGCCAAACCAAGCTGCAGCTCATGGTTCTGAGTGTGGGAGTCCCACCCTCAATCTGTATAAAGAGCACCTGCACACAGTGCATTGACACACTGATATAAAACAAACAAACAAAACCAACAAAACCAAAAAAAAACAAACCCAAAGGAAAGGAAGCCATTCATTGTCTCTGGTGAAGATTGCTGTCCTTGTCAGCAACATGTAAGCTTTTGCTTTCCAGTATTGGGGGAAGAAAGTATCATCTAGGAACTGTGAATGGTAATGCCTGGAAACATATTTACTCCCTTTTAGTGAAATTCTGTACAGAATGAACTCCAGCATACCCTAGTAGTGGTAGCTCTTTTCTTGCCCAGTCTTTGAGGGCTGGTCAGACTTCTGAGTTGTTGTACCTTGAAGTACAACAAGTACAACATTACATTCAGGTCATATTTCAAGTACTACATAAGCAGTAGGAAGTGGAAGCAGATTTTAAGGATCCCATTTCAGCATATGGGGGACGTACTTCTTAGGTTTGCTAAAAGCTGTAGTCAAAACAGCCCTCTGCTCTGGCCTGCCTGTAGAGAGGCTGCCTACTGCCCTGGATGCTGTCAAATGCTGTGTCAACAGCTCACAAGCCTGCATGGAGATTTATTCCTCTCTTTTACAGAAATTGTTCATTTTCCAAACAAACTCATCTTCACTCGACATTTTAATAAAAAACCTACTCTCTGGAGGACGCTCACAAAGTCTTGGAGACTAGAAGTGGAAAGGGCTTCTGAGGTCATCCCTTTTACATGTCTGCCGGTGCACGGTTGTGCTCTGAAGTGCAATTTTTAATTCTCTGTCTACTGCCTTTTTGTGCCACGTACAAAGTGAAGCAGGATGTATCAGTTCAGTCAGAAAATTCTGGACAAAGGCTCTCATTTGCAGATTCTGCATGTCTTGTTTACCTTAGCTGCCATAAAGACTGGAAGATTATGCATATTCTTCTTTCAGACTGAGACCACAACTGGTAATTTTGACTTAAAAGCATCAGAACTTGCATAGTTCTAGGTGTGGGAACAGAGTGAAGGGTAAAATTGACAATTTGAACTATTCAGAAAAAAAAACTTTGATCTCTTTTTTTACCCTTTATTGACAACGTCCCCAGACTAAATCTTTTCTTGCCTTCCAGAAGCCATAACATTGTTACCATGAGGCTCTATGGGCCATCATCTCCCATGCTATCTCACTCCTGATTCAGCTCTTTCCCTGCACAAGGCCTGATGCTTCTTGGATTTTGACTGTTTTATAATTGCTTTGTTCCTGTCAGTGGAATCTTCATGAGATTCAGTCCTCAAAAGTATGTTCCAAAAAACCTTTCATCAATGTAGCAAGGTACAAGGTAGTTAAGGATCCTCGGAAGATCTATCGGAGCTACCATAAAAGTGATAGTTTGCTGCTTAAAATCCTTTTGGGCATAAGGTTTCTGGGTAACCAAAGATAAATGTCTCTTGATGGTTGGATGAACGAGTAGGTGCAAAGTGTCTGCTGCTGTGCTTACAAAATTGTAGAGGAAACACAAATGCTTCGGTACATTAAAATCTGAACACATCTCCAGGGCCTGTTCTTTCATCTTTTCTTCTTTTAAAGCACTTGCAAAGAAACTGCCACTGTTCTGTTCCAAAATGTAGGAAATGTGTTAGTTCTCTACATAACTCTTCAGCTCCTCTTTGGGGATTCTGAGAAACTTCTTCTTGTTTCAAGACTGAGGATATAAGACCTCAGTAACTGCACTTCACTAAGCTTTGCCGTTTATCCTCCAAATCTATTTCCTAACACATGGCCACATATTGTGTCCTAATAATATTTTATCTTTTATTTCAGACCTCTTTGACTATTGCAAAAGCCTTGAAGAAAAAAGAAACAAACCAAAGCAGCATAAAATTGTATAAAGTACAGTCACTGAAATGAACACAGTTTCTACACGTGGTTAGAAAACACATTAAATGTCCTAAGATATTTATCCTGAATTATACCTTGTACAAGGAAGTAATTGTTTATAGTATACATAAACACAGCATTTCCACAAACTGTTACATTGTCAATTTAGTTGCTTACAACCTCTCCTAACGTTCATCTCCAGCTTGCCTTGATTGCTGCGTCTTCATGTGAGGAAGTGAAACGGATTTGACAACAGAAACCAAGAGGTATTTATTTCAAAATACCTTGTTTACCTTGAAAGATGTTTACCCAGAAGTCAGGACACTTAGTTCCAATCATTCCACTGAATCAAGGAAGTAATTTTGAACTTTTTTCTGCTAATATATTGGTTATAATGATAAAAATGTCTTATTTTTATATTTGAGAAAGGACATAAATTTAGAACATCAAATAGAAAATTCTAGTCCCTTTTCTTATTGGTCCCGGGAAAAGGGCCAAGAGCTCTTCTGGATATGATAGCATTAAAAAGAATACCCTATAACTGAAAAAAAACCAAAACCCAACCACAAAAAAATCCAAAGTGATTCACTCTGAAGCTGAAACACATGAAGCTTACTTGGTAACATGTATTTATTGGTCATTATGATATCAAAAGTTACTGACAGTTTATATGTTTTCTGGAACTAAGAAGTCAACTGTTCATTTTTTCCCAGGCTTTTACACATCTCATTGCTATCTAATCTAATGTCCACAAACCCACTGTAAACACAGACTGATGGAAAGTAAACACTGAAGCCTCAGTATCAGATAAATAGAACACTGAAGATTCAAATTTGTCTCTACATAAGTCTTCCCAACTTAATTTACAGCAAATTTTCCATATGTATCAATTTTCATGGGACTTTATGAACTTCACATTGTTTTCTTTGAGGAAGTCTAAAGTTTTCCTGACCATACAGAGACTTTGATTATACTTTTTGTCGATGGGAATTTGGAAAGTAAAGGAGGTGCTGTGTACAATTACAAAATGTTTATTTAGTACAGAGGTCAGGAAGAAAATATTTTTCACTTTTTCCAGAAAAAGAATAAAAATGCTTTAAGACCAATGTCTTAACTTTTGTGAGAGCTTTTGTATGATATTTGTAAAATTGTGCTTCTCTGACAATTAGACTTCCACAAAAGACAGGAGTGTTAGTGGGAACTTTTGTAGACATGCAGAAAAAGTTGTGTCTTAACACTGCTCTTTTACTTCATTGCGGAGAAACTGAGGGGCAAAAATACATGTAAAGTGTTTTTTAATGAGCTAGGTGAAGGTACTACAGAGGCATCTGACAAATAACACTGAAGAGGAAGACAGTGAAATGTTTTGTAAGAAAAGAGATGCTTGGCCAGTTGAGGATTATAGTATTAGCAAAGACCAAAGTGATGAAGTGTGAAACCAAAAACTGAGAAGTTATGACTAACTTTATGTCCAGATACTACCATGGGTGTTTTAGGAAAAAAATAATTTTTTAAGTATAGTAAAAAATAGAATAATTTCATATTTGCCGGCATATACAGAAGCTAATTTTGCAGATGCAATCTAGGGATCTAGTCACCTGTATTTTTTAATTCACTCAGAAAGTTCAGCCAGCAATAGTCTGAAGTTTTCTAATTAGAAAATACCAGGGATATTTTTATTGAAAAGACTGCAGGAAATGGTGCATTAGTAATATTTTTTTAAATTCTGTTATGTTTCTCCTTGAGTTATCTGAATGAAAAATACAAAATAGGACTGCTGAAGATGGAAATAAAGGTGTAGGACAATGAACAGGGCAGAGGTGTAAAACTCAGTCCAAAATGGAAAAGGCAGATGTGGCTAGGACAAAGGAACTGCAATCCAAACATTCCAGAGAAATGTGTAACATCTTTTGCTAATACTCCCCTACATAATTAGTGTTTAGTTTTGTGTGTTCTGATCACCAGAGGAATTTTCAAAGCTGAGGAGTCAAAAATATTTCAACCTGATGCAAATTCCTAACCTGCTTTCACCCTGATTTTAGTGCTCAGTGACTGATCAGTCAATGTATTTATTTAAGGTTTTCAAACAAACTGGTGTCCATTTATTGTCTAACATAAAGGTTCCTCCATGTTACTGCATATGCCTTTGTCTGCAGCAGCAAAAAATCCACTTTATCCAGGTGAGTTAGAATAATCCCTGAGTTTACACACATTATTTCTGCTCCTGATAAAGTTGTGAATAACTGTTGAAAAAACTACACACCCTAGAAAAGGAATGTCTGGGCAGTATTTTAGTCAGGTTATTTGCCATGAGTTTTAAAAAACCATCAAAGCAACTTTTAAATAAATGTGTGTCCTTCAGGAAGATCACATGGCAGACATGACAGAATTTGCTTTGAAGGCTGGATTGGTGAAAGGCTGGCAGAGAGATTGATACCTCTCTGCTTCTCCCAGTAACATCTCAATAAGTGGCTGCTCATTTTGTGGGTGGTTTTTCTGCTTTTCAAATTCTCAGCCGGATAGCTGTGACTCTGTCCAGGCCCTGTCCTTCCCAAAGTACACAGAGATTGGGGAAAGGATAACTAGCAACTGTGAAAATAACTTGGACATCCAAATATGCTTTCCAAGGCAGTCATCTCATGAAACAGGCCAAATCTTGGGAAAGCAAGGACAGTTTATAATAAAATATATTATATAAAACCATATTTATTTCAAGTATATTAAGTATAAAAAGACTTCTAAAGGCAGAAAGAGAGCTACACTTTAAAGAAGTTGAACTTTTAAAAATAGGATGGTTTGGGTCATTAGGATTAAAAGAGTGAGATTTTGTGTTTTCAGATAAGGAATTATAGGTTCAGGTAGATGCAACTTAAAATTTTCAAAAATTTCTGATCCAAGAGAATATGCTGAAACCATAGAATTATATAAATAGGCTCATATGATCAGCAGAAAAGTATAACTTATTGCCCTGTGAATTAAGAAAATAAGTTATTTGTCTGAAACTCAAATATGTCATTTTATCATTCTAGAAATCAATGTAATTAAAAACTACTGATGATTTGAAGGTCTTTTTGTTAAGACAATTTTTTTAAGCTCAAAATTTGCAAATCCCAAAGCTTCTGTATGCACTAAGTGGCAAAGGGTAAAGGTGAAGTGCATGAAGTGTTTTTGTTGTAGGGTTATCTTGTTCCAGAGTGCGTTCCGGAGCACAGATGGATCAGTCCTTATATTAACTTATTTCAGACAGAATTTTATTTAGTAACTTGCCAAAATGTCTTGACTCCAGTTCAGTTCAATGGGTGGAGGTTGTCATGTGTAAAGAAAATATGCTGTTCTGTTGTTGCTGGCTTTGCCTCATGCGTTTGGAGGCAGCAGACAGGAGCAGAGCTCCTCCAGCACGCTCCCACAGAGGCACTGATGGAGCAGAGAGCTCCAGGAGGGCTGGCAAGGCTGAGGTGTCAGCCTTTCTGCATTTCTGCTCTGTCCTTGTGTGATCTGATGTTCCGGTTTTTCTCCATTCACAGGGTCCATGCCTCAAATGTCAGCCTCTTGCCTGCAAAACTGATTGCTCTGCTTCCTCCCAAAAGCCAAGTCTCTCAGAATCCCAGCCTCCCTTTTCCTGGACACTTCAGCAATGCCCATCCTACATACCTTGAGAGTTCCCTCCTTGAACAGATGACACTCTGTGAGTTCTTAGCTACTTGTATAGACAGGCAATTGCTTTGGTGGTTTGCTATTATTTCTGTTTGAAGGAAGACCAGAAAGGCAGAACTGCCCAGTTAACTCAACAGGGTAACCCATGGCAGACAAACATGCTTTCATGGAAATAAAACTGGATAAAGATCACTAGTGAAAATATTCAAAATATTTATATTACTGTGCAAAGGAACAATTTACAACACTTATTTTACAATCTCATGTGTGAAGATCATTTTACCATACATCTGGCTTAAAAATTGAGGGGTCTGTAAAAATGCAAACATTTCTCCCATCTGAAATTAATGCTAAAAGCATGAAACTTGAGTAGTTGGTTTGATTTTGACCTAATTGTCAAAGCAAAGCACAAAGAAGAAACACTCCAAACTCTTTGGGGCAAACTTTTCTGTTCATGCTACAAACACACTTGCAGTGAAACAGCAGCACACAAAGAAGCACCGATTTAGCTGTCCTTAAATTTTTATTGTGTTAAAAAAAATCATTAGTGTGATGCCTCTGAAGCTCTGAAATGTTAAAAGAGCAAGCAGCTTCTAGCTCTTGATTCCCTGAAGACAGCTGAGAGCCTGCAGGGTCAGCCAAGTAGTGACTTGTGGAAGCAGAGAGTCCTGCTTTGTGCCTCGCTGGCTGGCTCTGGGGCTGCCTTATGGCTCTCTGGGGACAGGGGTGAGGCTGTGGAGAGCAGCCTCTTCAGCTGCCACAGGGCTGAATAGCTCCTCTTCAGTCTCCTGGTTGGGGTTTTTCCTTTTGTCCAACTTGACTCCAGATGTTCCCAGTGCTCTTACTTAACCAAATGATGTGTAATTGGAATGAGAACTAGATCAGAAGCTCTAAAAAAAGAAAATACAGCAAATAAAAATGGCTGGTATAGACACAATCCAGGAGTCTTGAGATCTGCAGGTGCCCACAGATTCCTCCTCTTGGAAATAAGACAATATGTATTGGGGTCCTATTTCTACCTCTGCTCTCTACAGACAAATTGATGGTAATTTTTAAGAAATCCTTTTTTTGTGCTCTTCAAGGCACAGTTCAGATGCATTTGAGCCTGGACTCCCAAGGAGATCAAGCCAGCCTAGATATGGTTAGTGTAACTCCTAGGAAATCAAAAGTGCTTCAATGATAAGGAGTTTGGGAAGTGTCTTTGTATTGGCATTAATAAAGTTGTGATGTTTATAAGGTGTTTAATGTATTTAAGTGTCTGACTTATGTGTTAATAAGCAACATTTCTTCCCACACCCATTGCTGAAGTGGTAGAAATAACTCTACAGTGCAAGAATTTCTTTCATGTGCCTTTTTTGCCCGACACTTTCACAGAAAGCAAAAACAGAGAAAAATTCTTGCTTGTTTATGCTTTCCTTCCACTACTCAGTTCATTAAAAAGACCTTGGGTTGTCTAGAAATATGTTTCTTATCTATTTTAACACTTGCATAATGAGCATCTATGTGTTTTGGAATTCTGATTTATTTTAAATAGAATCTTCAAAGTTTCCTTGCAGCTTGAAACATATCAGAATGTCATACTTCAATATCAGTTCCAAAAAGAGCCAGATGCAGAAATTTCTGGGAAGGATTGATGGCTTTTTTCTCTTTGGAAGGGTCATTAGCTCTGCTTGAATAGATTAAAGATTCCTTGCTCATTGTATTCCAAAATAGCAAAGCACTGGGTCCAAAGAAAAAGTAGTGCATGTTGTTAGATTGATAACATTATGAGTTATTCAAGGTCAAATTCTTTGAATTCTTATGGTTTGAGTTATTTTTTACTCTTTGCTTAGCAGAAATTGCAGTCCACCCTACTCGTGTGCTTTCCTGAGTACCATATTAAAAGCATCTTATGAATATTTAAGGATTGATCCTGACAGCTTTTCACTGATGAGATGAATTTTCCTAATGACCATTTGTCTGAAAACAGTGTTTCAATAAGGGTTTAAAGATGAACTCTGAAAAGACACCACATTCTAACTTTGAACATGTTTTTAAAATAAATTCTCCCCCTCCTCCCGTGCCTGCATATAGGAAATGTTTGATTCAAATATATGTTGTTTTTTTCACCTACATGACATTTTATTCTAAGGTTAATGAAAAAGTAATATGACCAAAATCCATTGCTGAAATTTTACATGCTCCGTGTTCATCCATCTTTATTAGAAATCTAAGGTAAAATTCAGAAATACACTAAAATACATATTACGGTGCCATAAATTTCCCCTGAGCATGCACACACCTTGTACTAGTGTTTTCTATGTATCATAATATCATCTGCTCTGAGGGATAGGGAAATTCAGGCTTTCCTAGGACATAATTTGTGAGATTTCATTTTAAATGGAGATCCTGACACTCAAACCTTTTCTTGCGACAACAGCACATGGCACCAGTTTTTAGTCCATACAGCATAAGTGTTACAAATTCTTACCAAATATAATGTGCAGCTTTCATTCTGTTGATGTTTCTTGAGGACGGGTGCCCTTGCCCTTGGTTTTGCTGTGCTGCACAATGCCTGTGGCAGCCAGGTGTGGCAGGAGGGGGTATCTGCTTCAACAACAGCTGCTCACACAGAAAGCACCTCTGACTTTGGGGAGCCCTGTTTTTCTGTGCAAAGGGTGTGTAAGAGGGAGCTGCAGGGCTGTCCAAAAGGAAAGGATCTTTTATTCTCTTTTGCAATGTGGAACCAAGTAAATACTCTTGTCAGTATGTTTTTCATACTTAACAACCTACAGGGCTGCTGGTTTGTATCACACCCAGGCAAACGTGCAGGCACGCACCTGCAGAAGGCTACTGTAAAACTTTATCCTAAGGTCGCCTCAGGCTAGAAAGCATTAGAACAGACACTGATGGAAAGCATCCTGCAAGTTCTGTCTTTTCTTGTTGTTTCCCTGGAGCTGCCATTTCAAATCACAGAAACGGAAGGAATTGCACTTACTGAGAAGAACAGGCGTGGAGCGGAAAGTAATTTATCATTTGTATTGACATTTTTTGTATCACTTAGTAAAACTGATAGGTTCATTGATATATTTTGTACTGCAATGCTCAGTTGAACTTGGAACATGAACCTCAACAGCAGTGCAGATCTCTGTAGCTTGTGCACATGCAAGATTTTAGAAATGCTAACCATTATAAGAATATTAATTAAATACACCCTCAGAAATTTGCTCTACTCTGTGCCTGTATTTAAGAAACGTCTTTTTTTTTCCTTCAGAAATTCAGCCAAAAGTATAGAAGATCTGAATCTGGGGATCTGCACTACCTGAACAGTGGCAGAGGACTAACAAATTTGCAGTGTAATGCTCCAGAATGTTTTACTGTTTCATTCCCTGGTGGCACAGTTCTGTTTCCAAATGTACCAAGAGTTTGATGGAAATGCCAGTTATATTTCTGAGGAATAATGGTGAGTGTCATCTGGCTGGTGAGGATCAAGTTTGAAATACCTGAAAATCTCCATAAACTGCAATTCACTGAATGTGGCATTGGATCAGCATCTTTGTTCTGCTCATACATTTATTTTGAATTTTTAGAAAATATTCTTGTCTTTGTGTTGTAGTGTTCCACTTTATTAACATAAGGATGTCTCTTGATAAAGTTCTCAGAACTCTATAGATGGTAAATTTATGAAGTAATGAGTTATTTTGAAATTTCATTGCTCTTCCAAAGGAAAATCTTTGTTTTCTGAGTAGTTAAAATGGTCATGGGTGATACATTGGGAGCTGGAAAATTCATGGCATGCAGTGGTTTAGTTCAAAATGGCAAAACATGGAGACGCACAGGAAGGCAGCTTATGGGAAACATAGTACAATAACAACCCTGACCTCCTGGCCTCTAGAAATTAGGAAGTGCAATTCTAAATCAAAACCAGCACCAGAAGTTCTGGGAATGGAAAGAGGCTTAATTCTCTGCAGTGCAAAGAACCCGAGATGTCTGTGACAGTAGGTCAGGCTTACAGCGCTGTCTACGTGTCCACTCGTTCCGTGCATTCCCGAGAGCTGTGTGTCCTGCTGGCCTCAGGAACAAGCAGGAGCCACTGGGGAACATGCAGGGTGGGTGGCAGAGGACTGGCATTCTTCCCACATCGGTGGGATGCAGAGCTGCCCTGGAGAGAGGGGACTTGTACAGTCCTCTCTTCCCACCAAGGGATCTCTTTGCACTCCAGACTCTGCTTCTCTCCTGTAATGCCAACTGAACGGGCTGAATGCTGCCACTGCTCTAAACATCAGGAGAGACTCACCCACACCAGATCTCTAACCTTGGAACAAACATTCATCAGGCATAGTGGCATTCACCGAGAGATTATTTCCACCACTATTTCTTTTAATTTTCTGCATGCAAGATTTCTTCAGTGGCACAGGTCCTGAAGCTTGGCTGGTCTCTAGCAAGAGTTTGGTGGAATATCCCTTTGAGGGCAGGGAGTTCAGCTGGGCTTGGAAGCTGGGATGGCATGTGTCTTCGTTTAATGCAAAGTCTCAATTCTTTGGTCTCAAAATCATGACTATGATATTCTTCTGTAATCACAATGCTGGCCTAATTGTGTTGTTTTTCAGTGAAATCATACCAGCCTATTCATTGCTCTGCCATTTGGGAAAAGGGATGTTTAATACCATTCAAATAAGGATTTAATTCATTGGAGGAGGCACTTTTCTGAATTTTCCATGTGTATAGAAAACTATGTGCTGAGAAGAATACATTCTTATACTGTAGAGTAAGAAGATTTCACACCTCAAAGCTGTTTACTGGAAAAAAAAGTTATATCGTTCCAATTAAAAAGCGTATTTCTCCTATTATATTTATTTCTATTTCCCATTGTATTTTCTGTGTTTCAGTTCTATTTTCCATTTAACTGGTAGGAAAAGAGATAGAAAGCATCTCTTGTCTTTAGGAAACAAAGAGTAAGTGGATCTTGAATGAGGCATGACAGTTTTCTGATTCACTGAATAATTTTAATCCAATTTGCATAAGGATTTCAAGTAAAAAGTTTTAAAATAATTATGTTATTACCACTCTTCATGCCATGGAGTCTGCTGGGATAAAAAGGAATGAATGTGTGGTAGTTTCATTTGGTTTTCCAGATGATTCTTCCTAACTATTGAACTTGGTCACCAGATTCTACCATAACTTGGTTGTTACTACTTTGGAGGAGGGGGGGCTGGGTGGTGAGTGTGGGGTTGTGGGGTTTTTTTACTCAGTGTATCAAAGAAAACTTTCCCACACTTGCCTATCATAGCCCAGACAGTTCCTACTGACATACAGTTGATCTGTTTGAAGTAACATTTTCTGTTCTGTAATATTAAAATAAAACCTGCAAGCCCATATAGAGCTTAGCCATAAAAACAGTTCAGATCAGTAGCATAGCTACATATCTACTTCTATTTCTTTAATATCTTCTTTATATGCCATTATACTTGATGTTTTTGGTAAGGACTTTGAGACCCTCCAATACCAGGTGGTGATGTAATGTTCTTAGGACAGGAATCATCTTGAAAGGAAAGATGCTTTTAAAGCTGCCTTTGAAAGGCAGAACAGATCAACTCGTATATCTCAGTTAGGGTCTCAAGTTGTTGCTCCATGCATGACATGAATTCATGAGTGGCACCACTTTCCAGTAGCAGAGGTATAGTGGGCTCTGTGACAGAATACTGGAGTTAACAGCAAAGAAAAGAACGTGACGAGGTCACAGATCAGAAAAAATCCCATAAAATAGATTAATTCTTGCAGCCAGCCCTCCAGGCTGTCCACCCACCAGTGTGAGCAGCAGCAGGGCTGGCCCCAGCGTGGTACACTTCCCCTCCTTCCAGAAAAGCAGCTGGAGGCTGTTTCTCCTTTCTAGGAAATCAGTGTGCTCTTTGGGACACGTGGAGCACTCACAGTCCAGAAGAAAACGTCATACCTGTGTCACACCATCGAAACTGGGCTGACTCTATTCCTGAAAACTGCTATTTCTTTTCTTTTTTCAAATTGGAATTTCATTTTTGGTGGAAGACTCTTGTATTGCAATGGTCTCTGACCTTCTTGCACGTCTCCAGTGGCCTTCATTCAAAAAAGGTTGGGGTTTTTTTCAAAATTTCTTTTTTTTTTTCCCAGAGTAATTTCTTTTGCTTCCCAGCCTGTTAATATTGAACAGATCAAGAGTTAAAACATTTAATCCTGTGTTCTTCTGTTTTCTGTTTTTTCTAATGGATGAGTCATGAGTACGGATGGCCTTCTGTTATTCTTTAGTAAACTCAAACAATAATTTTAATTCCCTCATTAGAGAAACAATAAGTCAACAAACAGAAAAATGTGAAACAATGATTTTTAAAAGATATTGGCCATATCCTGCAGTTATTGTTCTTTTTTTTAATTTAAAAGAGATGACAAAAAAAAATAAAAAGTGCTCCTAAAATCCACTAGATTGCTATTGCTGAAGCCTAAAGCCTGGAACTTTTTGAGGTGAGGTTCCATAGGAACAATAGCTGGAGTGCATTAACCTAGGCTTTTTTGGGAACCACATGTACTGTCTGGAGCAACAGTGATTTGAGCAGAGCCAGCAAGAGGGAGGGAGTTGCATGATGCACCTCCACTTTCTACACCACCCCTGAGGTAGAAAGGATATCCTGCTTTTTATGACAATTCATTCTTAGACTGTTCTTCTGATGAATGTAACATATTCTTGTTACCTAGAGATAGATCAAAATATGATTGCTTTTGTGATTGTATAAAATTAAGCATAAACACAAATTCAGAACAGTGTTTATTCTTAAATTTGTAAATGTTTTCTGCCATCTTATATTATTTTGATGTCAAACAACCACAAGTTGTAGATCACAAAAGCCTTTACAAGACACTCTCCTGCCAGAAAATCTTGTCACTGTTTCATTAATTATTTCTTTAGGTGGATAGAACTGTGCTATTTCTTTAAGAAGTGAAGATCTGGGGGTTTTTTTTCAGTTGTCCAGTGGAAATCTGGATTGGAGACAAGAAGGAAGGATTCCTTTCAAAATACTTTTGACACCTCGGTGAAAAGGAGGAGCATCCTCACGCAGGCGAGGAGCCAATGTCCTGAATTAGCGGGTTCTGTCCCTGGCAACAGGAGTAGGTGCGTGTTCAGTACAGAGAAACCCCGCCCTGGCCATGGATGTCAAATTCCCCAGCATTTGGTACACCCAGAGGTCATTAAACTGCTTTGGCTTCTGTCCCTCCTGCTGGGAAGAGAAAATGCTGTGGGTGCTGTCTCTGCTTCACCCGTATGCAGTCATAATGTTGGCTCTGCATTAAGAGCCTTCACAGCTGTGCTGTAACACAGTTAGTTCCCAACATGACTCAGATGAAGGATTTTATTTAATCTGCACAGGACTTTGGAAAAAAAAAGAGAATTTTGGTTTGTGGAAACCTTGAGAATATGCAAAGCTGAAAAAAGAGCACATGCAAACAAGAGGCTGGGTCTCTAAATCTGATTTCCCATTGCCTTAGGATAAAATTTCAGTGAAAATGGAAAGATGGGAGAAGAATGAAACCATTTCATTACTTTGGCTGCCTTCATTCCTGTAATTGTCCGTTAGGGCATCAGTCATAGTTTGCGTTGCTTCTAGCTCACAAACAGGAAGGGTTGAGAAGTACATGGCTGTGTTTTGGGGCTTTCTTTGTTTAGTGGCTCCAGATTCAGTTTTTCTTGAAGGTTATTTCTCCCACTGTGCTTTCTGTCACTATTTGCACTATTCACAGTGCTACTCCTTTTAAAATTTGGAGATTCTTTACTATCATTAAAATCCACATGAAACAAAAAGATAACTATCTTGTTGCTGGCATAGGAGTAACTGCAATGGCAAAATTTGAAGATCCTCAGTTCAGATTAAACTCCCAGAAACAAGGAATAGTTGCCAGTTGATTCTACAGGCCAGAACTTGGGCAACTTTTAAAGCAACACTTATATAATTTACTTACTTAAGGGCTGACCTTTTGGCAGGGTGGATCAGAGGTCACCTGATAAATATGTAAAAGCAAGTCTCTCATTTGTCTTTCTGAGCAAAATGTCACTAACCACAAGATTCAAACAGGCACAAGGAATCTCAGATTGCATGAATATTCCAGCATCTGATGTAGAGGTAGTCAACAGTTTTGATCTACACATCTTTTATGGCATCTACCATAGAGCACAAATATGTTCAATAACTTTTGCAAGAAATTGTTTATTTCCTCCATGAAAGATGCACCAGTTTTGATAGAATCTTTTCCAGTCTAGTCCACATGCAAAGACATTGCATGCCAAGAAAGCTGAGTATTGACCAAGAGCTACCTACTAAATAATCCAAAACTGCCTGCAAGACTCAAGAAGCAGTTTTTTAGGGGGGCTGTTTCCGTGCAGAGGGTGTGAAAAGGAAGACTGAACACAAAGTGTGCAGAGGGTGCTCGAGGAATGTTGCTGAGACTCCACAGGCCATGTAAGTAAAATGGTGAATGCCACTCAAAAGAAATTGACTCGTGATAGTAAGTGGCATTGCCTGAGAGTTTTACACTAGAATTCTAAATCTATTCTACAACCACTCTTAGGTGAAGGTAGCACTGATGAAGAATTTTAGTGTAACTGAGCATCACTGTGTGTTGTTCCTTGAATCACAGCAAATACACTTGGGTAGAACCCAAGGAAGGGTTATTGTTTTTGTGGGGTGTAATCATCAAGAGATATGGTTTATGCTTCTATACAGAAACCCCAGAGTTCATTTCTGTAAACATTCAAGCACACTTGTTGGTACTCCCATGATGAAAAGTAGCTGTCATGGATCAATTTGGGTTCATAATCTAGCTATGGAGTAGCATAATATCCAAGGTGAGCAACCCAGAAAAGTTAGAAATCAAATTTTACTCAGACAAGTGTTGTAGTGTAAAAACTGAAGGCAAACATTAGTGAAAATAAAGGAGTCGCCAAGGTGTTCTTTTTTGAAAATTTATATCTAAGAAATGTAGAGAAAATTTTATTGTGGTCAAATAGACTGAAAAAAATTGCAGAACTCAATGTGAAAATGTCTTTAACTCAAAGACCATGAATTTCCTTTTTATTTTTTCCTCAAATGTGAACACTTACCAAGTAACAATCCTTAGGCTTCATAAAAATTAAACAATTCCTGTGACAAACATGTACACATTGTTACAGAAAATTGACTCGCATGTTATTTTGATAAGCAGTTAATTCAGTTTAATTCTCTTTCCGTATCTGAGAATGGTTGGTATCCAGGGTTTGATCAGTTCATATATTTCTATTGAAGAGAGATCAAGAAATCCAGGTTCTTGGACTTCTTTCTTGTTCTATCTTATGTTCTGAGCATAACTCCAGAAGAGGAGAAAACCTTACAGGCCCTTGCATAAAAATTTGGAGCCTGTTCTAGGATGGCTCAACAGAGGCTGCTCATCTGTTTGTCGGCTGTAGCTACTTCAATGCCACAAACCAAATAGCCTAACCTCATAGGTGATGTGATCCTGGATATGAAAACCCAAACCTGCAGGAAGTAGTTCTGACAAAGCAACAGAGACAGCAGGGAACGTTGGGAAATTCAGGGAAAAAAGTGGTGCGTAATTCCTTTGGGATGTATCAAGGCATTCATACCTTATTTGAGACACAGAACAGACAGGCTATGTTAAAAGTGACATCAGATTATTTAAGACCTCTTCATACTTGCTTCAACTTATTCCACCTCAGGTGACCCCAGCACAAGAGGTGTTTCAGTTTAAGTGCAAATGTATTTCAGATAAACAGGCTTTGAAATGAGATTCAATACCTACCAGATTTAACCTGAGGCTGCTCTGATTTTGTGGTGCATACAGAGATATGGACCCCTTTTTTGGATGGCAGTTCATGGCGCTCACAAATTATTGATAGGAGGGTTGGTTTCCTGGGTCACTGTAATCTCAGCAACACTTGAGAACAAATGAAGGAGCACTTCTGCAGGACATGACCTGGATCAGATTGATCGACTGAGAGCAGCAAATGCCATTGTTTTAGCAGAGATGCCCACTGTGACAGCTTCCTGCACTCACTTTGGGGTCTCCCAAACTTGGACTTAAGCAAACTACATTCATAACAAAACCTGCTCAAACCATCTGATTTGGAAAACAAGTTTGTATGTTCTGATCTTATTCTCAATAAAGTTTTGTGTGGAATAAAAAATAACCAGGTTTAAAAGGAATTAATAGTCTCACAATTTTTCTTTTTTTATTCTTTTTGTCTTCTTTACCTTCATGTTTGAGGAGCAAACAGACAAGAAAAATGTTCTGCATTCCTTTCAAATGTTGTAATGACAGCATCAAACTGAATTACTTGAAAAGATTTAGTTTGAGAGATTGATGCTTGTGATTTGCAATCTTGTTGTCTTCATAATTTTTTTTAATGTTTGCTTTCTCCCCAGGTAACACAAAATCGCCTTGTGAGGTGGAAATGGTGAGAAAAGCACTGGAACAGAAGTGAGATTTTCAGTCCTTTCTTTCATTAACTCTGATTGTTCAACAGCAGAAATACCCAGGTTTGCTCCTCCACTTCTGGTATTCTTTCAGTCTGTGCAGCTACATCAGAATTTGTCTTTTATCTTTGTTAGGGAGCACCAAGAATTAAAAATCCTCTTTGTGCTGTACCCATTGACTCCCAATTGACACGAAAAAATGCTTTCCCCCAGGGGATTTGGCATGGGGCTTTTTTTTCACATGCATATATGTCACACAGAGTGCACACTAACTGTTCATATACAGTGTCAGCATGCATTTCGTACGCACACAAAAGTTCCAGATGTGCTGTGTATCTTGTTTAGTTGACTTTAGTCTTCTGTAAAGCCAAGAGAAATATTAATCATTCATTTACTGTTAGGGGATGGGTCTTCTTCTCATGTTTCAGTAAAGGGGGTGGAAAAGAAAAGTAAGCCAATTTTTTTCCTATTTAAGGCCAAAGCTGGGGAATGCTTGTGGCTGAGTTCTGTACATGGCCCGGTGCTGGAAGGGCAGGGAACAACCGATGTTGCTATTTTGAATAGATTTTTTTCTTCCCCCCCCATTTTTATTTTTGCACGGAGAGTCTCATGTCTAATATTTAGACATGATGAGCTCTGTGCAAAAAGTAACTTTGCTCATTCTTGCCGTGTTTCAACCCTCACTTATTTTGGCACAACAAGTCGGTGAGTAATTCAAGCTTCTTATGATTTCATGTTTTTATTTTATTTTTATTTTTACCAATAATTTTACTAGCTTGTAAGAAATATGTGTGCACGAATCTCACCAGAACACTTTTTCTTCACTAATTCTGCAGTCAGATATTTAGTGGTGAAGCTGAAAGCTGCAGGAGTTTGCAGTATCATCCCAAAGCTTTCTCTTTGCTTTGCTTTCTTTACAGTTGGAAGGACTGTACAGTGCTGTCTGCCTTGGCTGCATTTGTGCTTGTTCTTACTTGTTTTCCTGCTACAGACACCGGAGAGATTCTAAGCTATTTCTTTTAACTCTTGGAATAACATTTTAACTGTTAGCTCCGTGCTGCCTGGAAGCTCTTTATCACATGCAATAAGTCTTTGCTTCCAGCTATTTTATTTGGAGTTCTCCTTTGTACTTGTTTGTCTTGCACTGGCAGCGTGGGGGTTTCTTTCAACAATTTGTGTGCAGAAAAAAAAGCCTTAAAATTCTAACTAGTTTTGTTGAAGGAGTTTTTAAGAGTGATATATGAAAATATGTCAGCTTACAGAATTTTTACTTTGGCATAGAACAGGAGGGTGAATTATTTCCCTCAGCTGTAATAGTTTGAATCAGGCATCTGCAGGCTGTTTCAGCCCCTCACCAGACTGATTAGCAGTTGGTGGTATGTGGAAGTCCATGCGAGTGTGTGTGTGCATGTTTAAAGGGAGCAGAAACACCAAAAACCAAGTGGACATGGAATTCAGAGGGAAGAGAAGTACTTTGTATACAGGAACTCAACCTAGAGTGAAGATAAGTGTGGTATGAGTATTTAAGTTAAACAGATGACATTCCCCAAGTACAGCTGACCTTTTTTGGATGTGCTCAGTTCCTGCTTGCCAGATATTGTAAACCAGACCTTCGTCAAGATAAAACACTTTTCTGTCCTGTAAATATCAAAGATCAGCAATTTATTTATTTATTCCTATAGAGAGGCAAGGAATAACCTTACGATTAACTCAATAAACAGCAGCCAAAGAAACTGTAGTGGTGTAAAGGAAAGCCAAATGCCTTTAAAACCACACCCTACACTACTCTGTATGATACACACCATGAAAAGGATTACTTGAGCCAGTTGATGGCAAACCCATCTGTCTCACCATACCTGCACAGGGACCTCTGCTGAGGGGTGAGTGAGTCCACCAGGAGCAGCCTGTTGGCACTGGAGCACTTGGAGCTCAGGAGGATCTGTGCATGAGCAAATCAGGCAGCAGCATCTGCAGCACCAATCTCTCTCAGCCAGCACAGACACAGGCTAAGCCTAAGTGTCTTTTAAAAAAAACCCAACCAATGCATACAAAGATGTTCCGTAGAGACTAAACGGAATTTGCTGTGAACTGACCCTTTTCTGTTTCTGCTTAGCCATATACAAGCTCTCTCCAGTAATCTTCAGTTAAGATTATAAAATGCAGTGATTACAAAATTTGAGCAAATATGTGCTGTGAGTTTTCTCTGCTTACAATAGCAGATAACATATATATTGTTTATATTTAACATGCAGTAAGTGTATTTTTATATACCTGTGTTTATGGTCAGAGGGATAAGGACTAAGGGACCATCCAATAAAAAGACAAGGAACATCAATTTCCTTTCTCCCCATAAACAAACCCCTCCTGAGTGCCCTCACTCTACTCATATCCCTGGACATTTCTGAGGTGCAGCATATATTTGACTAAATAAATGGTAAATTTTGGGTAGAAGAACAATACACAAATGAAGTGTGAATGAGTATTCTCATTTCTCTGCCACATTCCTGTTTCATGGTGTTGTAACATTTCCTTACTGGGCTAACTTCCATACTATTTACAGGGATGAGGTTACACAGAGAGACTGATAAATCACTAGCTATCCCTTAAAAAAATTGGATTCTCTCCTCACTTTAGAATGTTTCTTTCCACACATTTGAATATGCTTTTCCCACAGAAAACAATAATTGAAGGAGTTGATTATTTATATCACTAATTCATGTGCAGAGCAGGGAATGGACTGGGAAACTAAATTTTCCACAACTGAAAAGAGAATTTCCAGACATGCTGAAATGCTCTCTCTTGTCAAGAAAAATGTTTATATGGTTAGTATCAAATGTAAGTCAATATAAAATTTTCCTTGGGAAAGCCTGCCAGGAGACAAGACTTGGCAAGATATTAAGGAAACTGCTCAGTATACACTGAGTTTAGGGTAGTCAGATGTACCCCTGGGCTATGTGTTTCTTTGTCTTGCTGTAATAGCTTGGAATGGAGATTTGAGTACAGCCTCAGGTCAAACCTCTTCAAGAGCTTGGGATCCAGATACTGTGCAACAAGGAATATTCTGTGAATTCCATGACCAAAAGCTGCATGTCCTTGTGACCCACTAGGATGTTTCTAGCCTGGTGGTGAAAGCACCTTGACACAATCCAGGTTTTCTGATGTGTGTCAGGGCTTTCAAGCCCTGCCCACGTTCAAGATAAGATGCCCCCTGATGGCTGACAGGACTCGAAGCCAGCACTTGGGACACAACAGATGATTCAGAGCCCAGCAATGTATATTCCCTTCCACCCTTTGAAGGCACCTTTGCATCCTGCATATTAAACTACTCCAAAGTGTAAGATCTAAGAATGCTTCTTTAGGAAAGAAATCCATTCTCCACCCAGCGAGCACAACTTGTGAAAACATTTGCTAAGCCTTGCTGCCTGCATTCATCCCATTTATCTTGAGCTTGTAGAGGCAATCACGACAGCTACTTCCAGAAGACAGAATAAATTTTAGTTAGACAGACTGGAGGTATTTGGCAGTTTCCACTGACTGCAAAGGAAGCACATCCACAGCACCCTCACGCCAGTGCCAAAAGGGAAGTCAGATGGATTTGGGCCTGTCTCAGCTGCATCTGCGGTGCTTAAAGGACACCTCAGGCAGCCAGAGAGAGGCACTTCTCGTAGGTACACCCCTTAGTCCTTGAGGAACTCTGCTGAGGTCATTAGGAAAGCTCTGCTGCTCTGAAAGCCCTGTGACAGCAATGCCAGAAACCCTTCAGTATTATTCCAAGTAATTTTTTTGCTCTAAGGTAATTTAGTATTTTCCTTGTAATGCAAGTATTATCTTGGATGTTTGGTCAGGAAACTAATTTCTGAGGTAATGGCTGAGTGCTAAAATCTCTCTGACAAGACTTACTGACCTTTTGTATTGCTTTCAGTTGCAAATTGCACTTTTAAAATGACATATAACCATTACATGTGAGTTTCAGGAGGAAGCATGCAAATGACTTTTCCTGCTGAACACCCACTTCTGATCACTGAGAAAAGAATATTTTAGGAAAACTTGTAAACAGCTGATTTGGCCATTTTGCTTTCTCTTTTTATTAAAACTGGGAAGGATTAGATAGCATGTGAAGGGGATGAGTACTTTACAGATGTAGTTTATTTTTGAGGCTGCCAGACTGTCATGTTTAGCAGTTAGCTGTATGGAACACTGCACACATGTGTTCTTTGTTGATAAATTTCCAGTTTAAGGGTAATGCTAACAGTCAGAACTATCTCTCCTCAAAGGTTGTGGTAACTCAGAAAGGTTCCCTTCCAGAATTTTGACAGTAAAACCAGATGATGCACATCTGTGTGCCAAGAGATAATTAACCATCATAAGTAACCTGGACTATGTGAAGTAATGAAATATCAGGGGTCTACTCCTCTTCTTCCATTTTTTCCTAACTATTTTTTACCAAGCACACAGCAGACAAGGTTATGCTTAGGAAAATTGAAACATTCCTTTCTGGTCTGGAAAAATCATGCTAAATGAAAGCCTGGGGAATCCACCCCCTCTAAACATTATATATATGTTCTTGGAAATATGACAAATTTCATAAACACATTTTATATCACACATCCCTGGAACACATTAGCCTTAGGAAAATGAAACTATTATATAACCCTTTCGTTATTTTCCAGATTTGTTTTTGATTTGAGACCAAATCACCAAATCTACACAGACTGATTTTTCTGAAAGAGGAGGAGTTGGAAACATCCACTCCTTTATTACAGGGGGAAGAGGCAGAGGTAGAAGGGTGTTGTTGCTGGCACAAACCTCACTGTTGATACCTCAGTCAGGGTCATTACGTTTGCTCTCCTCTTAGTGCTGCAGATTACAAGCAGATCCTATTTCCTCTTCCAGCTTCTGCCAAAGTGTTGAGGTTTGAAATAGGCAGCCAGGTGTCGCTTGCAAACTGTGCTGATGCCAGCCTTACACAACAGCTGGGGGAGAGCTGTAATTAATGTGGCTCAAGAAAAAGAAAGGAGGGAATAACCACCACTTTTTTGTTCCACAGGCTGGCTGAGAAAGCAGACTGACACAGTTCCGTTAGTCGTTGTCCCAGTTATGTGCTAATGTTGCTCACACCTTGTTTTAATCAGAAATCTGCAGAAAATGGGAAAATCTGCCCTCATAATTGGGACAGCATGCTGAGGGTTGCTAACAGAATGCTAATGCTAACAGCATTTAGCATTTGGAGTTAAAAGCAACCTTTTCAGAGTTGGAAGGTTCAGCCAAACAATAACAATAACAAAGGGGCAAACAATAACAAAGTGCACTTCCAGGCTAGCAGGCACCTGGAGCGCTGTATCGCTCCTGATATTTCTGTGGTAGGTTCCCAGTCTGCAGAGGAGCACAAGCCACAGCTCCTGTAAGAGCTGCAAGATTTAATTTGTTGGTTTGAAGTAATCAGAACTCACAGAATTAGAAATTAGTGCAATGGTCATACCATTAATACTCCAGATTATGCTGTCCTTTGGTCATATTTGTTTAAGAAACTGGGCAAAAGATCTTGGTTAAGAAAAGGGAAATTGCTGGCAATGGCAAAGATACATTCTTAACACATGGGGGGTTTTATGGTCTTAAAGTAACTGGATTAGAGTCCTACATCATTGCAGTTCAATATGATGGACCACAGTTCAATTTATCATTGGCAGCACCCAAAAAAAGAAAACAGACTTGCAAAAGATATAATGAAATCTATTCTGATTCAACATTGCTACTGTTAGCTCATTCTCCATGTAGTAGCTTGGTAAAATGTAGATTACATGACATTAACATGGTTTAGAGTTCAATATCTACCACCAATTGTCTATAATTTTGAGACATCCTGATTTTGATTTTTGGCAGATGCTAAAAAAACCTTCAGCTGTGAGTGGAACAAAAATTTTCGTGTCATCATTTTACCTGCTGCAATAATTTACAAGCCTATCCCTTCTTCTACATATCCATGATAATACACCTTGTACAGAAGGAGAACTGGGCACAGATGTGATTCCTGCTCCAGAACTGTTCTTTTTACTTCTGTAGCTTCAGGTCAGGCTGTTGAGGGCAGTGTGGCTGGGTGCGGAGGATGCTGCAGCCCCAACCCTCGGTGTGCTGCCCATCTCCAGCCCAGGGGATGCCAGGCTTCTCCTGGAGGGATGGCTCTCTGGGGCTGTGCTTGTCCCAGCAGTGCTGTCCCTGTGGCAGAGGTGCTGTGTGGTGGCTGCTGGAGGACAGATACTTCCCTGGGGGTTTTCTTTCTTCCATTGACTCTTTTGATGCACAGGGTTTGTGAAGCTTTGCTTTCTGTCCTCTCTACAGTTTCCTTGACAAGAGACATTTCATCCCTGGGAAAATCTGTAAAGGATTTCCACAGAATTTCCTGATTTTTCTCCATTCAACACAGTCAGACACTTTGTTTCAGGGAAATAAGATTTACATATTTATATGTGGTGATCATGCTGTATAAATAAATTGAAATATGGCTAATCATGAGATAACCTCCACATGCAGTAAACAATTACAAATTACAGGAATCAGAATGTCCCTTCTGTAACTACAAGTGAGAGAGGGAGAGGTCTGCTAACCCTATCTTAAATGCTGCAAGGGTGCAAAGAGGAATGAGATCTACCTTTGGCTGCAGAGTAGCACATCTTTCACACAGAGGTGCAGTAAATTATATTTTTCATTTATATTTTCAAACAGTCATTATTTTTTCCCATCTTCTCTTTCATAGGAAGGGTGCTTTGAATTTTGGTTTGAGGAAACCTAACCTACTTCCAACCACTGCTTTTCTTTATTTATTTTCACTTCAGAGCCAATCTTGTCTCTGAGCTTGCAAAGTGGAAGCCTCTGCCTGTTTCATGTCAACATGACAATGGAAAACATGATATAACCCCCTCCAACAACAACCGTTTGTTGGCTTTAGTTTGGATAAACTTCAGCTCTGGGACTTCTGGCTTTGTTTAGTTTAGCAGAGGAGATTCCTTTCAGATTAGCTCAGAGACTACTTCCATTTTCTCCCATTTACGTCAAGCCCTTCATTTAAACATGAACTATCAGAATGAGGATGAAAATGGTACCTCCTCTGACAATGTCTGCACATTTTTGTCTCACTTTGATTCACACAAGTCCTCCATGAAGAGATGTGTGCCAGGGAGGAGAAAGCATGCACAGGACTTGGAACAGGAAGAATGTGAGGGCAATGAAAATATGTATATTTCAAGACTGAATGTGGTTTTTTGTTTTAAAGCCTAGGCCTTCTCCTACAGCTAAAGGGGCACCCAAATGACTGTCAGGAAATGAGGGATGTGACTTGTAGATTTCAGACTTTAGCAGAGCTTGGCCTTCAGCAAAGTGCAAAGCTGTCCACAGCCACTGGAGACACATCCCTTTCTGCTGTCGGATTTCTCTCTCAGGTCGCTGTGCATGTCACCCTGGAGAGTGGCACGGGCACCTCTGCTCTCCTGGCAGGTGAAACCTTTCCTCCCATGTGCAAACTTCCTATGGGCTGCTAGGGCAGCTTCAGGCACCGCTCTATTCCCAGCTCCAGCGCTGCAAAGGGCAGCAGAATCACAGGAACATCCCGGGCACGTTTTGCAGCAGTAGATATGAAAGGATGATCTGTGTCTGGAAAATACTTCCCACAGCAATTCAGCTCTGGCAGTTCTTGGAAAACTTCTGGACATAATTAGTTCCCACTGAAACTCCCTGCAGTTCACGCCCAATGACCAGTCGGTGCATTAGAAGGCTGGCTGTGGCAAGCAACCTTTTTTCCCTCTTCTTTCCCTTTGTGCTGCTTCTTCTCTTTTCCTTCTTTCCATTTTCTTTTAGGAAAATAAGCAACAACAAAATTGCATCCCTTTTTTTTTCAAAAAGACAAGAAAGAAACAATTGCTCCTCCGAACAGAGTTAATGGGAAATATGGGAAGCATCGCTCATTGTTGCTTTGATGTTCACTGTAACAACCATGCTGAGCATCAAAGGAGAATAAACTACATCCCCCATGCTTTCTTCAGCTATAAGCAGCAAAAATAGGATTCATATTTTCTTGGAAAACACTTTTATGTTCTTGAGAGCCTCTTTAAAAAAAAAAAATTCCATCTTCTCTGGTTTTGTCTTTAAATCTACTGTATGGTGTTTGCTTGTTTCCCCACAGAGCAGTAGTCATTGCGTGCCAGCTGTTTAAGAGAAGAATGTCCTAGTGAAAGCAAACAATGGGCTGTGTAGTGGGAATTGCAAATCTTTGGAAAGAGTAATTGAAATCTGCTCAGACATTTTGAAGATTCTTTGCACAGTATTCTAAGGCTGTTGGTGGCTTAGCTGTTGGCAGGGTGGTCCTCTTTGTAGATCCCTCTTTTTTGTATGAACAGAATAGCATTAATAGGGAGCAGTGGGGGAAAGAAAGAAGAGAAATTTTCCAAGTCCAACCGATTATTTCAGAGCAGCTGAAGAGAGAAAGATTGCTGTAAAAGTGAAGAATCCAAAAAAAAAGTGAATTGTACAGAGCCTTTTCATTTATCAGGTGTTCCCTGGCTCTAACTCTTCCACTCATACCTTTTAAGGGCTGCAGCAGATAAGCTGTGCTGGATCGCATTGTGTCTGCTGCAGATGTTCCAGCCCTCCTGGGCTATGTGGTGCTGTTTATTCTCACCCTGTGCCAGCTGGGATTGTTGCTGCACAGAGCAGGGAGAGCTAAATGTGGGCCAGGCCTCAGGCAGCCACTTCAGTAGCAAGGCTGCTGACCTCTGATGCTAATAAAAAGCCAGCTCTCTGCTTGTAGGCTCTTCGTTGCACCAAAAGTGTGAATTTTCACCTCATAAGGGAATTAGTTAGGAAGATCCATAGGTCTTTGTGCTTGAGAAATGGCTAGGCATAAAACTTGATATTTAAAAGTGGCTCCAAAATTAAGTTGTCTTTGGTACCCTGAGAAAACCCTCACAATACTTACTTTAGTAGCCCTAGGAGGCTGACAATAACAGCATTGTATCCAGGGTACAAATAGCCATTTAATATCCTCTATGAGGCAGATTAAGAAGAATTTCAAATACTGACATCTATATCCAACAAACTGTCCAAAATGGATGTGGGGTGAATTAGTACAAACTGGAACAAGGAATGAATGAATACAAACTGTTTTGCAGATGAAACTAGGTTAATGATGCTCTATGCATTCAGAACCCCACCACAACCTTCTGAATTACAAATACCCTTAATTTATTGGCAGCCAAAGATATGATTCTTTTCTTTAGACAGTATGCCAGAGCACTTTAATCCTTCACTGGAATATGAAATGCAAGAACCAAACCCTTCATTTACTTCCAACTTCTGAAATTACAGGGAAACCAATAAAATCGTGCCGGGACTAAGGCTAGCGTAGAATTTGCCCCCCTGCTGCTTTACTCATCTCAGATGTAAATTCACTATGGCTGTGGAGTTATATTGGGGTGACTTTGTCCAAGGTATCTGAAAATATAAATGCTATTACCACATGTACTGTACTGCTATTGTAACATTTCCCATCTGCTCCAGCCTCAGGAGAGAAGCTTTGATTCAGGCTGATCTCTTCCAAGGCAAACCACAGGAACAGCATTGCATAAATCTGTTAGCCCTCTTACAGAGCTGAGGGGAAAGAGAGGATCATGTCCCACTTGAAATATTAATTACCTGCCAAAAATTGTTTTAATTACAAATTCAGACAGTGCAAAACAAAAGTCATACTTTTTTTCCCCACACAATGTTTAGGTTTTATCATGCCAGAAGTTTAAAGCATCATTAATCAAGTAGTTACAGTTCACTGTTTTACATGAGGTGCTATGTAGACCTAGCTTTAACAAATACCAACTGTCATTCGTTCCCTTTCTCTTATCAGATCAAAAGCTGCATCTCTCTTGATGCTTTGGATGTTTCAGAGTGGTGTAAAATCTGGGAAACCTGTGCACAATGACTTTTCCAGGTTTTCTTTATTCTTCCCAGGACATACCTACTGTAAGAAATCTCTCAAAGAACCCTCCAATGTTATGAACTCTTCCTGGCCCTAGATAAAACCAGGAATGCAGAAGTAATGTCTTTGAGCTTCACTGTGGGAGTGATTTTTCCTTTTTTTAAAGTTGGGCAAAATCTGTATTTTAGTAAATTTTTCTCCTTAACTGATCCTAATAATGTTGAGCTTTGTTTTTCCTTAGAAATAAGTTAGGGCAGCTTCTTACAGAATATAATTGGAAGTGGTCAAGTGCTCAAAATTATTACTTTGACACTTGGATTCTGACTCTAGAAGGCTTCATTGACTGCCCAAGGAATGAGCAGGATGCATGTTTAAAGCAACTAACAGATCCATTAGATCATCAGAAATTATATTAGAACTTGAATTTATATCCATTTTTGCTTAGTTTGAGACACAAGTCTTTATGTCAAGAATTTGGTATCATTCACTCTATAGAAAAGAAGCCCATTAAAATCATACAACTGCAGAGTAGTATTAGAATTTATGCCAGCATTACAACTAAATAGCCACAAATGAAGTTCTTGCAGCCTGTTGCTTACTTTTAGCATGACACCAAATGGCACAGAAAGTGATGTGCCAAAAAATATTGTAATGTAAGAAGAGAGGGGATGGAAAAATCTCATAGGCATTTTACCAATAATTGAAGAGTAGCTGAAGTATGATGCAATGGTCCCTGTAAAAGGCATTGAGTGCATTCAATTATGATGAAATATCGTCTTACTGTGTGTCCTGCTCTAAAGCAAATTGTTACCCTTAGTAAAAGAATTGATCTGTCAGGCACTGAAGAGTTTCAGTTACCACCGGAATAACTAGGAGTTGACATTTTTTAGATCTGATTCAAAGCCCAGTTAAATCAAGGGAGGTTCTGATCAGGCAGTGACCACCCTTAATCAGGGAGGAATTATCTGAATTCTGCAGCTTATGGCAAAAAGAGGTTGATCTCTATGAAAAAGACAGAAGCATAAATATAATTGAGTCACAGAATCAGCCTGTTGAGAGGGGACACTGAGGGGAAATCCCAGAATAACCTCTGAAACAGATGGTCATTCAGGAATGACTTCCTCCCATGCAAAGGGAGATTTGGCCCATGATGTTGTCAGGGAACAAAGGGGGTATAACTGTCTCTTGAATCCATCAGAAGTTTTTCCTCAAGATGACTTTTATGAGCTCAGGAACAGACAGCAATTCTGTGGGCAGCCCCAAGGAAGAAGCAAGGTGATAGATATAGAGCTCTGTCCTGCCCCTTGTATGACTCAGCTTGAAATGAAAGTTCTGCCAAAAAACAACCCTCCCCAGCTAAAACAGCAAAGAAACCGCCTTGCACTTTGTTTGCTTTTTACCAGTTTTGAAACAAGCGAGTTCTTTTGCCACGGTTTCTCATGCCAGACTCCAGCTGGAGCAGTGAGGCTGTTGTGTAACACCATCTCTGATGGGATACCTCTGGTCACTATTTCCTTGCAGCACTGCTGAGGCAGGGTGACCTTTGGAACCTGTATGAAGAACATCATTCCAGGGTGTCAGCATGCGTGCCCAAATGGAGCAATTTGTGAAACATAAATTTTGGGACAGGACAGTGGGACAGAATCAGCTACTTTAGACCACATTACCTTTTGAGAAGAACAGCAGGCCTCTGAAGGTAAAGCAGAAAAAACAGAGTTTTTAAATCACACTTTGAAAGATTAGAAAAAAGCCAATAATCTGCAGGGAAAATAGAGGCCTTTTGTGTTTTACTTGGTAACAAATGTGCTTAGGATATATTCTAATCCTGATATTTCTAAAACTTTTTAAAATTATATTTCTAAATGCTGCAGAAAGGTTGTGGCATTTGTAGCATATAAAGATAAATGAAAGGAACAAGAAATGAGTTGTTTAATATGCAAGCACTTGTTTATACCGATACAGGCCTATTTGTTCCTTATTTATTTTGTCATCTGACATAGAGACTGGGTGGGTCTTGAGGCAGGGACAGTTTGGCTATGTGACACAGAGATCCTTTGCCTGAGGATCCAGACTCTTCTATACATTGCCAGAGTGACTCCATCCTGCAACACCTCTGGCAGACAAGTACAGAATTATGCTTAACCAGAATTCTTTTAAGCAGCTTTCTCTTTCTTACTCGGCATCTAAAAAGAGGGGAAAACTGGGACTGGTGCTGCAGCAGAACTGTTCAAACGCCAGCTTTCTTGGCAGACAAGCATCCCTAGAAGTAAAAAAGCTTCAGTTCCATTCTGAAAGCACAGGATGTAGCTGTCCTTTTTGATGTGAAACTTGGGAAATCTGTGAACCATTCATTCACACTCCTTTTCCATTCCACCTGATAGCAGTTCTTCCTGCTACAGCTCACGAAGCACAAAAGGATTTTTAAGGTTCACCCACTCTGGTTTTTCACAGTCTGCATTTGAGTGTTTTATAGATTGAGGTTTCATTACCTTCAATCACATGTGGACAAGCCTTACAAAATGTTACATCAGTACTAATAAACCTGAAAATATTCTAACAGGTACGGATACACAGACTGGCCCTTATGTCCTCATGCACTGTGTAAAGTGGATTCCAATAATTAGCTGTTTAAGACAACTCTAGCTGAGAGAATGACTGAAGGCCTCACAGTTGGAAAAACCCTGACTTGTTAAACCATTTCTTTTCCTTTTTTCCCACATTTTTTCCTGACTCCTGTGACCCAGACAGGACTTCAGCCCTTTCGAATACTCAGCACTGACCTGACACGCCAACAAACCAGGCCACCCCGGCTCCTGCAGCCAATTCATTCATTAGGAGAGTCTGCTTGTTTCCATTACTAATGATGGGATGGAATGAGTGTGTTTGGGTTTCTTATAAACATCATGATAATACCAGACAGGGAGCCCAAATCATTTGCCTGGAGGTAGACGCTGTGGCATTCTTTTCTGCTCAGGAAATGGAAAGCAGCATTGCTGCACATGCTGGGGTGGATTTCTCCACCAGCTCTGGTACGGGAGAATGACAGCATTTCCATTGAAAATAGACAGCATATCTCCTTTCTACTTTGTCCTTTGCTTAAACACTGTATCAGACAGTGCTGAGATACGCAATTAACTGATGCATTTACTACAGGAGAAATGTAAAACAAGTTTTGAAGTAGTCATCCTCTCAAGCAAATGACCAAAACTAGGTCAGGGTGAGGAAGCACAGGCTTTGTACAGTTAAAAAGTAGCAGAAATGCCCTGCTTGGCTTCATCAGGCTTTGGATTCTGACAAAGTTAGAGGCAAGGCCTTCTTCATTGTGGTGCTTTAGCCTTTACCAGATTCACATTAAATACAGCAGGAATTGTTTGTTTGACTCATTGTGTTTGTGATCAGATTCTCACAGACCAAAGCTCCTCAGTTTTGATTCCCAGGCTATCATCAGGCAGCTGCTGGAGCATCATGAGTCACCCCTGTGTGGACTATTGCCCTCTCTGAGGCAGAACCAGACAAGTTCAAGATGTTTTTTAATTTCTAACCCTTTAGTCACATCTCTGCAAATGGGTTATGTGAGTCTGCTACTAATGCAATAGCTGGACATTGGCTTTGTCTGAAATGGAAAAGCCTGTGGTTTTTGAGGATACTATTAGGGAATTTTTTCCTGTTGCCATAAAACTGTGGTTAAGTCATGATCATGGTGCTTGCACAAATGCAAAGCCAAAACCAGCTACAAAACAGGTCATTTTCTCATGTGATAACAAATTCCCCTTCACCTCACTGGGATTGGGATTATGTCCCATATGACATCTGTCATCATTCAGACCATGTGACAAAGTCCATCTTTGTTTTCCCTTGTATACATTTGGGCTCTCCTATGTACCACACTTACAGGTCCTTTGGAACTAAATTGTGATTTTCCTGTCAGCTTTCACTATTGGTCTGCTTATGGACAGCTGCCAGTCTTCTTAGAATGGGAAATAATTCAAAACCAGCATATGACAATTATTGTCTTGCCTTTTTTTTGTTTTATTCACTATTTAGGCTGGCCTGGGGAAGTGCTACTCACAGCAAAACCTTTAACAACATGAGTGCTCAGTAAACAGCATAATTTTAAATTAAAACAGGCTTCCAAATATTAAACTATTTAACAGTGCTCCAGAGATTGACAGGGCTTCCAACAAAGCATTGCAGTAAGTGCCACAAAAGTGAAGTGCTGAACAGCCATCATATTTAGGGCTTTGGGAGGAAGAATAAGATTTTGCATTGCCAAAGACAAATACTGTTGAGTTCTAATACTTTTTAAATCTTAGGCAAACGTGTATGTTTAGGAATCAATAAGAAAAGCTGGCTAAGACAAGTATGTGACTGTTATACCACAAGTCTAGAAGCAGACAAGTCAGCTTCTTTATAACCTCGTTATTCCTGTGTGTTACTCGCCAGTGCTTTAGCACAAATCAGCTTTCCAAAGGATTTTGGAGCTAACAGTTAATCTTTATGAGCAATGCAAAATGCATTATGTCACAACATGCTGACACACAGATCTACATCTGAGCACGGATGGAGTGTCTTTAACACACTAAGTCTTCCCAGATGTAAGTTTCCTTTGGAAATCTGTTTAATACTTTCATTCTGCCAAAGGCCGCAGCAGTTTTCATTGCAGCTCTCCTAGCTTACTTATTAATTCATTTAACAATGTCCAGAAAGTTAGAAGCAAATATGAATATCATTAAATCCATATGTCTACAAATTTTTGTCATCTTCCTGTTAAATGATGCCATCTACTGTAGCGTAAGTGAATGACAAGCTTGTAAAAATGCAGAGAAATCTCCTCTATTTCCGTATTAATGTAAAATTATCAGTCGTTTAGACATATTTTAAATTTCCATGTGTTGTATTGATATTGTTGAATAATATATGGCAGGTGAGTATTCTCAGTGGGAAAAATTTGGCACTGACAAAAGACTCTGTTTCTGTCCTGAGAACTGAATCTTTTCTAACCAGCAGTGCAAAAACAGGGGGAAGATGGCCTTTTTCTGCTCCCCATTGGAGCTGTCCTCTTCAGTGTAAGGCAGCAGGATCACACCTCTGAAAATAACAAAACAACAAAAGAAATCAATGAAAGAGAAGTAAGAATGATGAAAAAATTGTCATGAAAGTTCAAATCCTTGGATATGAACTTCCTAGTGAAGAAGGACCTTGTTGTCTTAAACACATACTTTAAAAATATAGGTAGTTTTGAAAGGCTAAGCAAGTGATACTTGGAGCTGAAAATCAGAATATTGCAATTAATCAAACACATCTTTTGGGTGCAGAAAAGCGTGTATGCTCTGCATCTCTTTATATGTGTTTGCAATTCAGATAACTGTACATTAAAAGTGCAAATAGTGACAATATTCAGTTCTTTTTAGTCCATATAACGGTACTTTTATTTAACAACTATGACTTGCCATAGAGAAAAGTAATCTTTTCTCCCCGTCCTTATGATGTTTATAAATGAAGAGAGCATCTCAATGTGTGGAGCTGGGAGGTGCTCGAGCAGAGGGACAGCTGAGTTTGAACATTGCTCTGGGTGACTTGGATCTGTGCCCATCCGTGCTCTCCAGGGTGCATCCAACCAATCCTTCGAGATGGATGACAAGCTCCAACCTCCCCAGCAGCTCTGCTGACGTTCTGCCTCCCACAGCACACAGCTTTTGAGGGTTTCACATGTGCAATGAGCCACTCTATGGTTTGGTTTTTCTCTTGAGTCACTACAGAGGCTGTAAAGATTTCATTCATAACCCTTCACTTCTACGTTTCAGCCTTCTTGCTTGTCAGGAAACATTTGTCATTAGCCTTGACATGACTGGGCAGTTTGTTTTTTGCCTAAGTGCCCCCCTTGGTTTGTGAAAAGGAGAAAAATGTTTCTTGCAGAAACAGTCAGCACCTAACTAAGCAGAGAATCAGCTTATTTACCTGGCATCCACGGATATGGTTCTGTGGGGTTAGAACTGGGAAGAAAAGCAACTATTTTAGATCCTAGATTTAGCCTGGCAGACTAAGGAAGGATGTCTAGACCCTCTTCAAAGGTACACATTGTTAGGCAGTGTCCTTTGAAGCAGCAGCCTCTCATGCCATAACCCTGTGACACGTGGGTGTGAGGAGAAGGCTGTCCTGGAAATGAGCAGGTCTTCTCCATCTCTCTAGTGCAGAATATGAAGTTACTAGTGAGGCCCAAAAGGGGCAGAAAAGGAAAAAGTAAGTTTCTAAGTGATAGAGAATGTCTGATGGGAGTGAGTTTTCACATACTGTTGGAAGGTTTTCCATTTTAAGATTTTTTGTGCTGTCGAAGGTAAAATACTGGATCCCAGTTTGATATCAGGCAAAGAAAAAAATATATTGGCTTGAAAATGTTTGGAAAGGGTTTTTGAAGCTTTGTTGTGCTGGTTGTTCTAATCAAGATAGTAGTCAAAATCAACTCTTAACCATAAGGAGTGCCAGCCTTAACAAGTCAACATTTTCCTGTTTGCTTCTTTTATAATTGAATTGCAAAAATAACATAAGATGGTGTGCTTGGACATGGACAGCCTGTAGTAGGACTGAAATTGGGAAAAGAAACCCTCCTGTCCCACAGAGTGCTCTGCCTCAAGATCTGCACTCTGGCTCTCCCCTCAGGGAGCAATGAATGAATTTCATGGGTGAAATCGAGGAAAATGTCAGGTTAATACGGCCATGGAAAAGCAGCTGAGTGAGAGAGTGGGGAGGGAGGAGGGGGAAACTAAGCTCAGCTGAGTACATGGCAACTAAGGATGGGAACTGCTCAGGTACCAAACAAAAGAGGATTCGTGGAAGATGAAAAGGGAAGGTACATGTTATGGGAAAGGTGAAATGCAGGGGAAACACAAGAAGAGAGGAAACACATCTAAGTGTGCCCATTCCAAAGAACAGTGGTGTGGAATGGGAGCACACACCCAAAAACACAGAGAGTAAAAGGAAAAGAAAGAGACCAGGGTGCTAATGCAGTGGTGGAAAGATTAAAAACAAATCAAAGATGCAGGGAGGAAAAAAAAAGGGATTGCATAACCCATAGGAAGAAACTGCAATAAATTTGGGCTCAGTCTCATACTAGATAATTGTGGCCATTACAATTTGATGATATTCAGAAATTTCTGCCTGGAGCCAGAGGCAATTTTAATGTCAGTGATTTGAATTACATCTTTTGTCATTTTGTGTTTCTTTTTGAAGGGTGGTGTATAATAGGTAAATTATTCTGGTATTAAAGTTTTAAGAATGATGTAGGCACACAAATAGCTCTTTCTCTGCAATGTTGTTTTTGTAAACTGAATTATTTTTAATTATCTATGAAAATAATCTTATTACATTATTCAAGATATTCACTGATACTTATGTTTGCAATCTGAGACTTCTAATAACATCTACAAAACTTAAAATGACCTTGTAAAACTCAAATTAGATGCTCTTAGTGTTATTTTATATTGGGTTCTTAGATGACCTGGCTTCCTGGATCATGTTTTTCTAAGAAAATACCAACCCAAAATTTAATGTTTGAAGGCAGTTTTTGACAGTCATATTCATAGTCTATAACAAGTTTGATCAGTAAAACAGCTGTTGGAAGGAATTCACAAAGCCATGAATATTACAGATGAAAAATGTTTTTTTCTGAAAATAAGACTCTTGTAACTTTTGAGCAGGCCAGCTGATACAACAATTGCAAACCATTTGGGCAATTAACGTGAAGGTATCTGTCACATACGCTGGCTTCCAAAAAACCCTCTGAAACCCCTTGGTGGCAGCTATTAATGCAAGATGCTGGAGACAGGAGCTGGTGCTGGACAGATGGCTTATTCCACATCCGTGTACAAGTGCTTGTGTTGGCTCCTGGGGCCAGTGGCACTCTTGTTGGGGAGCTTTGGCACGTTTACTCTTTAGCTGCGGCAGAGAATTCGATTGGTAATTAGACAGAAACTCAGTCTGACACTAAAATTACTCAAGACAGAAGATTATCAGAGATTTAATTGGGCTTTGGATCAGCTCCAGGAGGTTTCCATTGATGTCTGTTTATAGACTCAGAGCAGACTCTGCAATTAATGTAACAGATCCCCCCAGTGCCTGAAGAGCAGCATTTAGCCTTTTACTTCACATACATAAACCAGAAAACTAAACAAACTCTCCAACAGTTTTCATGTTACTCATTTGCAATTTGGAAAACACATTTGAAATAATATCCAATGCTATTTTGTCTCTCTTTCCAGACACAGAATGTACCTATCTTGGGCAGACTTATGCTGACAGGGATGTTTGGAAACCAGAGCCATGCCAAATCTGCGTGTGCGACTCGGGATCTGTTCTCTGCGATGACATCATCTGTGATGAGCAGGATCTGGACTGCCCCAACCCAGAGATACCTTTTGGAGAGTGCTGTCCAGTTTGTCCACCAACAACAACACCACCTCCAAAGGTAAGTTTATTCTCAGTGTTGTTTCTTTGGTGTTGCTGCCTTCTTGATGCAGGTCAACCTCAATTCATTTTGGCTTAGATGATCTTAAATGCTTTTATTTTCAATGCCACTTTCTGGATTTGGGCAAATATTTAGGATGGACAATGCAGCTGAAAATATTAAGTCTTTCAGCTCAGTTTTATGTAGACAACGGGCACCAAAATAGTAGAAAGGGAAAGAGGGCAGCAATTAGCCAGTACATTTTTCAGTGTATGAAAAAGCACAGGAATAATGCAAACACTTTATTTTTGACCTCATACTCAATCTGTATCCATGAAAATAATGCCAAGACAGAAAAAAAGACAAGAAAATTAGAGAATTTTCACAGCATACTCTGAGTCTGCATTTCTCATCAACACAGTTCTACATCATCACTGAGTGAATTTCCTTGTGCAGGCTTATTGCTGACTTAATGCCATGGTAAAGGAAAGGTGATTATACTGTACATACCTAATTTATCACCATCTTTTTATAGGCACCAACATTATACAAACCAGTTGCAGTAACTTAGCCTCAGGAAAATCAAGGATGTTAGTACAGGCCAAGCTCCCTGCCTGAGTGCCTCAGTGAGTGAGCCAGCTATACTGAGCTCTCAGCTTATCTGAACCAGTGCTTAAGATCTGTGAGATTCTGTTGAAGTACCTAAGTTGCCACTGACACATCAAAGATCCTTATCAAGACAATAAGAGATGTGTGAAGAAGAGAGAAGATGCATTTCTGCAGCTCTGTAGCACATCTATTTAAACATGGAATGTCACACACAAACACGTCACACACTGCTATGTCACACAGATATGTCACCTAGTCTTGTTTGCACCACACTAGTGCAACTCCACTGCTTCCAGGATCACCTGGGCTACTTCACTGAACATTTTGAGAGGTGGAAACGAGTGGTATAGACAAGCATGCTGGAGATTTAAGTATACCTCCCTCTCTTGTGTTTGAAGACTCCTCAGTTCTGGAGTTCCTGACAATGAAGAACATGTGGACTATTCCTCCAGCCTCTCTCTTTGATGTAGGAGTTTGGTCAGGCCATTGGAAGCTGTTCTGATGACCCTGGGTGGCGTGTAGGGAAATGCCTCCTTGAAAGATCCAAGATCATTTCAGCTGAATATTCTTTACCACTGCTAGCAGCTGAACACAAAAATTGAAAATCCAGGTAGTAACATGTAACTGAATTATTAACTGAAAAATGAATAAATTGGAGCAGTAGATCTGAGAATTTAAAATTCGCTCATCACACTTCGCATGCTGGACTGAGAAGGACACCAGAAAACTGTCACAGCATTCCATAGTGGATTTCCATCCCCACTGCACTCAATGGCCAAGCTGCACTGACTTCACTAGTGCCATGTTTTTGCCTGCAGGGGAGGTGTACTTCCGTGGATGATCCAAGCAAATGCAAATGGAACTAGACTGACCAAAGACCTACAGCTTTTAAATATGCTGAATAAGAATCAATGGAATTCATGTGATAAAACTATACTCAAATGTTTAAGTGCTTTGCTCTTGTGTAGGTGTGCAAATTTTTTGTTTTATTTTGATTCTCTTTTTAAATTTAATTAACTTTCATTCTTTTTTCTAGACTCCTGGTGTAGTCGTCCGAGGCCCCAAAGGAGACCCTGTAAGTGCAGCTTCTCCCCCGCTCAAGGAAACAAACAAAATCAAGACCCCATTCCTTTAGTGCTATATATCCCATTCACGCTGCCAAGATATCCTGCTCTCATTGATGTCTGCACTGTCTGCAGCAGGACTGTACCATATGGTTATTTTGAAATAGAACTTTAGCTTCAACAGCACTCGCAAAAATTTAAACTGGAAAAACATGGAGTTAAATCCAGACTGTATCACATTTGTTAAGTTTTGTTGTATTTCTTTACAGAAGGAGAAAAAAAAATCTATTGGACTCCACCAGCAGTAATAATCTTAGATTTAGGAACTGAATGGCTAAATATTTCTAATGTGTTTGATTATATATCAGCTGTAATAAGGTTCCAGCAACCAAGTGTTTCCATGTGTGAATTTTGTCTGTCTTCCCTGAATGTTTGGTTGTGGTCTTGTTTAGCACAGGTTTCCCACCACAGACACACAGACTTTGTTACAAATGGAAAGTTTTGTCCCTCAATGTCCTTGCAGTTGGAGGCAAGTGGCAATGTCTGTATCTGCTCTGTTTGTGTCTTTGCAGGGTTCTCCTGGAATTCCAGGCAGAAATGGTCCCCCTGGCCCACCAGGACAGCCAGGAAGCCCTGGAGCTCCTGGGCCCCCTGGAATCTGCCAGTCGTGTCCCAGTATAAGTGGAGGTGTAAGTCTTTGTTATGTTCTACTTCTGCCTTGGTACTCATTACCATGCAAAGCAATGCTGTTGTCACCTGTCCCTTGCACCTTCCCAGGTGCTTTGCTTGGGGTGGCATCACCCCATTTGTGCCTTTGGAAAACAGACCTGGGTGGTAGGTGGGGTTTTGCTGTTGTTTTGGAGGTTTGTCTGTAAAACTTCTCTGGAGCGCAATTAAATCTCTGCCTTTCCTTATTTTTAAAACTTGTGGGGCCAGATCTGTTGAAGGACTTACATAACTCAGAAATAATCTGATCAGAAAGAGTGTGATGGAGGATTTCCTCATAAGCTTAATGGTTAGGGAACTCTCCTACTTTCCTGTATTTCATCGATTCATGTTTAATAATGGAACATTCCAATGGGACCAGACTGAAGCACTGCTCCTCTGCTCGCAGGGAAGTGCTTTGCAAGTACTCTTTGTCATGGAGCCTCTTTATTTCTGGCTCACTGATTGCTGAATTCATTTCAGAAGGGCTGGGCAGACTCAGCGAGAGAGTTAATTGTAACTATAGTTCATTAGCACTGAGCCCCAGGCAGGGCTTTGTTAAGAGGTGACATTGTCATCCAGGCAGGCCACCAAGCCCAGATTTACAAGATGGGACTTCTTTAGCACAAAGCTGTTAAAAATTGTATGTTAGAACAATTGCTACTTTTGAATATAGGCCACTGATTGTAACTTCCTTATACGTGTCCCACTCCCAGGTAAGCTAGAAACTGAGGAAAGATGTCTCATCTTTATTTAATACTGAAAGGGATTCTTGCACCAGGTCAGTGCAGGAGCTGGATCCACAGTGGTTTGGGGGAGCAGGCAGAACACAGCATGTGTTCAACCCTTCAACCAGTGGGCCATTAATTCATCACTGCACTAATGCCACATCATGTGACCAAGTCTGCTCATGTGAAATGAGTCATTCATTAGGCTCAGGTAAAAGAAATCAGGAAAATAATAATATAATAAACAGCTGTGTTCTTTAGTGCAACAGAAAATATTTCATCAACTTCCTTGAATGACAACTAAGCCCAGCAGAAAAGAGACAGACAGAGAAAATGGGGAAAGAAGCTTAGAAGGAGTCAAACCAGAGTAAAAGGAGAGAGAAAGGTAATTTTGTGGTTCAGCTGAGGCCCAGCTGTCAAGAAGAAAAGTGGATGTGCCCAGCCTAGGGAGCTAATGCCACCATGACCTCAGAAGGGAGACATTCACTGGACCTCTCTCATGTAAATGTATGATATGGCAGCTATATGTCAAACTGGTACTACTCAGCAGATAAAAATGAGTTATTCCCATGCATTTGCCATACCAATGTAAGAAAAGACTTATTTGATTTGTAGCAATCACATTTTTTTTCTTTTTTTTTCTTTTCTTTTCTTTTTTTTTCTCTATTTCTTTTACAGAGTTTTTCTCCACAGTATGACTCCTATGATGTGAAGGCTGGTGGAGCTGGTATCGGGTACCCACAACCCATTGTAAGATGATTAAACCTTTTTTCTGTCCTTTCTCTTTTTTAAAGAACAAATTTTCTGCTTGTAGATTATACCTTGGATGTGTATGTATCCTGATTTTAATCTAACAATATAAGTTTTTGTTTAATTATTGCCTGCAAGTTGAATGTGATGTGAGGCACCAGTTTGTTCAGCAATACTACTCAGGAAAGTAGCTGTAGATTATCTAGATTTTTCACTTTCTTCAGCTTCTTACCTTCCTTTTCCTGATCTCTGTGTGTCATTCACCTTCATATGCTATCTAAACATTTTTCCCTTTCTTCCTCATGTACATTTTTCAATTATCTTCTTGATATTCTTCCACTAATTGCTTCCCTTCCTTCCAACAATTTTTACCTCTTTCACTGCCTTTAATCTTCCTTTGCCCACTCAGTATCATTTATCTTTACTCAGTATGATAACTCCATACTTGCTAACTTTTCCACAATTCAAACTTGCCAGATAACAGGTGAATAAACCCTTCTTATAAACTTTATTGATTCCAAAACTCAATATTTTAACCTTTTCTTTTTGCAATTACCATTTTTTTACCCACAGCTACTCATACTGTGTACTAAGGATGCTGTATTTTCCTGCTAGACCTGGTCTGAGATTTTCAGGTTCTTAAGTGAGAAAAGGCATGGACTGCCTCACAGAGTTATACCTGAGCTGTGCTTCATGTGTGATATAAATCTGAATGTTGCACTTCATGATTCTCCTTTTAGGCACTGGAATTTAGAGATATTCAGCATGAAGTATTCTTGATTCAGGCAATCTGCTACATAGAGGGTGTGGTGAATTCCTGTTACTGGAAATTGGCTGTGCTTCACTCAGAATAATCTTTATTTTCAGCCCAATTCTTCATGACATGGTTTGGGTATTACATATCAAGGCAAGAAGGCAGGAAGGAAGGGGTTCCATCAGATCATCTTGTGAAATAAAGTTTACTAATCACAACAGCTCTTTTTCCTGAAATATAGTCATTATTTACTCACCTTTATTTTAATCTGTTTATTCCTACCTCCTTCATTTGCTCATGTGATCATCCATGCACTGGTCTTCTTCAACCATCCATTTTTGTCTTTGTTTATTCATTTATTCATATTCACTCCTCACAGTTTTCACCCACAGCTGCCATACCATCTACATTCTTCTTGGGATGTGTTGAACCAGGCAGGTAACCTCCAGTTAACAACTGTGGTTACTCCTCTCTATTTTGGCTCTTTCCCTGAAAGTGATTAGCGATTTCTTGTCTTCTGACTCCTGGGTTAAAAAGCCCCACCAAACTACTTTATTGGGCACCCTAGAACATCTTCAGGGCTGTCTGTATATTTTCAGGTCATAAGGGCTTTTATATTGCATCATGGTATACACTACCTCAAAGTAAGTACCAGCAGTTACAGGCAGATGTGACTGAAATCACTAGAGCTAAATAATGCTTATAATTAGCATTACACAGACTAATTTCTTCATTATTTCATAAATTTTCAACTTAAATACTCCTAATGAATAAATATCCAAACTGCAATAATTTGAAAGACTGGCAAAACGATAAAATGTGGTAGCAACACTGGCCATGTGTGGTTACCATGCCTGGTATTTCCTCAATCACACATCTCTCCATTGCTGCATTCCCATGGCTTTACACCATTTGTAGTCTGATTTTGTCCTTTCCACCACAGTTTCTCTTCACTTGCTCATGTAACCTCCACATGCTGTCTTTGTCTCATTCCACCAGTGCACATTCTCTAACTGAAGGATACTCATCTGCTCACAGTCTGGAGGTGCTGGCAGCAAGCACACCCCTAACTATCAGTTTATCTCCTCAGTGTGTAACTTGAAAAAAATTATATCTCATTTGTTTGTAGCCTTCTGTGTAATTGATTGATTGCTGTTGATGAGCTGATGGCTTTAATTCTGGTTGGATCTATAGTTACCTTATCCCAAATGAGTTCTAACAATCAACAGGCACTGCTCGTTGTATTCACACATCGGAGGCAACCCCATTTCCCAAAGCCTCACAGCTCTGCCTCTGCCTGTGCTTCTTGTCCTAGAAATTAGTGAATACTGAAATGGATCACTTTTTTAGACAAAAGACTACTGTGAACTAATATTATTTATTTTTGTAGTATAGTAGTGTGCTGTCCTATATATGCCAGTATACTACAGCAATACTGATAATCTTGTACTATGAAAATGAGGTTCATGTAACACCTGTGATATGTGACCTTTTCTGATCCAATATGACAATATCCTGTGAAACACACTATGTGCAATATTATCTGTGGAATATTCTGCCAGTACTGCAGCACACAGTGATCCTCATGTTGTCATTTTGGCTGAAGGAAACACATGAAGAGTTTATTTAACAAAAAAAAGCTTTTTTATAGAACCCCCTATAGCTGCGTAGACCACTGTGCTAACTTTTTAATGTTTTCTGTTTTGCAATTTCAAATACTTTTGTCGTTGTTGCTACAGGAAGTAGAAATATTGAGGGTTTGGTTAGTCCAGACCTCATTTCTTTCTTATGGCTCAGTACTGTTAAAGCTCAGAAAAGGTTTCACTGGTGAAAATGTTTGCCTTACTGACAACAGCAAAAGTATGGCCTTAATTCAGTATATCTCTAAGTCATGAGAAATCTCTTGTGTTGGGCTAATTAAGCTCAGTCACAAGGCAGAGACACTGACACTCATTTACTGTGTTTAACAAATTCTGTTCCACTTTCTATTCTTCCCCTTCAGGCAGCTGAAAAGCAGAGCTGTGAGCATCCCTCTGGGGTCTAGAGAAGGGCAATAGTGACTCAAATATGAAAAGCTGCAGCTCTGAAAATACCTTGGGGGTATGTTAGCCAAGCCTGCAAGGAGCAGCCCAGTGAAGCCTTTTCAGAAGGGACAACTAGACAATGTATTTCTTCAGCACAGTGTGAATATGTTACTGCTTCCTTTTCACTGCACCAAGTGCAGGCCACCAAGGATTTTTCTCTGAACTAATTATGTAAAAATTTATTTCACAGTTATTGATGATTATTGCAACCTTATTAAGCTTTATAGCTATATTACATTAATGTAAACTACTGTCTTTTAATCTACACTATAGAGTGGCTTTCCAGGACCCCCTGGCCCCAGTGGCCCCCCTGGCCCACCAGGTCATGCAGGTCCCCCTGTAAGTAAAATCAATCTTCTCGTAATCACCTTGTATTCTTTAATATGAGCTCCTCCTTTTCTCTGTCATAAATATTAAGTACCTTTTCAACTGATAAATCTGGATACTATGTTGAAGAATTTTATGCATAAATTTCATCTTGGGCTGTACCATCACCAAGGCTCAAGAACTGAGGGCTGTGCTGGCTTAAATCCTTGCAACCCCTTGAGATCTCTGCAAGTCCATGGGGTGCCAGCTAACATTATTTGAAGACATGCCACTGCCTGCCATCCTGTTAACATTCCAAAATGTTTATCCATGCAAATATTTAACAGGAGCTAAAGGAAGTGGGAGATACACATTCAGTGAACACACCAAGGGTCTGAGTTTTTCAACATCCATCTCCTTTTAGAGGAGCAGTTTAATGCTGTTTTCATGGAGGCATGTTCTGCCTGGTTCTGGTAATTTCACCTTCGATCATTTGTTGACTAATCTGACCGCAATTTTCCTTACAATTCTGAGATTATCAAATATATCAGCACCATTAAATGATTACTTGTAGTCGTTCACATTTTAACTGAGTTTTTTGTTGCATTCCAGGGCTCTGCTGGATACCAGGGTTCCCCTGGAGAACCAGGACAGCCTGGCCCTCCCGTACGTACCCATTCAGTACCATTGTACCATGATCCTCAAAGCACAAATCTGTGGCACCACTGCAGTGGATGGAAATTTTGCAGTCCACCCTGGCTGTTTGCTATGATGCATGCCAAATGTCCAAGTATTTATGATGCCTAAAGCAATTTTAGTTTGAAAAAGTCTGAATATTTTTTTATGGTAGTTAACATTAATTCTTTTTCTACAGGGACCTCCAGGCCCTGTTGGAATGATTGGCCCAGTTGGTCCACCAGGAAAAGATGTAAGTTCACTATAATTCATCCAGTTATTAATGAATAGGAAGAAAAAAAGTTCATGAAATTACAAGACAACAGAGCACATTCATACCATTGCATTTTAGAATTTCAAACATCTCCCTGTTTCTCTGTTTGACAACATGACTTTGAGAAAGTAAATTTGGCTCACATTAGGTCTGGCTGTCCATTCCATAAAAGGTTCAATTTTAGCAGGCATATTGATTGATTAAAAAAACAAACAAAAAAAAAGAAAAAAACCACTCAAAAAAACCCCATAACCCCATGACACATGCTATTTATTTGGTACAAAATAAATTAGGAGTTATAAAGAAAATCAGACAGTAGTGGTAGTTTTCTGCTCCCTTTAAATCTTACTATGGGACTTACAGCCACTAACACCCTTGTCTGTCACAGCCGGGAGTCCTGAACAGGTGGAGTCCCAGGCAAGGCAAGCACCTACAGCTTGTGTCTATTCTGAATGTTTTACTAAGAAAAATAAGTTTTCTGGGATCATCACTTGCTAAAGGTCATCTTGAAATAACTTAGAAATTAACTAGAATCTTGTTAAAATCTGAGTTTATAAATTCTGGCAGTAGTTTTCCAGGAGGCAGTCACAGAGTGAACTGTCACCCTGACAGGATTTCCCCACTGTCTTTGGGGGAAGTTTCACCTGCTTACTCCAACTCACCTTGATCTATCCCAACTGGTGCTTTGCCAGTAAGTGAGGCAATACTAAAACACTAAAAAAAAAATTATTTTCTTCCAATAGGGAGAACCAGGAAGACCAGGCAGGAATGGAGACCGTGGAATCCCTGGATTGCCGGTATGGAAAAGCCCCCAATAACAATGGTCTTCTAATCAAAGGTTTTGTTTTCCCATTTCGAGTTAGTCAAGTGAACATGACACACAGTGACCATTGGCTTGTGCCCTTCATACAGTAGGCACATGATTTATTAATCTTTCTCTATTCATGTGTTTAGGGTCACAAGGGACACCCTGGAATGCCTGGGATGCCTGGCATGAAAGGCCAACGAGTAAGTATTGAGTATGTTTGAGTCTGTTATTCTCCTTCAATTATGGCGTTGCACAGTTGTGCTCTTTCAGTCATCATTTCCAAGACTGAATCATAGAATTAAAATCACTTTCTAGACAATGTAATCCGAACCTCCATAATGAAGAATCAAGTTTTTTCTGGTTACCTCAGTTGTAGAGCTCCATCCCTAATGCCAAAAACGGTTCCAACACCTGATAGCACTCATTATTGAAAATCTTCCCCTTTCTGGGGCTTAATATTTTTCCAAGAGTAATCAAGTTTTCCAGAATGAAGGAGGAATACAATTCACAGATATGGTTTTACTTTCCCACAGGGTTTTGATGGAAAAGATGGTGCCAAAGGTGACAGTGGTGCTCCTGGTCCAAAGGTAAAAATCTAGAGTGTCATCTTTCTAGTAGGTAATGACCCCCATTATTTGTTGTATAGCTGTGCTTTGCATCTTAAACAATTATAAATATACAGTAAGCATTACAGAAACCCATTGAATATCTCCATGAAAAGAATAAGAATCATTCCAAAGAAGTCAGACATTCTGAACAACATCAAGTCCCAATTTTCCAGCCATAATAAACATGAGATACCAAAATGAAAGGACATGTCTTGATCATCTGCCTTCATTGCATAGTACCTTGAAAACTGAGTCTTTCTGATTTTTATTTTCTGTTTAATTTTGATTTGACACTTGTTTAGACTTCTCAGAACTCAGTTCATGCTGAGGACACCCAGAACCACATAGAAAGGGACAACAACAAATTGGGCTTTTTTCTGTGTCTCTTCCTCTTGAATAAACCAAATTCTCACCAAAGTTCATTTTGTTTTCTTTCCATAACAGGGTGAAACTGGTCTTCCTGGAGTAAATGGAGCACCAGGCCAACCGGTAAAAATGTGCATCCTGGAGAGTTTAAATGTTAACTGAGTTGCTCCTCATTATTTTAACTTTAATTCCGTCACTGCACTGAGTGAGCAATACTGAGTCATGCAAATAAGTACAATGTCTCTTTGATCTGCCATCTTATTTTAGAAGCCATTTAATGGATTCATTTTTATATGTTTTCTAGGGACCAAGGGGTCCAGCTGGAGAAAGAGGAAGACCTGGGAATCCTGGTGGCCCTGTAAGTAACTGGAGATGTTGTTCTTATCCAGAGGCAGCACATATTTGGATTCAATTTGTTGAGAATTCTCTACTTCCTTGAAGAGGTGTAATGCAAAGGAGTAAAAAACTATAAAGCATCTGTAAAAATCTCACACGAAAACTTTTCAGTCCTCTATTAAAGATGTAACACTTCTAACCCATAACATGTTCACCATCTTATTTCCTATTTCACTTTTTAAAATGAATAGATTATACATTGAGGAAGAGCTCAGTGATTCAGCATTAGCTCAGGTTTGGCCAAGAGAAGCAGGGAAGAGGAGTGGAAGCAAAGAGTGGCAGGGGAGGGCAGAGAGAGGGAAAAAATGCAATCTCAGAAGTAACTTGCAGGAAAAAGATAAAACTCCTGTTTGGCTGAGGTTAGGGGGTATGTCCTTTGCTCTGAAGGAATTCTCAGTTTATAGCATTCAAAACAACCAACAAAGCAGTTTAACAGCCAGCACCTTGTTTGTGCAGACACCCTTTGACCTGAGCAGAGGGTCTGATCTAATTGGGCTACAAGACAGACAGCAGGGTTTAAATCATCAGTGTTTATCAGGTTTTTGGAGTGAAATTTAGTCTTTTATGTGAATCAGAAGCAACTGTTATTTTGAAATACACATTATTGCAGTATTACTTTTTCACACAGACAATGCTTTGTGGCTGTCATTTCCTTGAGGAATGTAATAAGAAAGTATTTCTACATCTTCCTGTTTCAGTGCAAGTCACGTAAAGTGTTGGATATTCCTTCATTAAGTATTGAGTTAATTATTACTTTAGAATTTTTGAGCTGAGGAATCCTTGGGTCTTAGTCACCTAACTGGGGATGTACAGGCACAAGAAGATGTGTCTGAGTCATGGACATGAAAGGATGTGGGTTCTGTGTCCAGGGGAGTGTTCTCTACTCAACACCTCTCCTCTTTCTCTAGGGTGCCCACGGCAAAGACGGGTCTCCAGGAGCAGCAGGCCCGCCTGTAAGACAACTTGGACTTTCAGTATTTCTGTTGCTTTAGTCTAATTACTTATAGCTAATGTTCTGCAGTGCTAGGAAATCTGAAACTGGGGTGAACGTGTTCAAGAAAGAGCATTTTATTTAATTGTATTTCATGAATGTGTTGGTTAAGATACTTAAAGGACATAGTGCAATAGGAGAGTTTTAACACTGTAAATCAGGAAATGCAAAAATCCAAACCCAGATTATTCTCAGAGAACATATAGATGGATTGAATTGCTGCACTCCATGAAGATCAAATTTGGAATGATCTTATCAAATAAATTATTTAGCTGTCTGGACTGGGCAAACATTTTTCTTTCCCATCTGCCTAGAAACCTAAGCATGTCCACTTATGTGTGTAACAGCTGTATTGGCTTTCTTTTCCCCTTCTTTTTTTATAATTAGAACAAATTTAGAAAGTTTTTTATAACTTAATCTCCTTAATGATAGATTTCATGTTTTTAAATTTAAAACACAGAAATTCAGCTGAACATGTAAAAGTCAGGGTAACTAAGATGTAGGTGTGATATTTTTGGACTAGCCAAATTTCATCTTTTACAGCATGATTTATATTTGCTATTTTGCCAGGTGTTTCCTTACTCAGAGAAAAAATCCCACGATCAGACTCTCTTTTTTAGCTTAAGATTAATTCCATATGGCTTTTACCTTTTGCATTAATAGTATTTCTTTCACTTTTAAGGGTCCCCCTGGTCCCCCTGGAACAGCAGGATTTCCAGGCTCTCCAGGTTTTAAGGTATGCAACTAAAGATGCATAACTCTATGGGATTTGGTCCTTTCTCTAGTTACACAGCTTATGGCACTGTACATCTTTATTTCATGAGCCCTCCTTTTCCTGGCTGCTATTACACTGTTTGCAAGCCTAGAACAGATGTGCTGCCTTATGCAGCACGAGACAAACCCAGTCCTCATCATCTTCATGAATGCCCACAACAAAACTCCACTAAGTGGTGGATTCCCCATGCTCTGGGTTGTGTTGTGGGAGGACTGGAGTGAACATCCCACAGCTTCAGGAGCTGTGCACCATGCACTGCCCAGGGCATCCCACGTGCCTCACTCAGCACCACACACTGCTCATCTGGCTCGTGCTGATGCTGGAAGCCTTCTTCCCAAGTCACACAAAGATTCCACAGTGGAGGAAGAAACCATTCATTTAATGCTGATTGGCCCAGAGATTACTAAAATGCCTTTATTTTCTCCTTTTACTGTTTTTTTTTCTGTAGGGTGAAGCTGGTCCTCCTGGTCCTGCTGGTGTTAGTGGTAGTCCTGGAGAGAGAGGAGAGCCTGGTCCTCAGGGTAACGCCGGGCCACCGGGGCCTCAGGTACATCAATAACACATGGGACCTGAGAAGTGCTGGGTCACCTGCTCTTCACAGGGCCCTAGGTGCCCTTTGTTCTGGTCCTGGGTTAGCAGCATCGGTCACTCAAATATTTATTTTTCCAGGGCCCTCCTGGAAGAGCTGGAAGCCCTGGCAACAAGGGTGAAATGGTGGGTACTTTTCCTATCATTGCCATTGCTGGGCTGTGTTGGTGAGGGTCACTGGGCTGGGTAGAGTCCATCAATGCCATTCTCTCTTCATCTCTGTCTCCTGCTCACTCTCTGCAGGGACCTTCTGGTATTCCTGGTGCTCCTGGTCTGCCTGGAGGCCGTGGTCTTCCAGGTCCTCCAGGTGCAAGTGGAAACCCTGGGGCAAAAGGCAGCCCGGTGAGTTACTAATGGTATTTACACTGGTTCTACAAATAAATATGGTGGAAGAAAGCCTGATACCATTAAAAAACCCCATTGATCTTCTCCTGTTGACTTAAAATGGTCTAATAAATTATTTTATAATGAAAACATGCAATTATTTTTATAAATATATATTTCTTTCACATATATATGTATTGCTATATATAAAGATTATACATAAATATGGTAATAATGCCTATTTGCTTTCCTAAATTATGTACCAGTTCAGATACAACAAAGATACAGCTTGTAGAAATTGGCTACATCAGACAAAATCTGTTGTTTTACAGTCCTAATTTCACCTGTTTTAATTCCCAAGGGCTGAGTCCACACACCCCATGAGTTGTACCTACTCTTATGCTGACACCCCAGCAGACCCTTTCCTTACAGCCTTAAACCACTTGTAGCTCTTTGTCAGAGAAAATATTGAGGGACTTTAAACAAAGGACTCAGTGATGTCTGAAATAGCTCAGGAACAGACATAAAACTTTACTCAATGGTGTTTAAGATTTTATCACTTCTTTCCTTTACTGGATTTTTTAAGGAGTCCCATGACTTCCACATCCAGGTTCAGCCAATGCACGCTAATTCTTTTGCAGAATATTAAATAATAAAAAGGAGACAATAATTTGAAATATCATGCCTACATTCTAGTATTTCAGTATTTCAGCTACATCTAGTAGCTCCAGAATGATGCTCCGTTGCAACCCCCAGTTTCAATGGGATTTTTTCTGTGTTTAGGGAGACCCTGGAAAGGATGGTGCAAAAGGAGATCCAGGTCCAAAAGGCGAGCGTGTAAGTGATTTCAAAATGTTCTTTCAGGGAAGTCTGAACCCTGAATCCTTCCCCATACAAAACCTGTTTGGTTTTTTGGAGACTTCTAATTCACTGATGGGCTTGGTTTCTGTTGTTGCCAGGGTGAAAACGGCACCCCAGGTGCTCCTGGGCCTCCTGGTGAGGAAGGGAAAAGAGGTGCAAATGGTGAACCCGGGCAGAACGGAACACCTGGTACCCCTGGAGAGAGGGTGAGCTGGGCTACACAACCTCTGGAGCTAAGACACAGACAGCAAATTCTGAAGTTCAAAACACTTCCAGGAGAAATGTGGCTCCATTTACCTTCTCAGCAAGTTCCAGATGTGAAACTGGGTTACAAAACTGGGGAGAATGCTTGTCTAGTTTCTCCTCTGAATTGCAGCTCTTGGATCCATCTCAGTTGGAAATAAATCAATTTCTTTCAGGTTTTGATATAGAAAAAGCAGCAATCTTATATATCTGGAATTTTTACCAAAATATTTTTGCTGAGAAGCAATCATGAACTACAAGAACTGTGAGGGGAAATAAATAACAAAAATTTCAAAATTACTTCTCAGGTAACAAAAATAAGCAATCAAAACATTTCCACTCTGGGTAGTAAAATTAATGCAAATTCTTCTACATTCAACATCTCTCTTTATGTCAATATCTCTGTTGTTATTACATCTTAAATATTAATAAGAGCAATATTGTCAGGATGTCTTCTATGTTACAATATCTTTACTGCAAACAGTTTTTTTGGCTATTATATTAAATCATTTTCAAAAAATTTAATAATTCTCACAGAGAAATCCACGAATTGTTTTATTCAACAGAATAAATAGCAACATCATTACAAATTTTAGATTTCTGCTCCCATCAGAAGCAACGGAAATTGTGCTGATCTATTGATAAGTCCTAACTTAAAAATTGATCGCAATATTTGCTGAAGCTATGAGGAAACCAAAGATGCACAATGAAATAGTCATACTAAACATATAAATGGGGCTGAAAAATGAAATTTATAATTCAAATTTCTTTTATAATGATCATTGTAAATATAAATAGTAAAACAATACAGCAGAGCTCTTCTCAGTATTGAATTAGAGGGAAATAATTGTTCAATACTGAATGTGATTTTTGGTTTTTTTACATTACTTTAGAAAACTCATAAATAATGATGCAGGGCCAGCTAAAAATAAAGGCAGACAGGCTATAATTTCAGCCTGAGCATTAAAACCAAAGAGAAAATAGTTTGTAGACCTTCTTACTACATTGAAATGTCACTTCCATTTTTTTTCCCATTAATTTTCATAATGATATGTCTAAAGGTAAATAGTTTAGAAGAAATGCAGTTGCCATTACCTGTGTCATGTTGCCTATGACCCATTGTTTGTTCTTTTATCTGGCAGGGTTCCCCTGGTTTCCGTGGCTTACCCGGCAGCAATGGACTTCCAGGTGAAAAGGTATAAATCTTCCTCCAAAAAGGCCCTCCAGACTTCTGGAGAATCCATGTGAACTTGGATGGGCAATTTCAGATTCAATGGGGTGCTGATTCCCTCTCTGTGGATCTCCACATCTCTTTGCAGGGCCCTGCAGGTGAGCGGGGCAGCCCAGGTCCCCCCGGCCCCAGCGGCCCCGCCGGAGAGCGCGGACAGGACGGAGGCCCAGGCCTTCCTGGAATGAGAGTAAGACAGCACTTTTCCAAGAAAATGGGATAAACTCAGCTAGAGATGACTCATCTGAGCTGATGCAATAGAAGAGTGCAGCTAGAAACCCTTTCTATGAATTCCTTTAGGCAGTAGTGATATCCATTCATGGTGGGACAGGGCATTCCCAGGACAGCACCACGTCGGAGTGAGGAGGCTTTGGGGAGGCTCCCAGAGCCCTGCCATGAGAAATGCCTTTAACATGAGCCAGCACTGGATGATTGTCTGCATTAACTCTTTACATTTCAGCAAACTCTAACATTAGGTATTTTAAGGGGTTTATTTAAATATAGTTATATTTTAATTATTATGTAAATAGACTTAAATCTTTAAATAATTAAATTAGATATTAATTTAAGTATTTCAATATACTTAAGTATTATGGTTTTGGCTTATTTGTAATTAAAGCAAATAAGCTGTTGGTCAATTTTTTACAGTACATATCAGTAAGATTTCAGAGATGGCCTATTGTGTAATACTGACAGAATGTAACAACATCTCAGTGTACATGGAACAACATTCTGGGAACTGTACTGAGAATTAGCAACTTCTAAATAAACAACAAATATATTGACATTCAAAAGCCCAACTGCAGGCTTGTGGGAGTTAAACAAGGTTTTACTGGTGATGAAAATGAATTATTTAAAATACAAAAAAAAATATTAAAACATTTAAACAAGTTAATGAAAAAGTGTTACATATTGTGTTGCTTTCAGGTAGAGGTATGTAGTCAGAATTGTTTCCTTCCTTGTTTTTTCTATCTAAAATTAGGTTTTTTCCCACATAATGAAAGAACAAAATTTTTGTGCTGGGTGATTAATGTCTGGTGCCTTATTCATATACAACTCTTGGAAAAAGCAATAAACCCATAATGACAGAATTCGTTTACTTTCTCCAATTTCCTCCCTTCGTGGCATGAGGAAAATGGGAAGATCTTTAATCTTTATTAAAGAGGATGGAATCAAGCAAGTAGTTTTTATATATTTATATTTATGAATAGAAACTTAATAATGTACATTTTAAACTGAAATATAACACACTTTTTTTGTCTTCAATTGCAGGGCTTGCCCGGAATTCCAGGAAGCCCTGGGAGCGATGGGAAACCTGGCCCTCCCGTATGTACATTGTGCAAATACTTTATCCTATTTTATTATAATCCTTCAACTGACCCAACCCCACCCTCATCCCACAGCATCCACAGGGCACATTAATCATCTCCTCTCTGTTTGCTTTAACTACCAGAGCACGTTTTGTGCTGTATCATTGTAGCAGCAGCCTGCAAACCCTGGCATTCCATCCTGTGTAAAATGCAGAGTACATAGGGACATGAGTCCTAACACAGAACACATAATGAGTTTTGAACAGTGTCTCCCCCTCACCCACTGTTTGATGGGTCATGGGAATTGCTTTATTTCACCCCACAGATGCCATGTCTTCCTTTCTTTTTTGCTTATCCCAGGGCAATCAGGGTGAATCTGGACGCTCTGGCCCACCTGGCCCTCCAGGCCCACGTGGCCAGCCAGGTGTGATGGGTTTCCCTGGTCCTAAGGGCAATGAGGTGAGTGGGATTTCTCCTCTTCTGTGCTGGTCCTTGACGAGTCAAATGTTAAACTAAACTGCTCCACGGTGGGGCTGTCTCATGCTGCTGCTTTAGACAATTGTCCACTGGCCAGAAACAAGTATTTAAAATGTAATCTTTCCTTTTTGTAAGGGTGCACCAGGCAAGAATGGAGAAAGAGGCCCTGGTGGACCACCTGGCACACCTGTAAGTTTTTCTAATGTTTTGTTTAATAATGACACAATATTAATAACAACTTGATGAGTCTTACAAAAATGATATCACTCTCTAACCATAGCCTGATTTTGTCTTTGAATAGGGTCCTGCTGGCAAGAATGGTGATGTTGGACTTCCAGGTCCTCCAGGACCTACTGTAAGTGTGGTGGGCCCATCCCAGACAATGACCAGGGGGTCTGGAATCCACAGATAGACACTGGGAGTTTAGGGAAAGGAAAATATTTTTAATGACATGAAGAAATCTCCTTTTATGGAGACAAACAAAAGAGCTCTTCTTTGCCATTATTTTAATGAATGAATATTCAAAACTTTGGTGGGAGAAACTTGAGTCAGGTATACCTCATGTAGATTGAAATGAAAAGTCAATTTAGAACTCTTGGTCTTTTCAAACAGAAATGTACTGTTACTCCCTTTAATGTTTATGGCATTTCAATCTCCTATCAAGATAGAATGTGTCTGCTGAATCACATCTAAGAGCTGGGGTGAAAAGAGCAAATACCAGAACACCTAAATACATTATTTTTTGAGATTGTGCAATGTCATCATCGGGAAATGACAAGGAGGCGTAGATTAGAGGTGATGTGGAGGTGTTTACATGTTGAAGTGTTCTCAGGCAAGTTCATGGATTTTCTTCCTCATCTGTTTGATTCTAGGGTGCTTCGGGGGAGAGAGGAGAACCAGGACCAGCAGGCCCACCTGGCCTCCAGGTGCTGTGTGTTTATTGTTTTCTGATTCTTTTTAATAGACTAACACACACACACACAAAACTAAAAAAAAATAAATAAAGACATCTGAACATTTACATTGGAGTGCCATATGTCATCATATTTTGACTATAATATAACATAACAGATCAACCACTTGACGAAAGTTACTGTATCATAGACCATTGCAAACCATGTCCTTAGCTGAGATTGTGTCACCCAAACCCTTTAGCTATGGAATTGACATCTCCTTCTTTCTGAAGGATTGGAATGAGTTGGCCACACATCTTTGTTTCAAAACCAAAAATCTGAGGATGGAAAATGCATAATTTATCTGTGTAACATGGATAACACTGTTCCTTCATGTAGGGATTGCCTGGTGGCCCAGGACCAGCTGGAGAGAATGGAAAGCCTGGAGAACCAGTAAGTAGTATTTCCTTTTTTTTTTTTTTAATTAACAAAAAATTAATGAGAAGTTCTTCCTATATTATATTTCCAAATTCAGACAGCTCTCAGCTCTCTTCAGAGCAGCAAAGTCTGATTTTGGGAACAATGGGGGAGAGAAACAGGATGCCAACCACAATGCAGATTTGCTAAGTAAAGTTCATGGATAACTTACATTTATTTTCTCATAACCAGGGGCCAAAAGGTGATATTGGAGGACCCGGATTCCCAGGCCCTAAGGTAAGTAATAAAGCAACTTCTTTGTAATGACTTAAATGAATCAACAAAGTATGAGCCCAGAAACAAAGAATAACACATTTTTCATCACAGGGTGAAAATGGTATCCCAGGAGAACGTGGTGCACAAGGTCCTCCAGGACCTCCTGGAACAAGAGGTGGACCAGGCCCTGCTGGCACAGAAGGTGCCAAGGTACCCACAGACTTTCTTCCTTTTCTGCTATTCTGCTACCATTTGGGTTAATTTTGGTTTTTTAATTATTTTTTGTTACTCCTTAGGGTCCTCCTGGCCCACCTGGTCCCCCTGGAGGCACAGGACTGCCTGGCTTACAGGGAATGCCAGGAGAAAGAGGAGCTTCTGGAAGCCCTGGACCAAAAGGGGAGAGGGTAACACACACACACTTCTGGTTTTATGCTAATTTAATGTTAGCTTCCCACAAGGCACTGGGCTTGTCTACATCCTCACTTTGGCCTGATTTCAGAGGTACAAACTGTGTAGCAGTGCTGTTGAGTTAGCAAGGGGGTGTGGGTCCTAGATGTTGAAAAATATGGGATATTTCCCTCCATCTAATACATATTAGAGATCTTGCTGCCCTGGATTTCTTGGGGGATGGGTACACCAGAACAGTTCTAATGACTGTAATGAACAATGAGAACAGTTCATACCATGGGCAGAAAATTTGGCCTGGACTTCATTTTGAATCAATTTGGGTTTTTTTCCCATCAAAGTATGTGGTATCTGATGCTGAATACTGGGCAGAATATCATGGCCAGTTTCAGTAAGGAAATGTGGCTGTTGAGAGACCCTCAGTATGAGATCCTCCCCCACATTTAGGCTCATCTCATGCTTCCTTTTTGCTCATGCTTTTTGTGTCTTAAACTTCCTAGGGAGAACCTGGAGGCAAAGGTGCTGACGGCCTTCCTGGTGCAAGAGGAGAGAGAGTGAGTATTTAAACATCCAGCAGTTTATCCATCAGCTTTACACAGCCTGCACTTAGAACACGAGTAACCTCACAGTGAATAAATACTGTCTGGGACAGCTAAAGATGTAATCTCATTGTGTTTCACTCCAGCAATGCAAAACTGGGTTTGTAAATTAAATTAGTCCTAATACTAGTTTTTGTGATTACCACTCCTTGGGTAAATATAAAGGAAATTTTTGCAGAAAGATTGCAGTTGACTGGGACAATGTGTTAGAGGGAAAGCAATCATATGAAAGTAGAGAGAATCTACCTGACTGATGTTATAATGAATCACAAAAAGACATCTATAGTAAATATTCTTATACAGAATACTCCTACAGATTACTACATATGATATATTTATACATCTATATAGCAAATACACATAAAATAGGCACTTGAAATATATGTATCTATCAAATCAGTACCTGCAGGCAGTATATACATCAAAGTAATGAGGGATGACAAATCTACAAATGCAGCTTGGTTGAGTTAGAGGAAATACAAAAAATTTCTTTCAGACCATAAGGTACACATTAAATTCTCAAGAAAGACATGAGTCAGGGAGGTACTCAGGAGTGCTGAATATATGCTGAAGAAATGTGGATCAATTAGCTATCTGAAAATTAGGGCAACAGGTCACTTTAATTGTATACCATTGAAAAAGACCTATTAACTCAGGTGGCTTTGTATTAGATTTGGATGGTGGGGGAAAAAAAAAGAACCACTCTGTTGGAGATCTCTCACACTGCAAAATGGTGTGATTTCAGAGCATCACTCCCAAACATGGTGTGCAAATGCACTTTGGCACTGGAGACTGGCTTCATTTAAACACCTTTGGCAATCTGTTTACACTGAAACATACACACTGTTGATCAAAACAGAGGAATTAACATTGTCATATTTTGATACAAAAGAGATCATTTTCTGATTTTCCAATTGTTTAGGGCAATGTTGGTCCCATTGGTCCTCCCGGTCCTGCCGGCCCGCCTGGAGATAAGGTAAAGCATCCTCCTAGTGGGGTTTGTGCTGTAAAGGGTGCCAGGGGAAGAACACAAACACCCCTGACCATCCTTGTTCCTTGCAGGGAGAGACTGGCCCAGCAGGTGCCCCTGGCCCGATGGGATCCCGTGGAGGTCCTGTAAGTGACACAACTTTTCTTCTGTGTGACTTCACCATGGCTCCTCTTGCCTGCAGACATCAGTGCTGCACCAGTCCTATCAGCATCACATGTGGCTTGGGTTGTAAATAAACTGAGCACCTTCAGCCCCTGTTGACTCTTGGGATTCATAAATACCAAAGGCTTCAGAAAATCAGGGCTTTTAACACTGCAAAGGGGTCAGAGGGCTACAGTGATAGGGCAGGGCAAGAGTGTGAGCAACAGGCTTGTCCATCTTGATTTAAAGTTAGATTTTTTGAAAACTTTTAAAAATACTCTTTCTTGTGGTTTTGTTGTTGTTGTTGTTGTTTGGTTTTGGTTTTTTTATCTTTAACCCACTGGGATCTCAGTTGGACCTGGGGAACACCATGGATTGTGCTCAGGGTTTATACAGGTGTAGCTGAGCTGTTTATCACATTTTACATAATTAACAGACAATTCCTGAACAGTTGTGTTTAGCACTTTGGAGCAACAGTTGTTTTGGATCAGATGTCTGGGTTTTTTTACTCCAAAGGAATCAGACAAAGAAACTTCAGCATCATCAATAGGACTACTCTCTAACTTTTAAAGTGCAGTTTATCTTTCTAATATCTTCCATTGCTGACGTGTGTTTTTCCACAGGGTGAACGAGGAGAGCAAGGTCTGCCTGGGCCTGCTGGCTTCCCTGGAGCCCCTGTAAGTGTCTACACTACTCTTTCTGTACTCAGGCACATGTAGGGCAGCATGGCTTTGTCCTTCCCCTCCTGCACTGCTGGGCCAATAGAGTTCAACAGTTAATTTAATATTTAAATTCCCTCCAGAAGAGTACCTGGCTAGGGTTTCACATCACAGTATCACCTGCTTTTTTGAGTGGTAATATAACAATATAATTTTTCTGCAGGGTCAAAATGGGGAGCCTGGTGGGAAAGGAGAAAGAGGCCCCCCTGGTCTAAGAGGAGAGGCTGGACCCCCCGGAGCAGCCGGCCCACAGGGCGGCCCTGGTGCCCCAGTAAGTGTTTGCTGTTCCTTGGTGCTGCAGACAGGACCCTCCAGCCCTCCCTCAGCCTCAGCTGCTGGGCCCGAGTGAGGAGATGAACTGCCTGAAACTTACTGATACTTCCTGTAATTTTAATCTTTATCCAATAATTTGCTTTATCTACTTCTTTTCACGTAGGGTCCACCTGGTCCCCAAGGAATAAAAGGAGACCGTGGATCTCCTGGAGGCCCTGTGAGTATCTCTTCAATTTAGTCACTGCTAAATGCCTCTGTTTGTTACAACAAATGTGATTTAAATGAAAAATAAGAACTTCAGTGTCTTTAGTATTGGCAGTTCAAGAATAATTAAAGTGTTGTAGGAGTAATTAAAGTTGAAGTGTTTAGTGATCTGAATTACACTGATTTTAATATAAGTAAGGGGCCAAAATAGCTTTTGGCACAATGACCCAAAGCTCTACAATGGCTTACCTCAACAGTTATTATCTCTACTTGCCGTCTTTACCAACTTTCTAAGAGCCCATTAGCTCAAGTTTGAGGGGAATATGTGACCTCCCCTTGCAAAAAAAAAAAAGGAAAGGTGGCTTTTTGTTCAGTTGCAGGACATTTAATTCAGGTTTCAAACAAAGCATGACTATAATTTAAACTCAGCAGCGTGTAAAATGAATTTGTTCCTGTTTTTACAGTCTTCAGAAAATGAAAACTAAAAGTATTGATCTCCTCTAGGGTGCTGCTGGTTTCCCTGGTGCTCGTGGTTTACCTGGTCCCCCTGGTAACAATGTAAGTTGGTTTATCCCCCTTTTAGTCTCACTTTGTGGATATATTTAGACATATATTAATATATTAAGACATATTACTCAAAAACATTCTGAATATGACGGTTGTACTTCAGGAAAAAAATCTGCAAAAATGAGTTTACCCTCCTTATTGTATGGAATTGAAAGTAGGATTTTAATTAAGGTACCAATAAAGTCAATGCAATTCTTCCATTCATTGGCTCAGCTAAGATTGTAATGAAAGACATTTTGTTCTACACATGTCCAAGACACCATATTAAAGGCATATGGCAGAAGGGAGTCAAGAAAGCAGAAGGGCCTGTTTTATTTCCAGTTTCTATGGTAGAGCCATGAGTAAGGAATGTGTACTCTGTGTTGGATTCATTACAGACCCTGGGCATCCAAAATGTGCAGACAGCAGGGATAAAAGATACCAGTTGTGAAAGTGATACATGAAAGGATTCTCTTGCAACACCAGATCAGATTTGGGTGCATGGGGCTGGACCCTAAATGTGCATCCAGGCACTGACTCAGGTCTGGCTGGCTTTCACAAGACCAATGCCAGTGCATGTGTGCAGCTCACACTTTCCTTCTTAACACTCTTTTCAGGGTAGTCCAGGTCCCCCTGGTAACGCAGGACCTGCAGGCAAGGATGGGCCTCCCGGACCCCCTGGTAGTTCTGGTGCTCCTGGAGGTCCAGGACCTGCTGGAATCAGAGGTGAGCCCGGAGCACCAGGAGAAAAAGGGCCCCCAGGAGCACGAGGAGAAAGGGTAAGTGACCCTCCAGCCTCTTCCACCAGCAGACAGGATTTATGTCTGTCCAGAAAAAGCAGCCACCTATGGATGTTAAAGATGCTCCCACTGACTGAAGTGACCTTTTCTCACACAGGGGGCACCAGGAGAGCCAGGTCCCCAAGGCATCGTTGGTGGCCGGGGGAACACGGGACTGCCAGGCCTGCGTGGCCCCAGCGGCCCTCCCGGGATGGCAGGGGCCAAGGTAAGAGCCTCAACCCCAACACAACCCTAACCCAGCTGATAAAAATAGCCTAGAGATGCAAAAAGTGCTCAAAATAGCTTAGAGGCACAAAAAGTAATGAATATATTGGGGGTGTTGGGAGGGATAATGCTTTTTAGTCCAGAGATGAGGGAATTCAGTTATTTGTGCTTACATCCATAAGATCAGGCTTTAAAATGTCTGGTAGCCAGCTGCTGTGTGTTGCAAGGTTGTCTTTCTTAGTATATTATATATATTAAATATCTAGAAGTATATCACCCATTTCACACACTTTGGAGAGGGTCCTTAGGAGGAGACTGTAACCTCACTTGGGTACAAGATCCAAGTCACAGTCTCACCTACCACTAGTTATTAACCTTTGCTCAATACTCAGTATGTTTCTTGCTTAAATACTATAACCCAAACAGAAAAATGCTTTTACCTCCCTTCAGAAAAGATGGGGTGAGGTTTGCTTTGTATTTTATCACTAATTCAGTGATAGACCAGCACTTCTTGGTTAACTGCTTTGGCCATTGTTTTTGGGCACATAAGAAGAAAGACGTACCTATTTATTATTTCTCAGTTGACAATCAATGAGGAACATTCAATGGCCTTGCATGAATATTACCAGCAATGAAGAGCCAGCAAAGCCACATTGGCCCATCACTTCATTAGGTTACCTTCCAAATCTCTGCGTAGTTAATAAGATGTGAAATACACTGGTATATCCTAAGAGCATTATCTGCAGTGGAATCCTTTCCCTTTCTGTCCAGGGTGAAGATGGCAAACCAGGCACCAATGGTATCCCAGGAGAACGCGGTGCTCCCGGTCCCCAAGGTCCTGTTGGCCAGAGAGGCTTACCTGGAGAGCCTGGCAGAGATGTGAGTGGATGCCATTTCCCTGCTGGCTTGGGAGTTACAAACAGGACACTCCAGCAGCAAATGTGCTTTAAGGCTCACAAGGCCTTCCTCAAGAGCCTGATGCTCAGAGGCCTGGGCAGATTCTGCCCTCCTGTAGGGTGCAGCCTCCTGTCCCTGTCCCCCTTCACTGCCTGGGGACATCATCTCTCTCACTTGGAAGAGGAGACTGCACTGCCTACAAAATAATGCAGGTCTTACAGGTCTTTTAGGAGCCACTCCAGCTCCAGGAACCCTTCCTTCTTGAACACTCTTTCTTTGATGAGCATTGTTTAGGCTTACTGGGAAACAAGCTGTCTACTGGTCATGCAGTTTCTGAACAAACTGTGCCACTGTGTTTTGCAGGGTAACCCGGGCTCTGATGGCTTGCCTGGACGTGATGGATCCCCAGGAGGCAAAGTAAGAAATCACCAATACCCTTAGACTGCCCAATAACTGAGACATGAACTGTGTGGCAATATAAGTAGTTCTGTGCTATGTAATTTGTTCCTTGAAACTCCTGTGCTCCACTGCATATATTCCTTCTATTGAGTTCTATAAAACATGACATTTATTAGCTTGTCATCTGCAGGGTGACCGTGGTGAAAGTGGCTCTCCTGGCCCTCCAGGACCCCCTGGCCACCCTGGACCTGCAGGTAACGCTGGTGCACCTGGAAAATCTGGTGAAAGAGGATTTCAGGTAAGATCAAAGCAAATAGGTTACTGCTTACTTGCACACCCCTCCTATGCAAAGTCCAGTTCATGCAGTAATAGAGAAGATGTTTTGAAGGGTCATACATGTATTACTGTCAGAGTAGCTTGACATCAAGGACCTCTTCTATAAGAACTTCCAGGGGAAAACATCTCAGTTTATGTTCTGACAACTGTATAGAAATTAAGCTCAAAATTCACGTACTCCGTAGGATGCCAAAAAGCACATCATCCCACCAGGCCCTGTGCTAATTTCCATCCCATCTGGTGCTCATGTAGCACAAGCAGTGTGTTATTTATTTAAAATAAGGGAGTAACTTTGGAAGACCTCAAGTTATTTCTCATGAGTGCTGACACCAGCACAGCTTGAGCACTGAGCACCTCACTGTGAGAGGGAAGAAGGGCTGTCATGCCTGTGTACAGATCAGTGCCTACGGGCAGCTGAGAAAGGCTGACATTGGTACAAAAATGGGCTGGCCAGGATTCTTGCTGATTATAGTGTGTGTGGAGCTTCCCCTTGTTGCCCAACACCTGCTGGCTGGGAACATGCAGCTTATCTGGAAATAAAGAGGAGGGCTAGGCAGCTCTGAGTGATCCAAACCTTCTCATTCTTACCATGTCACAGGGTCCACCTGGCCCTCCTGGCTCCACTGGTCCTGCTGGTGCTCGTGGTCCTGCTGTAAGTCATATTTCAAATATTTGTGATATCTTCCATTCACTATTTCCTGTTATATGGGCATTGCTCTTATCTCCCATCCTCCTTTTATTGCAAATCTACGCTTACAGGGTCCTCAAGGTCCTCGTGGTGATAAAGGTGAACCCGGTGAACGAGGCAGTGCTGGCATAAAGGGGCACAGAGGGTTCCCTGGCACCCCTGGTCTCCCTGGTCCTCCTGTGAGTATTCTGCACTGGATTGGCAATTACAGCTGATCTTAGTTTCTGTGTTCAGGCCCCAGGTACCTAATTAACCTTAGCTAATTTGATGGGAATCTATCAAAAATGGGAAAATTTGATTGTCAGATATTTCAAAATCCAGATTCCCTGAATCAACCTGACATAAGCATTATTAAAGAACTGGAAGAAGCTGTTAGGAAGTAAAGATGGGTTTATGATAACCCTTTCAATAAAAACTTCTTATATATTCATTTATAATGTAATCAAGCTATTCCTGATTTTTTTAGGAAAGAAAGAAGTAGGGGGTGAAATGTCTGTCTATTAGAAATCTATCCTAGACAGACAACTAAAGCTACTCAGAATCCAAATACCTCTCTTCTGTCATGTATCTTTTATAGAAACTAATACTGGGGCAAAATGGGCGGGAAATTGTAAACCACCGAATTGTAAGCATGCATTACCATTTGAACACAGCTAAGAGAATTGAAGGGCAAGAATAGACAGGCATGCCATAGATATTTATGACCAGTAAAAGTCAAAAAAGGGATTTATACTGAAAAAAACCTACAAATACTCCTTATGGTCAAGTGAGAACCAAGAAACCAAAGCTCACTCAATGAAGATACCAAAGATGGCACCGATACCAACCTATTCAACAACACAACAGAACTTAGAGTCTAACACAGAACATGAGAAAAAATATTGATGATTTTTTATTTGATGATCAATAACTTTTAAGCAAATGGCTTAGTTCTTTGCAGTGCATACACAGAGCAAATTTGTAAATGTATTTGAAATCATGAGTGTTGATCAAATTATTTAAATAACATTACTGGTAATATTATTAAAACTGCAACATTTTGACTATAGCTATGTACTCTTATGAATATAAGAGTTCATCCAAAGCTCGTTGGTGTCAGTTGGCTTTCTTGCATTTTGGATAACACGTCTCTATATGAAAATACATTAGAGAATTCAATATTTTTTTCCGGTTAAAGAATGGCCACCATTCTCTCGTGTCTGGCATAGCCTTTTTATAAGGATGTGTTTTGTATAATCTTAAAGATGTTTCCAGTGTCTTTAAGGCACATCCAGCTAGTTGCAAGACATTAATGGGAGGTGTATGACTGACTTTTCCTTTTTTTCATAGGGTCCCCTGGGTCCACAAGGTGCAATTGGAGGTCCAGGAGCTTCAGGTGCAAGGGTAAGAAAAGCTCCTTACTCAGCCTGACTGCAAGGAAAATTCAGACTGTTTAGTTAATTACATAGATAGATACAGACATAAATGTTAATTGGCCATCTTAACAGACAGCAGCTGAAGAAAGAAAAATCACCTGATAAATCACACAGAAATATTTGAAATACCTCACAAAGTATTTCTGAATTATCTGATAAACTATTTTGACCATATTATTTGCATTCTTCATTGTTCTAGGGTCCCCCAGGACCAGCTGGGCCACCTGGAAAAGATGGTACCAGTGGCTACCCAGGTCCAATTGGTCCTCCTGGCCCCCGTGGTACCAGGGGCGAAAGCGGCCCTGCCGTAAGTAAATGGTGCAAACTCACACAAGCAAATCTTGGGGAATATTCATGAAATGTAGGATGCTCAACTCTTTAAATATCTCCCTCAGAAGTTCTCTGTGGCATGGAGAAGGTGTGTGGCAGGAGGCATCTAGTTACAAAGGCTAAATCCAAAGCCATGCAGCTCATTTGCAGTTACGGGTAGCTATCGATGCCCTGGGTGCTCTGCTGGTCTCTGTTGGCTGATCATGGGCTTTTCTCCATACAACGGGATCTCTGCTCCAGCAGACACCTCCTGAAGCCAGGAAATGGTCATTCCCTGGATTTTAGTGGAAAGGGTTCCTTCTCCAAGCCTAGATAGAAAGACAGTCAAACTTGGCAAAATGACGGGAAAAAAATTCCAATTTTAATACAATACAGGCCTGGAAAACCTAACAGATGTTTATACATCTGTTTAATTAATGAATAAGTAAACTAAATATTTGTGTAAGAATTCTCATAGTTTTTAAGACTAGGAACTACACAGACTTTTAGTTTTAACCTGTTCACTATTTTTCCAGGGTCCACCAGGGCAGCCTGGTCTTCCTGGTCCTTCTGGTCCTCCTGGTCCATGTTGTGGTGGTGGTGTGGGTGCCCTGGGTGCTGGTGAGAAAGGTCCAGTTTCCTATGGGTATGAATATCGAGATGAGCCCAAAGAAAACGATATCAATCTGGGTGACATCATATCTTCAATGAAATCAATTAACAACCAGATTGAAAACATCATTAGTCCTGATGGCTCCCGGAAGAATCCAGCTCGTAACTGCCGAGACCTGAAATTCTGCCATCCTGAGCTCAAGAGTGGTATGTTTAGATTTTATTTTCACCAGTGGCAGCAGGTCTTGGGGATTGTTTTGGTTTTTCTAGCTCAAGTATTTAAATGCAGGTATCTTCCATAAAAATTTGACTTTTTTTTTCAAAGAAATATCATGAAAAAGATTATAAACTTAAAAATAATTTTAAACGTTAATTAACTATGCATTTACAAAGAATATACATTTGACTTCAGCTCTACTCATTGTGTCCTTAGAAGTGACCATAGGTTTAAATAATTTTAGGGAAAAAAATAAAATACAAGTTCTAGATTTATTCCAAAAGGCAGTCCCCTTACAGCATTCACATGTACTCAGTATCTTTTTATATCATCTTACTTTCTGTGTCACCTCTTCTGTCAAAATTAATATGTTTCCTGATTTAGCTCAGAAATCTGGCATAGAAATAAACTTCACCATCATGCAGTCAGATTCTTCTCTAAATATATTAAGCCCCTTACATTTTTCCTCACCTCTAGGAGAGTACTGGGTTGATCCTAACCAAGGCTGCAAGATGGATGCCATTAAAGTCTACTGCAATATGGAAACGGGTGAGACCTGCCTCAATGCCAACCCCAGGACTGTGCCAAGGAAAAACTGGTGGGCCAGTGCAAACAGTGGAAAGAAGCACATTTGGTTTGGAGAGTCTATGAGTGGAGGCTTCCAGGTGAGAAATGAGCACCATTAACAGCTCAAATTGTGAATCACAACATACTAAAAAATAATTCTGAAATTAAACTGAATGACACAGTTAGTATGTGAAAAAAATCATGATGTGGACTGTCCCTAGACATGACTAAACAAACACTGTTGCCTGTGTTGGTGCTCTGCAGTTCAGCTATGGGGATCCTGAGCTTCCAGAGGATGTCTCTGAAGTTCAGCTGGCCTTCCTGCGCATCCTCTCCAGCCGCGCCTCCCAGAACATCACCTACCACTGCAAGAACAGCATTGCCTACATGGACCACGACAGCGGCAATGTTAAAAAAGCTCTGAAACTGATGAGCTCTACAGAAAGTGAGATCAAGGCTGAAGGAAACAGCAAATTCACATATGCTGTTCTGGAAGATGGCTGCACTGTAAGTACACTGAGTGCTGTAGTTAACAAATAATTCCCTCTAGAGGACTAGACCCATAAGAAAGGAAGAGACAGCTCTGCATGGCCTGGGTAAGGAAAGGACACGGCTGCAGCTAGTGGGGAACACAGATCCTGTACACCAGAAATGCCATTCCTGTAGCAGCTGTAGGAAGTGAGGTGCACTTCCATTTAAACCTGTGCTTTACAGGTACTTCCTTGCTTTAGAATCAATGTCAAGGAAGTCAAACTCACCAAGTTTTGGTCCATCCCATGTCAACTCCAAAACTAGTCCCACCAAACCAAGGCTTGCTGGTTGGAGCCGTGGGCTATGGTTAGGGGAAGGGGCAAACACAGTCACTTTGCAGATCTAGAATTACCTCCCTCTGCCTTGTCAGTGCAGCAGCAGGTACTGAAGAGGAGCAGGAACACCCCTGAGCAGGCTGCTCTGACAGCACCTGCAGCCTTTTCAGTAACAAATGGAAAACACAAACTCTGGCCACAATTGCTCCCTCCTGGGGACATTCCCACAGCAACTGCCACCAGTTTCCAACAGGCTGGGAGGGTTTGCTGTTACAGAAATAGGAAGTCTGAAATCTGATAAACTGTGGGATGATTTCCACATAGCCAGCACTCACTCATGTCTAACCTTGTTTTTCTTTTGCCTTCACAGAAACACACTGGTGAGTGGGGTAAAACAGTTTTCGAATACAGGACACGCAAGACAATGAGGTTGCCAGTGGTTGATATTGCACCATTAGATATTGGTGGCCCTGATCAGGAATTTGGCGTGGACATTGGCCCAGTCTGCTTCTTATAAATCCAAGATCCTGCTTTCTCTGAAACCCCAGCAAACAGATTCACACTCCAACTGTGCTCCTTTGTTTCAGCCTTGTCAGCTAGTACAGGTGCCCATCTGTATCCCAGTTATTTATTAACAAAATTTCTGGGGGAAAAAAATCAATTTGATATCAAGGGTTATTTTTTTTTGCTATTACACAAAATACAGTAAAAATGCTTTTTTTTTTGCTCTATTTTTTTTACCAAATTCCATCTTCGAAACATGTCTCCGTGGTGCTATAATAAAACTTCAACACTTAATAAAACAACACTGTGTTCTATTAGTTGAATGTTAGCCAATTTACAAAGCACTGATTGCTCCCAGTACCAAAGTTTACCCTTCTTTCCAAGATGCAGTCCATAAAGCTAGAAAGACCTCCCTGTTTCAACTACCTCAACATGGACAGAAACTGGGATGTGTCTGATGAGTCAAACCAAAAATCAATCAAATCAGTGAAAACACATTGGACCCAGTGGTCAATTCTGTGGATTCATTTGGTACAAAATTGTCTATTTCTGTACTGATTAGCTGTGAAAGGTACAGTGTATCTTAAGAGTTTAATACCTTAATGGCAGTAGTCACCATAATTTTATTGTTGGATTGTATTCTGTTGTCAAAGGTGCTTCTCTACTTTCCTGTCATTGCTGGTCAAGACCACTAAAATTAGGGAAGTGTAAAAGACTAATATGATGGTGCTAATGTATTTTTCACTCCTAACTCTGCAAGTCAGGGTTATTGACTTGCTCAAAAGAAACCAAAAAGATAAAGGATTTAAAGCAATTGTAAATGTCTCCTGTCAAACATCGTCATTGGCATGTCATAGTTGAGAATTTTCTCCCTTCACTCTGTAAAAGTCAATAAAGATGCAAAATTGTGAATTTCTTCTGTCACGTTAACACATTTATAGTGTTGAAGGTTAACCATCTTTGTAAGCTTTTATATGGTTGTTGGTCTATTCCTTACAGAGACACATAATAAAATATCTTAATAAAATTTCTTGTTGTTTCATAAAACTGACTTCTTTTTTTAATTTCAGTATTTGTACCCTTGTTCAAACAAATTAACAATGAACACAAGTCTGTTACCACTATAATTGATTTTTCAGAGATCAGTTCCTTTGTTTGAAGGAAGCCCTGCTAATCCTAAGGGATGCAGTTTATGGTGTACTAGGATGGAATTTTCTCTTTGTTGCTTTTTCTACTCCTCTCCATCCAGTGGCTCACTTTTGCAAGAACGGTGAGCTTCTCTATCAGCAGGGACTCAGATCTGACAGCAGCACCCAAAGCAGGGCCCATGCACCAAGGCAGGTCACTTTGGAGGAAATACAAGAGCTTAACCCTCCCCAAGGACCCTGCCTCAGTCTGAATAACCACAGGCTCCCAGCCTTTCAGGGGGCAGCTGAAATAAATGGCCTAAGGCTCTCACAGGGCAGGCCAGAAGCAGCAGCACTTGGACAAAGCTGACAGCTTGAACATCTTGGCCTTTTCTATGGCCAGTGGAGCTGTACACCTAAGTCATCCCCAGATCTCAGCAAAAATTTAAGGAGCAACAGCGCCCACAGTAACATTTCAGGAGCACCAGTAGTTTGGCAGTGCCTGAGCTCAAGGCCAGAAGAAGGAAACAAAGAGCAGCAGGAAGCCCAGGGCAGGAATCCTGTCCCACAGTTAAATGCTGAGAGATGCCATGGAACAAGGCCCAGAGCCTGCCCCCATATCATCATTGCACAGCCACACAGTGCTCCACAGCCCAGATCACTGAGAACACTCCACAGCAAGATCAGACAACAAAGATTAGGGATTAAAGAAAAAAGCAGATTCTCCAAAGTTCTCACTGACCATATGGATTATGCATCCTTAGAGAATACTTTTGATTAGCCCAAGCAGGAAATGCTGTTTTTAAATAATCTCACCAGTTTTGGGACTGAGCCAAGACACTGCCCTGCTTTGGCATTGCAAATTTGGACATGCTCACACAGAAGGAAAATAGTGAGGCTCTGTGGAGACCCTAACAGCACAAATGCATCACCACAGGCATGACTGTACTTCATGCAACATATAAGAAAAGTGCCAACAATCCATAAAAAGTACAGGCTCTTACAGGAAACCTCCTCGTTTGATGTGAAAATAAACTACTGTTCATGGAGAATGAGAATTACATGTCCATAATAATATTAATCTGACATAAATTACATGGTAGGAAGGCTTTTGATTGGGGTTTTATAAAAGCAGATGGTCAGAATGCTGGCTGGTGGAAAAATGCATTGGGAACACTTGTTCTTAGTCCCCATGGCAAAAGAAAACAGCCTTTGCAATATCCAGTGCTACTGGGGCTGGGTGGATGGCTGGGAACAGTTACTCAACCTTAAAACTCAAGCTTTGGGGGCTACTTTCTACAGCACACACAGTCAAAAAGTCTTTCATTCATAATTTCTACTCATAAAAGGTGATTTTCTGGAACATTTGTAGAAAACACAAAGAAATAACCAAGGCCACCACAAAATATTCACTTGATATAAAAACCTTCATTTGTTTTTAGAGAGTCACTCATTAGGCTACCATGGCCATCATATATTTGTACTTTTTTATCACATTACTGTTTGGGGAAAACAAGGAAAAAGCAACAATAACAACCACAAAATGAAAAAAAGAATCCCAGCAAACTCCAAAAACAACTGCCCCACCAAAAAAGTCAAACATAAACAAACAAAAAAACCCCCCAAACCCCAAAATACCCATCCAATCTACCAAAAAGAAACCCCAAACATGCAAACTAAATCCTGCCACAAAAAGTTGCCTGAGTCATTCCAAGAGCTCAGGATAATAATTTAGGTTTCAATATTGCCTTGAAACTTCAGCAATTTATATATATATATAAAATATGTATTGCTATATAATTTATGTAATATATATATAAAAATAATAAACTTCAGTTACTTACAGGTCACCACCTGAAAGTGCAGCTCATTTGTAGGACACTAGAGCTTTTTCTTCTGTTGGAGTCCTTGGCATGGGGACTATTTCAACGTCTCCTTTCTACACTTTTTAAATTGAGATTATGTTTAAAACACTCTAAAACATGGCAGAAATGCAGCAAAGCCTTCTCCAACAGAAGGACTTTGCTATCTAATTAGACCCTACTTGTAAACAAATTTTAAATACCTGTGGCTCATTCGCTCCTCACCCAGCCTCCTCTTCTTTGCCTTGTGGAAAAAGCACATTTCTTTTACCATTCCTCAAGAAATTGTTCAATTCCTCACAGGAATGACCACAGCTTGACAAGAAAGCTGGGCTGTTGTTTGTAGGTGTTCCCTTTGTGCCTACAAGTACTGAGTGTCTTCATGTTTCTCTCATCTTTCTTTCATACATTAAGAAGCTTTACCTCTGATTTTAACACAGGCTGAATTTCTCAACAGCAGGACAGCAGGTGAAACAGGCAGGCAGTCACCAGTTTAAATTTCCTGGTACTCAGGCAGCAATTCTGCTTGAACAGGCTTCTTGTGGGTATTCTCAACTCTGCAGCATCTCATTGAAATCACACCCTTCAACAAAATCTTTAAACTCCCAGCAAGCAAACTGTGATGCACTGGACACAATAACCCAAAGTTATCTATGTCTGTCTAGCATAAATACAATGCTTGGACAACAACATATATGGATTCCCAATTTCTCTGGCATTTTCTATTTCACCCATTGAACTGCTGATTAAGTGTTACCTTTTGTCATGGTTTTTAAAATTATAACACCATCATCTTCTAAAACTGTCATTTTTACCTGGTTTTTCTTATGATATGTGCATACTCGCATGGAATCCTTTTTTCCTTTGTTAACATTTCTACATTTTCATTTATTTATTTTTCCTTTTGCAACTGTTTTACTCTCTGTCATCCTGGAATCCTCTCTCAGCCAGACCAACTTCCTTGTGAATATTAAACCTACAGTATAGCCTCAACTTCCTAAAAGAATAATTAAAATATCCATAGATTATAATAGCTACTATGCTCAGTCTCAGGCAGCTACAGGGAAGAAAAGAAATCTAGGGGCTCTCACCCTACAGTAGAAAAAAAAAATCTTAGTTTTTTGCTCTTAATCCCTTTTTAGACTTCTTACTTGCCTCCATAGAAGGAAAAATTCATAAAAATGTGAACTTTTCTTCACAGTTAGTCTAAAACTGAGCTGCATAAATCCAAACCTGTGGCCTGACCAAAGCCTCTCACCCAGAGGGCTGAACCCATAAATTTCCTGTTTGCTACCCTTTAAGCACCCAGAACTGCTCAGTATGAATTGCTCTAGATGAAAACACCAACATCTGCTCCCAAGCTCTAAGATAAGCTGGTTTTAGGTACATTCAAGTGCATATTCCTTTGGCATTTAAATTTAAATCTGTCTTGGAGAAAAGAAGAAAATATTGTAGTCCACATAGTTGAAAGAGAGGGGTGAAGTCAAATGAGACGTGGGGAAAAAAGGAAAGAAGTTGCCCACACAGCTCTAAGACTGATACAAGAAATCTCTAAATCTGATCTGCAGCTCCTCATTGTGCCTCACCAGCTGATGCTCATTGACTTCACAGCACCACATCCCCATGGCTCTCTGAGACCAGAAGAAATGAGAAAAAAGCCCTACCTCAAGGGGTTTTTCAGGGCATATCAATGGCTTTAAGAGATCACTGATTTGGATTTTAGTATTACCTTGGAACTTCACCTTTCCACTTAACTGAAAGCTGTCATCTCAGGGTAGAGCTCTTGCAGGACACCAGAGCCTTTCTTCTGGTGGATGTGGACTTCTGGCCAGTCCTGTGGCACAGGGGCTACTGCAACATCCCATTTCCACATTCTTTACCAAAATTATGTGTAAAAAACCCCTAGAACACGACAACAATCCAGCCAACCCCTGTCTGAGAGAAAGCCTTGGCTACCTGATTAGGCCCTAATTGCAAACAAATTGCAAACACCTGTAACTCAGTGGGTTCCACCCTCAGCTCCTGTGGGAGACAGGCAAGGCTTCTCCATGGCTGGTACCTGTTTTAAATCCCACCCCAAATCCCCTCTCCCAGCAGCAATTTGGCAGCTAAAGCCAGGCCAGGGTATATCATCATCACAGTGGACTTGTGATGGTTTCTGGATTTTTAGGAATTTCTTCTTGAAGCTGGCCAATTGCCAAAATCTTCCCCTCCTAAAACAAAAGAAGTCAACTTTTAAAGAAGCACTGGGTGTAATTTGCAACCCTCCTTTTGTTGTGGTGTCAGCTAAACAGTATTAAGCCTCCACTTGCAGGCAGTAATGTGGAGGAAGAGCTGTCTACAAGGATTTTGAATTAATAAAGGAGAAAGCTCTTCCTCACACCTGCTTTGCCATGCTATGGCTGTCCTGACACCTTCACTAGGAAAATCTAAAGTCCAGTGCTCCTTGTAAGGTACATGTTATTCATACAGGCTGGAAGAGTTGCTGTTTTGGAGGACTGGTTATTATTTATGGCAATAAGACAGGGTTATTGTAGTCACTAAATTAGAAAATGTTTCTTAATACAGATTTCATATCCATTTCAACCAAGACCTGACAGTTCCATGAAAAATCATATCCAGTCCTTTGCACCAGAAAAGAAGCTGGATCTGGCAAACTTCATATTTAAACCAAGTGCCTCTCTTCTGGAAATGTGAGTAATGAGATACATAATGTTGCAAAAATCTTAAACTAAAGTAGTGTACGAAATTTTTTTATCATGAACTAGCATTTTAATTCAACATGTGCTTGTAATCAGATGTCCTCAATTATATCTTGTTGTGATCGTAAAGAAAATCTGTAGACACTTCTGTTTGAAGTACTAGAAGAGAAAGAGATTTTGCAGATTTTAGGTTTTGGGAGATGAAGAGATGGTTTCCATGTTTTTGCCTACCTGTTTACTGGGAGGGGGCCAAAAGCAGCTCACACTGCACTGGGGGATTGGTGTTCCAGGATGGGTGAAGTCCACCAGAACAAAATCCTGGTGGGTCTTATCTTCCCAGCTGCTCTTCATCCTGCAGCAGCTGCACCCTAGAGGGTTTTCTAGAAAGACTGACTGTATCCCACACTGGTGCTTCCCCATCACAGCAGCCCCTCTTGCTTGAGATGTTTCCTTCTGAGAAAGCCACTGACCATCTTTTTTATTTTTTTTTATTTTTAATCCTTAAGTTGTATCTGGCAAAACTGTGCTTATTCAAACTTTCTCTCCTTTCAGAATACCCACTAGCCATGGACATTCTCTGGATTCAAGTTTAAGTTTTGTTGTTGAGTCCACACCCACTGAGAAGCCAGTCATTGGAAGGTCACTCCTGGAGGCACTGGAGCTGTGCTTCCAGTGAATTTTGGGCATATTCCTATTGTAACCTGCATTTCAGCTTCACTGTATTTGTTATAACAAGTCCAAGGTACCTGGAAAAGTCTGCTCATTGCTCTTTTCAGTTTGGGTGCATCTATAAAGCAGGGATCAAAATTCCTAGCAGGAAATGGCTGACTTGGTATGTGTCAGCTGTGACAAAGTTAATTTTCTTCCCAGGACTGTCTTTGGATTTGGGATGAAAATCTTGCTGCTGACAGGCTGATGCTGTTGCTGAGCAGTGCTCACATTCAGTCAAGGCCTTGTGAGCTCCTTGTGCTGCCCTGGCAGTGAGGAGGCTTTGGGAGGCACAAGGAGCTGGGAGGTGACACAGACAGGACAGCTGATCCCAAGTGATCCAGGGGACATTCCAGACCCTATGGAGTCATCCTCAGCACATAAATCCATGGTGAAAACTGGCCAGGAATTTTCTAGGTATAGGTCACTGGGTAGTGAGCAACTGCATTCTATGTAATTGCTCTGTATATTTGAATTCTTTTGTTATCATCATCATCATCATCATTTTCCCTTCCTTTTCTGTCAACCAATTAATCTTATATTTCTTTACCCCCATTCTGTTCCCTGCCCCACCAAGGGCAATGAGGAGTGGCTGGTGTTTAGGGGCTGGGTTAAACTCCAGCAATGTGGCAGAAGGATTTCTCTGCAGAGTCCCCCAGTTTGTTCCTCAGAGCTCCGAGGCTCCTGAATTGCAGTGACAGTTCCTGCAGACATCACAATCTTCTGTCATGGCCATGCTTCCTTCTGGCAGGGCAGATCATACCATACCATACCAAACATGCAAAAATATTTCACTGAACTTCTAGAGATTGTAATAATGTTCTTTTGTACATGGTTGGGTTTGAATCAGATTTTTTCAGCCAGATGACTGAGGCTGAACAGCAGCTCTGTGATGCTTTGGCAGGAGTGTCCTGTTTGGTTGGTTTTTTTCTTTCTCTCTGCACAAACACCCCTAAATAAGGCTGCAGCCTTTCCTGGAGGATGGACAGTAATATCTCAATCAAGAAACTAATTTACTAATTTTGCAATAGAAACATTTGATCATGCACCATTCTCTGATACTGAGAACATAACAGGTCATAACAATTTATCACATTATTAAAAGAAAACTTAAGCCAGAGCTTATAGAGCAAGACAGCTTCTAACTCTACCAGCAAGGAAATGAGAATGTGCACAAAATAAACATGGGGGAGGGAGTTAAAAATGGACTCTTTAGCATCCTGCTCAAACTGGTGTTGCCTGGTATCTTTGTTTTTTCCAGACCTTCTCCCAGCAAAGGATAGAACAGGTAATGCCAACAGCACAGGAGACAGATCAGCAATCAAGCTCTCTGCTGTTGTTCAATACCATGAAATTTTTCAGTTATAATATTTGTGCCACTCTGCTCAGGTCACTGGCTCTCATATTTTGCCCTTTCTCCTTTGGCTTGTAGAAAAAGCATAAACTTCTTTTTTTTTTTCTTTTACTGTTCCTGAAGACATTGTCCAATAATCGCCTCACAGGAATGAGCAGCAAATTCACAATAAAATTTGTCAGTGGGTCCAACAGCTTCTACAGCATTTCTATTTCAGCCATTGAACTGCTGATTGAGTTTTACCTTTTGTCATGATTTTTTAAACCATCATTGTCTAATGCTCCAATTTTTACCCTGTTTTCTCTATGCTATTTGCATACTTGCAGGGAATTTTTTTTGCTTCATTAGCATTTCTACACTTCATTTATTTTTAAAGTTTTGCTTTTCCTTTTGCAATTGTTTTACTCTTTCTGGAATCCTCTCTCAGTGAGAAAAACTGCTCAGTGAGTATTAAACCTTCAGCATAACCTGCATTTCCTGAAAAACTAATTAAAATATCCATAGTTTATGAGAGTGTTACCAGCTCAAATACTACACTCCAACTCAGGCAGCTGCAAGAGACAACAGAAACGTATAAGGGCTCTTATTCTACAACAAAGAGAAAATTAATGCTTTTTGCTCTTAAACTGTTTTTAGACTCTTTACTTGCCTTCCTAGAGAAGAAAAATCTTCTATCTCTATTTTCTTGCCATGTTTTGTGGACTTTGGCTGTGTTGTTTCTGGCTGTAATGTCAGGATATTTTCTTTGTTAGATTTCTGTGTGGTACATTCTTCTCCTGCATGCAGGACTGCTCTACAGAACCTTTTTGGTGCTAAAAACTTGGAGCTGGTTATTTATCATACCTGCAAGGAAGCTGGCAGACAGGAAAGGAAGGAATTTGGGAATTTAATTTCTAGATGAGCATTTAATGAATGGTTGCCACACAGATATTGCACTACTGGCTTGGAGAAAGCAAGAGAAGGTTTCTGTCAATGCTGCCAGCCCTGGGGTTTGTTTCTCACTGAGGACAGGTCAGTTATGGAAAACAGAACCAGCTCTTGTCACTCAAATGTAATTTAAATGCAGTGTCTGATTCTATATTATTGTAATCATTCTATATTATTTTAATCACTCTAAAGTGCCCTTTTTCTATCAGCTTTGAAGCTGTTTGCTGCTAAGACAGAACTTCACTAAATGTTATAGCTGACATTACTTAATGCTCCTTTATAAATTGCAAATTATTAGCTCATTCATTCTGGGCTCATGAACTTAAAGCTGTATTTACATGAGGCTATGCTGTGTTGCCTGGATAAGAAAAGGCCTCTCCCCCCCATACCTTTTTTTTTGCCTGCTTAAAATGATTCTAGAGTATTTTGAGGATATTTCTATATACAGGGCAAGAGATGCAATATCTGTGTGTGCTCTAAACATAGTCAAGAGAAGAGAAAAGCATGTCCAACCACTTGAGAGTTTGCCCTTCAAAGCAGACTTTCCTTCACCCTGGTTTTTACAGAATATTACCTTAGATGGCTCTCTAGTTACAGTTCTTTTCCAGAGCTCAAGGCACCTGGCTGAGGAAATACTGCACACTTCATATGGAGACAGAGATGCAAAGAGAGACTTGAAAAGAAAAGAAAAAGTATTTTTCATAATAAAATACTCTTCTCCTTCAACAGCCTTACGAAGTATTTATACAAAACATGGATTATAATACTCTGTTGATTAAAATTAGAGATTAAAAATAAGTTAGAAACAGAAACCTATCCTCCAAATGTTATTTACTTTGTGCATCTGGATAAATGTGCTGTAGAGATATGACCACAGCCACCTCTGCTTGAACATACTGCAGCAAGCAGCTTATTCAGTGAAATTAATGTTATCTAAAACATCTCTAGAAGCCAGTTCCTGAGTCACATATTTATAGAAATTATTTCAAGCTTATAAGAAAGAAATCATAGAGTTCCTGCATGGGCAGTAAAAGCAAACAGATAACATCAGCATGAACCTGTCAAATTGCCAGTCCTTACCTCCTCTGCAGGGAATGCATTTGGGCAATCTAGAAACCTGCAAAGCTCCTGCTCCTTCAGAAGGGGGAAAGGAAGGGAAATTCTTGCCTGCTTTACTACAAATGCAACTTTATGGCTTGTCCATAAACTGTTTCCTATCAGTGTTAACTCCCCTGGCCACAAGGAATTGGCCAAATCACATTTCATTCTTGAAATGAAAATCCTCTCTGGAGTCTCAAACAATATCCTTTAGGCAGCTTTTCTAGGCCTGCTGATTTCCTTCATAGAACTGACACAGAAAGCACTATACAAATACTCCTATATTCCTATCTTCAAAATATTTCAGAATGCCTTGCAAATGATCTATGCAAACAGCAACCGAACAACAATTAAATACTTCTGGTTTTAATTTCCTGGGAATGAACTGATATGGAATGAACACACTGGAAGGAGTTTTACAAAAAGGAAACCACTTACATAGCGAGAAGCATGTATTTAATTAAATGCTTTGCAAAGATACATGAATAAAGCTATGTGCATGACTTTCTTTAGGGAGAGCCCCAGCTGTTTATTGTTTTTTTTTTTAAGGAACAAACAAAAAAACGTGGAGAGCACAGATGCAGTAAAGAAACAAAAGACCTAAGTAAGTTTGTACCCACATACTTTACAAAATAAAGCATGCTGGAGGTACAAAACATTCTATATACTGAATGACCAACAAATAAATGCACTGTAACATTGTTCTCTCAAACACTGCAAGCCTAGCAGCTAAGCTCTGAACATGACATGACAGCAGGCATCTTTATTTTGTCAGCCTTCTAGAGTCGTTTAGCACCATCACTTTGTTGCTTTTTTATTTTTTTTTGCCCTGCCTATCTCCTATCTTGAAATAACAACAGAAGCATAGCACCTTTTAATATCTAAAATAAAACCAGGAATATATAATTGCATCCAAACTTCCAGAGATGAGGTAGCTCATGCTAAGAAATGATGGAACTTTCCTGCCTTGTTAACTCAAGGCCAGTAAGTCAAATTACTGGTGATGCATGTCTGGATGTCAGCTAAGACCAAGGAATTTCTAAACTTTCTTTATTAGTAATTGGTCTGATATACACATGAATGGTCTGCAGTGTACAGAAATTGGCACCATATATAACACATCTGTATAATTTGATACGTAATGGCTTCTTAGATGGGCAAATATTGGAAAATCAACGAGTATTGGGTTTAAGACACATTTTGAATATTGAGGATAATTTAATGGAATTACACAGATACATTGTGAGAAGTGAAATCTAGCCTTAAAATTTAAGATATAGGACACCCCTACTGAAAACTTGTATTTACCCCAGTAATGTTTTTACTTCATAAATAAACCATGGCTATGGATCACTCTTCTGAGCAGACTTACATAGAAAAGTGCAAGAAAAACAATGCCAAATTAAGATGGTCTTGTCTGAAGAGATTTTCTTCTACAAAAGACGAATTTCTGTGAATGGCAACCAGAGGAACACAAACTGGGGTAGAGGGAGTAGGTATGACTGAAATATAGCCAACGGTTCACAAAAGTGCTCTACTTTTCTGTTACTCAGAATGCATCGAAGCAAAAGAAATAATCATTAGAGCTTTACATAGCTCCACATTAAAACTATCTATTTTGAATACCTGGAAATGTCAAAAGAGTTTGAAACAAAACCAAGGAAAAGGATTCATATTACTTTTAGAAGGTGGTCATCAATCCTCTTAAAATTGTACTAAAAAGTTGGTTTCAATCATTGCAAACAGAAGGTTTGTAAGTAAAATAAATATTCCAAAGGAGGCCGGGCGTTTAGAAAGAGCTGTATATACAGTGCTGATCCAGTATCAGCCATTACTTCAAGAGTCTCAGGATTAACTTCAATCAGTCTAAGTTCATGTTTAGTTGCTGCTGTTGCTGGGTAGTGTGTTCTCCTCCCCCCTGGCTCTCACACAAAGCAGACTGGCCCAATCTCCACTCCAAACTCCTGCTCGGTGCTGCCAATGTCCACCGGCGCAATGTCGATGATGGGCAAGCGCGCCACGTTCTGCGTTCTGTACTCAAAAACAGTCTTGCCCACGTTCCCATTGCGTTTCTAGAGGGGGGAAAAAGGAAAAAAGAATATTAGGCTTTAGGCTGATGCCTGAAGGATTTTTCACTTTTTCTCTGAAATACCTTTTACGCAGTTCCCTATATCCACAAGTATCAGCATGCACACTTGAGATGCTTTAGGCCTGATAACTCAGCCTGGTTTCTGGTGTCCTGCAGGCCGGGAGACCAAACACTCCAGAAACTGTAGAGTTAGAAGACCAAACATTCTATTGTCGTAAGCACTCAAGGTCCCCTAGCAGGACAGATTCTGTAAACTACAAGTTTGCCCACCCTAGTTCCTTATTGGGCCCTCTAGTTAG
>VZTZ01027757.1:7631-22761 GCA_013400955.1 Drymodes brunneopygia | reverse complement strand
AGCCTCCCCACGTTGGGAGGGCGAGCGGTGCTGGGTTATAGCAAATCCTGCCGGGCCAGCATCTCATTAAACACGTGTGGGATTGTTCAGTGAGGGAGCTGAGCCTGCTGCCATCTGCTCCCCAGAGCCAATTCCGCTGGAGGGGTGGGAAGAATAAAGCACAGATGCTAATGGGCTGTGTAAACTGCAGGGCAACTTCTCCTAAATATTTAGGCTGTTTTCCTGAGGTTGAGTGTGGGGCTGACTTTCAGCTCCGTGAAGTTCCCTCAGTTTCATTCGAGTTGCCACTTAGCTCTGATTTTCTGCTTCAAGTTAGGGCACTTTTTAAGTTAGTGAAATTAGCTTAAAGATGGTTTTGCCCTGGGGTGGGATTGTGCCCAGGAATTCTTGAGGAGGGAGCAGATATCCCGAGTAGGGCCTGGACCCAGGCAGGGGCTGAGCAGTTCATGTGTAGCCTCAGGGTGGGATTCTCAATCCTCACTCGGTTTTTACTGTTGGTTTACTCATTATCTCTGCTTAGTTTGACCGAGAAAATCCTGCTTTGAATTAAAACAACAGAATCTACCAGCGCATTTAAAAAAAAAATCAGTTAATTCAAAATCAAGTCAAAATAGGTTAAAAACCAAGCCAAATAAATTCCTGCTGGCGCTGTGACTCTTGCATAACCACGGGTGATGTTCTCTGGCATTATTTTGCAAGTTCATAAACGGGCTATGTGTGAAAAGGGTGGAAAAAGGGTCAGCTTTGTGTTAGGGACAGAAAGCTCCATTCTCAGGAGCTGACAGTCGATTTCCTCCTCGCTCCTTTTGATGTCTGCACACGAAACGCTGCGTGGACAGAAAAATTCAATTCATTTAAAACATTTTGCATCAGAATGACACGCTTTAGTGTATTTCCTTCTGATGTTTAAATTATCTTTTCATCTCACGAGGGAGGAGGAAAAAAGGCCAACGTGTTTGTAGTTAAAGTACCCAAGCAGAACTTGAAACAAAGGTCTGGATGAAGAGGAAGTCTCAATGTAGGGGCAGCTTTTAAGAGTAGATGCCTTTTTTCCCTCTCCCCTGCCCCCCCTTCTTGGCTCTCTGAGCCTTGTAAACCAAGGAGATTTATTGCTGCCCTTCCAAATGCTTCTTCAGAATAAAGAGTTCACATTTTTGAAATTCCTCAAGTCCTCAGGAGGGAGAGGGATAAGGGGAAGTGATGATGGTGATCACACCAAAGGATTTTCCAGGCTGGTTTTGCCAGTCATAGCTGCCTGTAGTGCTGGGAGGGAATCAGCTGAACCTGCATCAAAAAAAAAAATCTCTTGGAGCTGTGGGCTGCAGTGGAATTGGGTGAAATTTAGACTTTTTTAGTAATTACTAATAGTGCAATGCAGGGTGTTTAGAACTCCCTGTCCTTTGCCAGATGCGGTGTCAGGTGCGCGACTCAGCGCTGATAGATGTGGGATCCATTCCCTCAGTGAAATCCCAGCTCCCCTGGAGAAATGTCTGACAGCCTAAATAACCCCCATTTATTCCTCTTACAGCTCTTGGTGCCACTTGTTGTTGTTAAGAGAGCAAAGGAATATTTTAGGGATATTGAACATTTTCCAGTGGGGACAGCACCAGTGTTCCCCATGGGGAAAGCTGCCCTTGGAAATGAGAAATCTGGGGAGAGAAGCTTAAGTGATCAGGCAAACTTTTTAGGAATGCTGTTGATGTAACCCCAAATCCTTCCAATTTTATTTTTCAGTCTGGAAGCAGAATATTAACAAGGTGCTGAGTGTTTTTCCCTCTGTGTGTGTAAATGGCAATGTGGCTGTCACCTGTCCCCTTGGGAACTGAGCTTCCAGGGGAGGACACATCTTTCTTTTATCTCCTGATACATCTTTTTATTTTTTGCCATTAATGAGCTTGGTCTGGTTGTATTCAAATTGGGTCTCACTCATCTCTTTTCCGCATTTTAAATTTGTCTAAGCTTGGCTCTCAGCCTCTCATGTTTTGGTTGGAAACAAGTGCTTTTAAAAGTAGTTCTGCTGGGTTAAGTGTTTAGAAGAGCAGGGTCATAGTTTGCACGTGGAACTATTTTTAGCACCTTGGTAAATAAACAGATGTTGGGAAAAAAACCCAGTTTTGTGTTTGCTTTCCAAAGTCAGCCTCTCCATGCAGATCCCCACATGGAGAAATGATTCCCCTTGGGAAGCCTGGCACTGGGAGACTCCCCAGGTCCTTCTCTCAGCCCATTTCCTCACCCATCCACCTTTTGGAGCTGCTTTCCTGTGCCATTTGTGACCAAAAAAGCCTCTCACACGTCCTTTCTGGTTTTTCTTGCAGAGGATATTCAACTCCTTCGTGTACACGGAGAAAATATCGAATGGAGAAAGTGAAGTTCAACAGGTGAGTCCCAAACCCCTTCCCACCTCCAGTGGCAGAGTGAGCTCAGGGAATTGAGCTCTGTCTGGGATTTTGGCCCCTTTGCTGACCTCAGGTCCCAGCCAGGGGAGCAGGACAGAAATGGGGATGGGCTGCACGTGCTGGTGATGCTGCTGGGGGTTCTGCATGGCCATGAAAACCTTTTCCATCTGCTCAGAGTGGGGCTCTCCCTTGGACACAAAAGGGCCATCACAAAGAAACTCCCATTAACTGACAGGCTTTCATGTTGGAAGTGTCTTTTAAAATTTCAAATTTGAAAACAAACTCATTAATATTATTATGACATGGAAATATGGGGCAGCTCCAGCCTGGTACATCACAGGTTTGGTTGAGGAGTGCTTGTAATTTTGTGGGTTTAACACACTTGAACATTTAACTCTTCAATTTAACACTGAGATAATATATGGGCAGTTTGCATTTTAATACATGTGTATGTTTTTAAAATTAATTTTGGATCTGTTTCCAAACAGATCAAATAAGTCACATTTTATTCCTTCAGAAATGAAAGTACCAGTTATGTTTGTGGTAAAGGGGATGGGTTTTGGCCAAAGAAAGGTAACAAAGAGCCAGCTTTTCTTCCCAGTTTAAGCATGGACTTGCACAACCTTCAGGAGTAACCTGACCTTCCTTAGACCCCTATCAAACCAGTTTTAATGTTCAGGAAAAGCAGAAGCTCCTCAGAGTGGGGCTTTCCCTGGGGAGGAGGGAGTTGCTGCTCAGCCCTGCCCCATTGTGGTTTCCCAGAGCTGGTCAGTGCATGGTGTGTTCATGTGCATTCAAACTGCTCATGGAATACAGAAATAATGAACACTCCAAGTTGTGTTTCCTGGAAATGGTGACATTTCCAGTCTTCTTTAATTTTTTTACTGAGGAAGAAGTCAAAGCAGAGTTGGTTCACATGAAATTATAAAGAACGTTTAGGTTGGAAAAGACCTTTAAGACCATCGAGTCCAGCACTGCCAAGGCCACCCCATGTCCCCAAGTGCCACATCCACAGGGCCTTTAAATCCCTCTAAGGATGGGGATTCCTAGGCAGCTGTGCCAGAGCTGGACAACCCTTTCTGTGAAGAAATTTTCCCAAATATCCCCCCTGAGCCTCCCCTGGCCCAGCCTGAGGCCGTTCCCTCTCCTCCTGTCCCTGTTCCCTGCAAGCAGATCCCAAATTCCTGTCCCTGAGCTGTCCCCTCCTGTCAGGGACTTGTGCAGAGCCACAAGGTCCCCCCTGGGCCTCCTTTTCTCCAGGCTGAGCCCTTTCCCAGCTCCCTCAGCCTCTCCTGGAGCTCCAGCCCCTTCCCAGCTCCGTTGCTCTCCAGAAGCTTTGGTTTCTCTGGAGCATTCCCAGGTGGGTGCTTGCAAGCAGAGGGACCATGGGACTGTAATTGTCACTGACTTTACCAATTTCAATCCCAAAATCATCCCTCAGGATGAGCTCTCTGGCTCTGTGTTGTGCAGGGCAGCATTTCCAGGAGTGTTTCTGGGTGGTCTGTGCAGCACAGAAGGGCCATGTGGGCTGGATCAGACGTATCAGATGGCTTTTGAAAGGCAAAAGAGTTTTTTGGGAAACCAAGAAACTGGATTAAAAAACTTCTTTGAAGTCCTGACTGTGGATTCTCCACTGAGGAAAAGACAGTCCTTGTTTGCCAGAGCAGATGTCCGTGTTCATCCCAAGTGGATTTCAAGAGCTGTCCAAACACTGGAGGTGGGGTGATGGATTTGGAGCTGTCAGGGGAGAACAGGGGGCTCTGCTAAAGCGTAATTACTGCGGTTAAAAGCTCTACCCTGAAGTGGATGGAAGAATAATTGAGCACTTCTGCTTCATTAATAAGCAGATCTTTCAGCCCTCATGAATCCCCAGCAACAGAACCCGAATTTTCTGAGAGTGGGACATTCAATGGGATCATCTTGAGCAAAGGCAAACAAATGTCAGCAAATTAAATCCCCAGCCAGAGAAATCTCCCTCCTGCTTTGGTCATTCATTAACATTTTTGTAGCAACTGATATCCAAAGGCAATTAATGATGGTTTTATGTCAGCTGGGATTCTTTTTTTCTGGCAGAGCACTGAGTTGTTGTGGGGGTGGTGGGTTTTTTTATACCAAACCATGTAAATAATGACTCTCAGTTTATTGAAAAAGTGAAAAATTCCAGCTGTTGGCCTTCAGGCCTAACTGTTCAATACCTTTGGCTTCCTTCGTGCCACACAAGGAGCAGTTTTACCTCTCAGCATTGAACTGGTTACACTTTTAAGATCTGCAGTTACAGAATTACTGCTGTACCTGACAGATAAAACCTTTTCTGCTTTGAATAGGTCATTAAAAATCAGATGGCAATGGCCAAAAATAACTTGGATTCCTTCCCTGTGAGTTATTTCAATATCCTACGATGTGAGAGTGCAGGGGGGTGAGTTAGTGATGCAAATAAAGTGGGAGAGGAGGGGTTTTATGAGGGGAAAATCTCCTTTAGCTGATTTCCTGGAGCTCGGTGTGTGTTCAGTGTCCTGCCAGACATCTGCTTTGTGTGATGTGGAGAGAAGGGATCTGAGAGCAGAGAGGGTGAAATGCTCTCCAGCAGGAGTAGATTTTCCAGCTTGGAGGAGAAAAGGCTTGAAAAGCTCAGCCCGTGCTGCTGTTGGGTTGAGTTTTTTGTTTGGTTGGTTTTGGACTGGGCAAAGAGGTGTTTGGAGAGGAAATAGATCTGAAATATGCTGAAAAAATGACATTTGGCTGTGGAGCACAAGACATTCCCTGGCTGTGAAAAGTGGCGTGTTCACACACATTAATGACTCGTCAGCCTCACAATAAAAGGCAATTATTGTGTGTTTAATGTGCTTCCAGAATGATTCAGGAATTGTGGCCCTCTCTCTGGGCTTTGCTGTGCACCCTGTTTAACATCTTCCTTGGAATAAATCTCAGGAAACTTTGCCAGAGGTACTGGCCAGTAGAAAACCTCAAATGAGAGTGCTGGTTTCCGTGACAAAATGCACACTGGGAAGTGGTTTTTCCTGCGTCCTGATTGCAATAATGAAATTTATTTTCAGTGTCATCCACAGAAGCAGGAATGGGGAGTTTCCACAAGGGGGAATGGGCTTAAGTTGAAGGAGGGGAGGTTTAGATGGGATTTTTAGGGAGAAATCCTTCCCTGGGAGGGTGGGGAGGCCCTGGCACAGGAATTCCCAGATTTGCTGTGGCTGCTCCATCCCTGGAAGTGCCCAAGGCCAGGCTGGACAGGGCTTGGAGCATCCTGGGATAGTGGGAGATGTCCCTGCCCATGATGGGGTGGAACAAGATGATTTTTAAGATCCCTCCCAACCCAAACCATTCCAGGATTCCATGAATTCATAAAACAGAGGTGAAGGATGAAGCTGGAGGTGATTCTGTGATCCTCCCTTGAGCCACATCCCTGCTGACCTCTTCAGGGCTGATACAAAACCAGTGATTTCTTCAAGAGCCACATAGATAAAAAATAAATATCATTAAAAGTTTCCTAGGATAGGAATCTGTGAATACAAACAGTTGTGGTGCAGCAGGATGAATGCCTGGTGGGTGTTGGGAGAGAGGTGCTTTTTTCCAGATTTTTCTGGTTGACAGAGGGAATTTAAACCTCAAAATTATAACTCAGCCCTTCCATGTGTAAGCAATCCTTTCCAAGGAGCTTGGCAGTGTTAAATCCCTGCCTGTGAGTCCGTTCTGGCATCCCTGCCTGTCAACCCCACTGATGCATATTTTATATACAGCCTTGGAAACATGAAAAATACCTCAGCTTTCAAGCTCCAGCCAGAAATAAAACCTCACCTTGGAGCTCTGCTTTCCCTCAGAGCTCCCTGCAAAGGGAAGGCTTCAGAGCCGTGGAGCTTTGAGGGGGAAGAAGCTTTAAAAAAAAAGCAAAAAGCTCGAGGGAAGGATGCAAATGAGGGAAACGTCTCTGGGAAAATTAGAGGAGCTCAGTGATGTTGTGATGAAAGGTTGTCAGTGGAGATGGTGACAATTGAAGTGCATTACCCAGGGGTGCTGCAGGAATAGGAACAGGTGTTCAGTCCAACCTGGCTGCAAACCCAAGGGCTTTGGCTGCGTGTCAGCTGCCAGAGGAAATCCAGGGAAAGCAGGGCTGAGGGCTGCATTGCTCACAGGCAGCACTCTGCTCATTGGTTTGTTGGGTAGAATTCAGGGGAAAACACAGAAATCTGAGAAATACCCACAGAGGCTTCCCCCTGCTGCTGTTTCTGAGATGAGGTGAAGAGCACTTTGTGTAGGATAATAATATGTCAGTCTCAAGGTATCCAGATTTATTTCAGTCTCCGTTGAAATGGGTGAGTTGGAGCATTTCTGTGGGAGCAGGAAATGCCTGTCACACCTGGTACCCCCCAGGTGTGGGACACCCCTGCCCCTTTCCTGTGCCTAACTAACACAGTTTTCCATTTTGCCTTCAAAATGCTTTAACAATTATGTAAGGATGGTTTCAGAGTTCAGCGTTCTGTCCTTTCATTATTTGTTATCTCTCTTTCTCTACTTTGGAGGTTTTGTAGCCAGTGTGGGTCTGGCATCCATCAGCATCCAGCAGCTCTCCAGCTCCAGGCAGGTTAAAAAAAGCAGGGTATGTGCTTGAATAAAAACTTGAGGTTTTTTATTTAGAAAGAGGAGAAGGTGATTTAAGCCTGCAGCTTTTACTGTGACAGGCTCCAGCAGCCGAGTGCATCACCCTGCAAAGGGAAGAAAGTTTGGGAGGGAAGTGAAGCCCAACAATGGAAGCAAAGTTTATTTTGTTAGGCTTCATCTGGATGATACTCCTCAATTTGAAGAATCAGAACCATTTCTTTCTAATACTTGATTGGTGTGTTACCTTCAGTTTCTTCCCACAGTTTATTCATTGAAGAAATTTGCAATGGAAAGTTATTTTTGGATCGCCTTGCCCTTGGTGACTTTATTGAGTTTGGAAGTGGTTGGGGTTGTTGGGAGCATTGTCCTGCTATCAGAGGGCAATATTTTTAGAGTTCTTTAGATTAGACCAAGTCAGTTCTTCCAGCTGTGGGCAGGGAACGGTGTCTGGAGCTCTGGGAGGTTTCAGATCCCTCGCTGCTGACACGCACTTGACTCCCTGCCCCGACCCAGGGCTGGATCCCATTCCAGGGAAATAACGGGATGACTTTGAGCCACTGCGAGGTTTTTCCATGGGAGACGCAGTTTGGGAACAAAGCATTTGCTTTTTGTCAGCTTCTGAAGTGCAGGATCTTCTGAAAAACACATTTGTCAGATCTTTAGGCTCGGCACAGCAGGGTGAAATTCAAAGGCTGTGGGGTGCTTTTATCCTTCAACCTCGAAGGTGAGAACTCATCAGCACCGAACCCTGGGCTTGTTCAGCATTCATTTATCAGAGAGCAGCCCTGATTCCAAAGCTGAGGCCTTTTGTTCTGGGGCCCTCTGATGGTTTTACAACTGCTAATGATGCTCTGCAAACTTCTCTCCCCTCTGCCTGATTGCAGGTAGGGAAACCAAGAGAGAAATCTCAGACCTGGTTTACCTTGGCATTTTATTTGCCCAAATTGAGGAGAACTTTGTCCTCACCAAACCTGAGTGCTTTGATTTAGGAAACTTATGTTTGTTTGAGACCCTGCAGGAGAATCCACTCCTAAAGAACACATTGGAGGGGTACAGCCAGACAAAAAGAAAGTTTACTGGAGAACAGAAAAGGATCTCCCCAGCAGCTTATTTATTACCTTAACAACTGGGAGCAATTTAATCGTGCTGCATGTCTGACATGGAGGAGCCCATTAGCAGTCCTCTGGTGCCTGGGCAATAAATCATTGCACAGAACTAATTAGGTGTAATTCTGCAAGTCGTTTGAGCGAGGTCCTATTAAACCTGTGCTCCTTGGAGAGCTGTCAGGGAGCCTCAGCATTCCCTGGGAACAATGGGGGCAGAGCAGGGCTCTTATCAGCCAGGCCTCCTTCCTCACACAAGTGAGTAAATCATGACAAAACCGCCTGTTGGGAAGAGTTAGGAGAGACATTTGTCAGTCCAGGAAAATCCAGGGGTGTTTCCCAGCACACAAAAGCACTGTTAAATCATCCCTGTGGTGTTTGGGCTGTGCAGGGAGCAGGAGAAAGGATTAAGGGGCTGATTTAGGAGAAGTTTGCAGAAATGCAAACCAGTATTTCTGAGTGTTCAACACCTCAGTCTGTTGCTTGGAGATGCTTCTTTCATTTGGGATGTGTCTGGCTGGTGATTAAATCTATAATTGATTGGTGTGAAAGGGATGCAGAATGTGCAGAGCAGTAAGAAATCCTGATCCAGTTCATCAATTCCTCCCTTTGATGAAAGAGCAGGAGTGAAAATCTCAGTAAATGTTCCCTGTAAAATCTGCTGCCTCCTGGTAACTGTGTTTGTTTTACTGTCACGTTTGCTCCAAGAGCAGCCACAGATTTCCCCCTTTTCCCTGGCAGTAATTAGTCAGGCTCGTTGTGAAGTGCCTAATGAAGGGACACAAACGAGCTCTTTTGTGACAGCACAGTCACCCCAGGAGCCTGGGATGTGTCCCAGCAGGCTGGGATGTGTCCCAGCAGGCTCAGCCCTTCCCAGTGCCTGCAATCTGCATGGCATGGAGAGGGCAGAGGCACCCCAGCCCTCAAATCACACCAGCCTGGAAGTACTTGCTGGCAAAAAAATAATTTATTTTTATTTAATTTTTTTTCAGAAGCATTTAAAAAGAAAGGCTGAAGTAGCCAATTTTCTACTTCCAAAGCGAGGCACTCTAATTTTTTTTAATGGTCTGAAAATTGCAGGGGAGGGACCACAACCTGTTTGTTTTCACTTTGTGAAAGGAGAGAAATTGGCTCTTACAAGGAGCAGTGTAACCTCTAAACCTTGTCCTGATTCATGAGGAGTCCCTTCCTTAGGGGACCTCTGACAACAAAAGGCTTCAGGAGGAATTTCACTGGTGCAAGACTTTTGTCATTATTTTCTTCCTGCTATTCCATCAATTAGAGATTTTTCAGTTTGCAGCTGAAGCTGTGGATTGTGAGCAGCACAGGGAGCTTCAGATCGATGAGGAAAATCAGCCGGGCAATGCTCAGCCTGTGGAGCCTCCCAGGAAAGCAGCAGAAAAGCAAAATCTGGGATGGCTTCTTTTACCCAAATCTACATGAAAGAAGTGTTTAGATAGTTCTACACAGATCCACCTGACTGAGGAGGCTGCTGAGGAGCAGAGAAATATTCATGGCACTATTTGGGGTTATTTGGGGTTCTTTGGATCCTGAGGTTGCTCCCACCAGTGGGAGATTGGCTGATGGCTCTTTGCTGCTGGAGCACAGAGTTCTGTGTAGGTGAAGGCATCTCTGACACCATTATTTTGGCTTTCCTGTAGGTGAAGGCATCTCTAACACCATTATTTTGGCTTTCCTGTAGGTGAAGGCATCTCTAACACCATTATTTTGGCTTTGCTGTAGGTGAAGGCATCTCTAACACCATTATTTTGGCTTTCCTGTAGGTGAAGGCATCTCTAACACCATTATTTTGGCTTTCCTGAAGTGTCCATGTACGGAATTTCATTAAATTGGCTTTTGGTCTGGTTTGTTCTCCATCACATCCTTGTCAGGCCTTGGAGCACCTCAGTGCCACATCCAGCTGTCAGTTCTTAATGAAAGGGAAGTTTGAGATGATGGAAATCACACTTTTCACACGTGCAAAACTGTGTTGAAGCACCCATTGCTAGATAGGAAATTTGTTATTTTCTTGCATAGTCTCCTTCCCGTGGCCAATTAATTACTTGACTTCTTGCTTAAGCCAAAAATAAAAATACAATGAGCAAATCAGAGAACTGTTACCTTTACCATACTCAGGTTTCACTTGCTTGTTAAGGAATGGGGTCGTACAGAGAAACTGGATTGATTTGAAGCTTTCTTCTTCTTTTTCCTTTTTTTCAGTTGGCAAAAAAGATCCGTGAGAAATTCAACCGTTACTTGGACGTGGTGAACCGGAACAAGCAGGTGGTGGAGGCTTCATACACTGCTCACCTCACCTCCCCCCTGACTGCCATCCAGGACTGCTGCACCATCCCACCATCCATGATGGAGTGAGTATCAAATCCTGCAATTCTTCATCTGTGAAGAAAATAAAGGGTTTTTTGGGTTTTCTGCTGCTTTGGATTAAAACAGACAAGGCCAAAAACCAAAGGTGCCTCTTATCTCATCCTCATCCTTTTTCCCATCTCTCCCACCCCAGTGTTTAATGATGGGCTTTAAACAAGAGCTGCGAGTCAGCTGGGAGCAATAAAAGGAACAAAGTTTGTTCACGGTGTTCTGTACAAAAAGAGTCTGTGTGGATCCAAGACACTGCCTGCCCTGAATTACTCTCCTCCAGCTGGTCATGGGACCTTTTTGTGTCCTTTGAAGTGCCCAGAATCACGAGTTGGTCAGTCCTTCACATGCTCCAGGCTCTGTGTTCCAGTTTAATAATCAGGTTGACATGCTGCTGCTTGATAGCAGAGCTTTCATGAAATGGAGCCCATTGCTTGGGAGCTGGATTTGTTCCTGTTCAATTCAGTTTGGTTTTACATGCAGGAGGTTGGAGTAGGCTAAATCCTGCTCTTGGTTGTCTTGAATCATTTCTATTGTGCTGCATATTTGCAGAAATTCTTGGGGTTTTCTAACTGTAGAAACGTGTGATAGAAGCTCTGATTTTTCCAGTAGAAGAGTAATTTTCTTGAAATGCTGGACATATTAAACATTTATTTCCATGTGGGCTTGAAAAGAACAAGAGGAACTTTTTATTTATGCAAACCTTGATGACAGACTGATATTTATTGTTTATATCTCAATCTGATTCAAAAACATTTGAGGGGGAGGAAGGTAATTTGGGTCATCAGGTGACTCCAAGGGCACGGGTTTGGAGATCTCTGTGCTGTTCCTGCCTGTGGGAAATGCTGGCACATCCAGGCTGTTGGCAGTGTGAACAAAGGGGTCAGGAATTCTTTGAGGATGAAAACCTTTCTGCCCTGTGATCACAAAATCCGTGCAGGAATCACCAGGCAGCAGGAACTCCTTCCAAGCAAGGGCTGAGGGGAAGGAGAAATGGGATTTATCACCCCCTTGGCAGTGTGGCCTGATTTTTCATTAAAAAAAGAAGTCTGCTTTTAGTCTGGAAACTTCAGTGAATTCCTTGTCACTTTGTCCTCCAAAATTATATAGCTTGGAAATCCTTTAGAAATGTCTTTACCTGTGGTGGGCTTGCATAAGGATCATTTCCAGTAAATGGTTTAAAACTCAAGGAGCTGGCAAAGCAGAGAGCTGAATTTGCTGTTTGCACTGCTCCTCATTCAGGCTCTACAATAAGATTCTCATTATTTAATTACCTAGATCAGTAATTAAATGGCTCCCAGATCAGTTTATCAGCTGCAGGATGTTCTGGACCTTGGCAAGACCTGACTGAGGCTTATCTGACCATTTGACCCAGTGCTGTCTGTAGGAAATTGTCTGCAAGCAAAAAAAATAATGTAAAAATATATTTTCTGTTTGAAACTTCAAGTTTTAGCTCCATGCTTTGTTAATTGCCTGATTTGTCTAAATGCTTCTGCCATAATTTCATTTTTTTCCCCTTTCTGCCTCTCCCATGTGCTGCTCTTCTCTCATTTTCCTTCCCTGTGGCATCGCCTTTCTGGGAGATTCCCCATTTGGGTTAAAATATCAGGAAAGAAGCTGATTCACCTGGATATTGTGATCATATTTTCAATTCTTCCATGTTTCATCCCAGCTGCACTTGTAGGCAGTTAAATTGAATGTGCTACTGCTGATATAACAGCTTATCCTTGGTATTTAAAATGTTTAATATCAGTGTTAAGGTAACAATAATTATAATTTTTTGGTTAAAGCATTTATGAAGTGCTGCTGCAGAAGAGGTCACATGGAAAAAGACCCAGATTTGTCTGTGCAAATTGCTTTTTGAGATCTTTTGCCTCAGATTGTGCCTTGGCCGTGTCAGTGTCCCCAGGGCTGTGGTTTTCGTTCCGGAGGGTTGGGAAATGTTTGTGTTACAACTCCTGAACATTGTGTGTTCTTTTTCTGGCTGTTTCCTCATGTGGCCTCTTTATTTGAGCAAACATCTGGGGCAAGAACAGTGTCAGAAGTTCATTAACTTCAGGGTGTGTTTTTTAGGGAGATTGGAAGGTTTTTCCCACAGTGTTTAAGGCTGTTTATCACGTGGTGTTCAATGTCTTACTGTCCAAAGTTGGGAATGCTGCAAGTTTGGGGAAAATTAACTTGGATGAACTATTCTGTAGAACAAAGACTTTAAAATTATTGTTATTATTATTACTATTTTTTAAAAATTATTTATTTATTTATTACTGACTTCAGTTTGTATTTCTTGTTACCATCAACAAAATCATCCATGAGTTTATTTGGATTTATCCTGAAAATCCAGCCATTGGTTTGTCATGTTGCTTGGGATAAACTGGGAGATTTCCACACGTGGTGACCATAAATAAATGATGGAAAACAGGACCTAACAAAGCAAAAACTGGGTTAGAAAATGAACCTGGCATTGAAATTGCTTGTTTAATGAGCAGTGAGATATGACAGGGAAAGCAATATTTATTTCATTGCCATTACACGGTGTTGGCTCTTGCAGTGAAGAGCCCAAATGAGTTGAGTTTCCATGTGATTCCATGAAAATTCCCAGCTTGACTTTGGTTTTGGTTGCTGTTTTGTACCCCAAATGCTGTGGTTTCCCTGGTGTGAGAGCAGCAGCTGTGTGTTTGTGCCCCCTCCAAGGCAGGGTTGTGCAATGGGAGCTGCCTTGGTTTGGAAAGAGGTGGAAATAAAGAAATAAATTGGGATTTGCAAACCCAGCTGGATGAGGCAGCACAGTTGGTGGCTATCCAGTGGGTTTGGCAAGGCCTTGATTCAACAAACATTTCCTGATAAAATTACCCTCAGCTGGGCTACCAGAGGCTCCAAATGTGCTTGGGCACAGGGAAATAATCCCACGCCTAAATCCATGTGCAGGCACTGCTGAGGAGGGCTGAGCAGGGCAGGGATTTGTGTTCTTTTTGAGTTTTTGCTGCTCCTTTCTCCACATATCTCAGCTGACATTTTCAGCTCTACCTAACCAAGGTTTGGGAATGGCACAGGGAAGGGCAGGGCAGAGCTGGTGTGGAAATTGGTGCCTGCCCAAGCATCCAGGCTGGGATTGTGATCTGGGGTCAGAGCCTGGCAGCAGCTCCTTTTCCCAGGGGAAAGGCTCCTTTTCCCAGGCTCTGGGGCAGAGGCTGCTCCAAGCAGACAGAGTTGATGTGGATAAAGTGCCCCAGGCTCTCAGCAGCCTGATGGCAGATAAGGAAAATGGATGTCAAGTGACATCCAGCTTCTGATCCTGGAAGAAATCCCTGGAAAAATGAGCCTTTGTGTTTCCTCACCATGAGAAAGGCATTTCATGCTGTCTCCAGACGTTCCCTGTCATGGTGGAATTGGGTGGTTATTTACCAGACAGTGTTTTAATTAAAAGTGTCTTTCTCCTGAAGGGGATAAATTCATTTGTGTACAAGTTGGAGTCTCCAGGTTTTCATGCCTGAAAGCCCTCAGCAGGTATTGAGGAGCTCTTGGATCTGGGATGGGCTGATGGTGCAGATGGGGCAGAATAAAGTGGTTTATTTATCCAAAGTCCTGAGTACCTGCAGTGGGAACTTCTGGGCTACGTGTCAGGTGTGAGAAGTGTCTAAAGAGGGATTTAAGGAATGAGTTTTGGGAAGCAGGTTTGGAAGCATTTGGGGATTCTTTGCAGGTCTGGCTTGGGAGTGATGCCTGGAATAATTTCATTCATAAAGGTGCTGCTGGCCTGGATGGCAACAGGCAGATAAAGAGGTGTTTATATTGAATATTTACAAATGAAATCAAACTCCTTCCACTCTAAGAATAAGTTGGATATGTAGGTAATGTTTATTTGTCTTCTACCCATGACACAAAATGATTTTTCTGGAGAAGCTGTGATTGAAGCTCTCCTGTGGGACACTTGCAGGAGTGGCTTTCTGTAGTTCCAGTTTGTTTCTCAACACATAGGGTCACCTTCCAGAAAAAAACATTTTTCAGATGCATTTGTGAGGAAACGCAGCTGTTCCTGCAGTTTTTCCAATAAAATCCAGATGATGCTTTTAAAGGGAGACAAAAAAATCTCGATCCTCCTCTGTACCCAGTTTTCAAACCCATCACCCTGATGTGCTCCAGCATTTCATGTCCTTGGGTGTCTGGGGGAGAAGGGAGGGAGTGGCAGCTCCAGGGAGCTCCCCGAGTGTCCCTCACTGCTCCTCCTGGCTGGACACAGATCCTGAATGTCCTGCTGGAATCTCCCCCTCCCTCTCTGCTCCCACCCCCAGCCACAGCTGAATTTCCCTGCTGCCTTTTCCTGGGAAGTTGCCCCAGGTCTCCCAAATCCATCTGTTCAGGGGCACTGGTGTTCGTTAATGCTCCCGCTCTGGCTGCCCTGCGAGGCAGCTGGAAATCTATTTCTGCTCTTTATTTAACTGTGCTGATAAGAGCTCAGGGAGTGCATTTATCCAAATTTGTGGAGGGAGCTGGGATGGAGGAGTATTTGTTGGTAAAACACCCCACTTGGCAGCGGTGCATTGCAAACGTGAATAGAGCTGTTTGAATAAGGGAGTTTACAAACCTCTGTTTGAAAATCATTTACTCCCTGACTGTGATACTGCCTTCAGAAGTGGTCTGGTTTTTGCTTTT